>JAOYMR010000010.1:381743-393854 GCA_025802075.1 Tenebrosternarchus preto | reverse complement strand
AGAGGTCTGTTACTCTGAGAGGTCTGCTCCTCTGAGAGGTCTGTTACTCTGAGAGGTCTGTTACTCTGAGAGGTCTGCTCCTCTGAGAGGTCTGTTACTCTGAGAGGTCTGCTCCTCTGAGAGGTCTGTTACTCTGAGAGGTCTGTTACTCTGAGAGGTCTGTTACTTCTTCTCCCCACCTTGATGCCTTTCCTCCCTTTGTGTCTGAGTGAATCTAGTTGCTGTGTTTCACTGTTCCAAGGTCCCTGAATCTTGATAACAATCTAATGAAGTCTTTCTTTCTTTTTCTTCAGTGCATTTGTAATATTTTGGTTGTACTGTACTAAACAATGATTTTCATACCTCTCCCACAAAAACCAAACAAAACAAAAACACCCTGCTCCAGTCTGCTGAATCTCTCTCTTGGCTTTGAGATCCAGACAATAATAATAAGTGCTTTCTATTTCCGGAGTGTGATTCGCGAGTAGCCCAGTGTATGAGGCTATGCAGTAGCACGTCGTTATCGATCGCGGCGCCAAAAGTAGGTCTCAGATTGTTGCTATTCTTGGAGGTCAGAATGGCTGGCTCCTCCCACTCTGGGGGGGAGGGGGAGGAGTGAGCTCTGGCATGGCGACCTGGCGCACAGCAGAGTCCAGGTCATCCACACATGCACGGCGGGATCTGTCCACGCTCACACCGTAACGCCACTGTCCTTTCAGCTCTTCGACTCAGGAGCTCACACTCGTTACACTTCTAATTTCCTTCATTGCACAAGTTATTTATGTGTGGGCTTTTTTTGGGCAGAAACCACTGAAGCTTTTTATAGCTGTCCCTATAGATGTGACTTCATATGTAATTTTTATAGCTGTCCCTATAGATGTGACTTCATTTGTAATTTCGTTCCAGTCTCTGTGTGCGCATGTGTTTGTATGTATGTATATATATAGCGGACTAAAGTTTACCTTCTTTACTTTATCTGGGTGCAGAGTGTTTCTGGACCTGCTGAAGGTGAAGGTAGATGATTAAATGACCCATTCTAAGGGCTTCCCAAGTTCAAGCAGTGTATAGATGACTTCTTTCTCCTTAGGTTTTCCCACTTCGTTGTTACCATAGTTACAGTGCTTATGGTAATGCCATTAATGTCATGCACATCACTGTTAAAGTGCCTGACAACATATGAAATGAAGGTACTCAACGAATTAATTAGCTAATCTTTGAATCTGCAGTGCAATTTTATCGTTTGCCAATGCATTTGATCATGATGGTCTTTGATAGTTTTGTCATATCTGGAGGGTATTAGTTTGTAACAGTGCCATGATCATCCTGGAAGATTCTGAGAGTTTTAAAACATTTTAAAACCTTTTTCTTATTTGCCAGATTTATAAGCTCCTGAGGAACATTTTCAGGATTTTACAGTGGATTGTTAACGATGTCACATGGAGTGACCATCAGTGATATGCGTGGCAAATGTGCAATCTTGTAAATATCGATTCTACAGTAATGTTCATCAGTCCCCTTCACTCCAGATTCCCACACGCGATCGTCCAATTTCCAATAGTCCAGACACCAGAGTTCACTCATCTTCATTCACTCTCCTAAAAGTTCACCAAAGCCTTTGGAAAATGCCTCCAGCAGAGACGTGTTAGAGTCTCCACTCCAGTGAGATGGAGTACAAACATGTAGCCTTGACTGTTGTATACAAACAGCAAGAGTTCATCAAGTTCATCAAAAGCAGTGCTTTTTACTAAATATAAATTAGTAATGATGTTTGCAGTGTTATTGTGGCTCACATAGAAAAATATGTTAAATATGAATAATTAATATATATTACACACATATAATATACATAGTTTTTAAAATATAGATACGTTAAACATGCTATGAATGAATAGCTCAAGTTACTGTACAGAAGGAAGAGAGTGGAAGCATACAGGGAGACTTGGAACATGCTGTTCTATCAAAGCAAAACGAACAAAAATGTTATAATGGAAATGTAATAATGGATAATAATAATGTGGTATAACAGATGCATTGGTATAATAGACTCATATGCACCCTCAGCCAGGTGTGCATGCACCTTAGAGCAGCACCATATATCCTTGATGAATCGTTATCGCAGATCTGCAGCGGTTTTAACATATTGAAATATACTGTATTATGCAGTTACAGCTATATTATTGCAGGATAGTGTTTTTGTTCACATTTCGAAGCCTTACTCTAAAAGTGCTCTTTCTATTGCTAGAAAACAACAAGCTAAGATCCTGTGGGATCTTCAGATCCAGGCAGATAAATGAAGTGGTGAACCAATCAGACATTGTGATAGTAGATAAGATGCAGAAACCAGCAGAGGTGATAGATGTGGCACCTCTCAAGTGATGGAAACATCAAAAAAAAAAAAAATGACCAGGGTCTGAAAGAAGAAATGGGGAGTAGCTGGAAAGTTTTCGTGAAGGTTGTTCAGTGGTTATAGGAGCACTTGGAGCTGTGACATCAAAGGAGTGTCTCCAACAGATTCCAGGAATGATTACATCAGTCTCAGTTCAGAAGAACGCAGACTTAGGAACATCGAAAATACTGTGCGGCTCCCTTGAACTCCCAACCACGCCCTTCTCAGGTGGAGCGGCAAATAAGGCAACAACCACCACCTGAGAGGGGCATGGTGACAAAGGAACTTGACCAGTCATGTAACCAAGAACCCAGAGTTTCGGAGTTCCTTTGTGGAAACAGAAGAACCTTATAGAAGGACAACCTTTGTGCAGGAATCCACCAGTAAATACTTTATGGTAGACAGAAACCATTCCTCACTTAAAGGCAGATTAGACCCTCCCACCACCTCGTCCCTTCGCCCTCCCATCTTGGAGTTTTTACCAAAAGAGACGCCAGCAACTCTCAGACCATGAGAAGCAGGAATCCTCTTATTTGATTAAAAGGAAATGATTATTTAAACGGAACATTTCACTTTTCTATTCCCCATTCCCCTTGATTTCCAGAAAAGTTACGTTTTGTGAGTAAACCTGCAGTGTTTTAGAGAAGATGAGAATTTAGTCTTATTCCACTCAATGGTAATGTCTTCAGATAGTTGATGAGTAGCTAAAAAATCTTTCCTGATTAGTTTGTTTATAATTAGACCAGATATTCTCCGTAGGGTTTCAGTGTGGTCTCTGCCTGAGTCAAAGCGTGGTGGACTCGTTCCCTTCACAGCGTAAACAAGAACACTGACTTGTTGCAAAAAAAACATGATCATTCCTCTTTAGAAAACAACTAGCTTTTAGTTCAACTGTGGGAAACAAGCTTTTCTGAAATATTTTCCTGTACTCCAAAGCATTAATTGGCATTTCACAGTGAAGCTGCATGCCAGTACCAAGAGCTGAAAAGGCTCCCCACACTATGACATCTCTGACTCCATGATTAACCAACAGATCTTTGAAGACACCTCTGTGGACCTCAACTATACAACTCAAATCGTGACTCATAAATCCACTCAACTCTGAACAATTCTGAATGAAACTTTCCATATTCTGTCAAAAACATTCTGTCTTTGATGTTTTCTTGGCTTTTTAAACTCATATTCTAGATGCCAAAACCTTAGGCCTTCCACATCCTTTTTTTCTGGCAACACAACCTGTTGTTTTAAGTGTTGACCTGTTCTCTTAAGAGCTGATGATGAAATAAGAATGTTCTGTTCCTCTAGTAATGAAGACCAACTTCAGCAATCCATGCTTGATATTTGGGGTTTTATTCTGAAGCAGATTTCTTCAAAATAAACTGGGGCTCACATAAATTTCATATTGTAGATCCCTACCTATAGGTGTCTGTCACTCCTGGTTGTATTTAGGAGATATTCAAAAATCTCACAAGGCCACAGAGATATTCATTCTGAAATGAACGGCGGGACAAACAGTGAACGACTGAGTCATTTCCAAGCCTGTTGCAAAGGAATTTGATTGCAGTAAAAGGCCCCTGAGCCAATTTCTGTATAACAGCAATAAAACCCAAGCGTGGTAGATTAATAAAGGCTGTTCTTTTGACTAATTTAGTTTTGATTTGCAGACGTACAAGCTGGTTCTTGTTGTTCCCAAGGCTGAAGGTGGTAAAAGATGCTCGGCAGGGAGAGTGCGGATTTAGGGCGGGCGGCAGGGTGGGCAGGCACCCTGCGGCTGCCGTGCCAGTTTGGGATTAGATTCACTGGGAGGAATTCTGAATTCTGAAAACCACTTGTGGCCTCCCCAGATCTCTGATTTGATGTGAGACCAACGGTCCAATCAGGTGCCACCACTTTTGCTTTTCAGATGTGCCTTAGAGGCACAAACTTGTCCAAACTTGGTCGGGTGGTCTGGCTGCAGAGACGGTTGGTGAACAATCACAGTGAAGATCGTGTCCACCTTTGGGGGAAAATGAATAAACATTTTCATTCACTTATGAAAAGGTGAAGGCAAATTATTCTTTGGCAGATGGCAAATGTATTCTTTATATGAAGAATCTTTTACCAAGGAAATTACCAAAGAAAATTGATCAAGCTCAGATGTCAGTGTGATTTCAGATCACTACATGGGGTTATTCATCCAGAGTTTCGAAGAACATGCAAAACTTAAATGAACATGGTAAAGGGTTATTTGTGGTATAGGCCTACAGAAAGTACCTGGAACACTGCAGGTCATTTAGGGACAGCAGATGTCATCTTTGACGCCTTGCGTTTCATGAACCTGCATAAATTCAGCAATGTTTGTTTTTACACGACCAAATGAACTTTCAGAAAGTCCCATGAAGGTTCTGGATGGGTTAGCTGCCTCTGTGCACGGCTAGCTATAAATCTCACTTCAAGCTCCACATACACCTGTAATAATGCTTTGTGTTACCTAAAAGTCAAGTTCCTGGTATATAATTTCCCATGATTACCAGATAAGTCTGAGAAGTCTAAAGCAACTAGATCAGAAGAAGCTATTGCATTATGTAGTCTAATCTGGATTGTGTTTGGTGATCTTCTGTAATTTAAACATATGAACGATTGGAGCATTAGAGAGAGAGAACAGATCTGTATGATCCTGACAGAAACATCATTTTTACATTTACAGCATTCGGCTGACGCTTTTACCCAAAGTGACTTACAATTGTGACGGAATACATCTTGCACAGTTAAGGGTTAAGGGCTTTGCTCAGGGGCCCCACAGTGGCAACTTTAGCAGAGGGGGGTGGTTTGAACCAGCAACCTTCTAGACTACTAGTCAAGTGCCTTAACCAGTGAACTACAAGTAATATAACACACGAAACTGATGAAGCCATGACTGGCATATTTTATTTTGACCACAGTTCTTTCAGTTTGTTAGGGCTTGTGAATGGCCATGATTCATCTAAACATTCACAGAACACTCTAGAACATCTAGAACATGTCTGCGGTCAGAATGCCCATGAGGCACTGTCAATAATTTAGTGATTTATTACAGTGTATTTTCATATTGCAGCCAACTGTGATGCGAGCACTACAATGTAATGATTAACAAACAATATATTGTTCTGCCCTCAGGGTGAGGGTTTCATGTTAAAACACTGCTGCTAATCTTAGAGGTAATTAGAATGTAGTGTGTGTGTGAAGAGAGGAGCTTGAGGGAACCTGAGCCTGGATGAAGTGTCCATGTAGATGGACAGCAGGAGGTGGATGAGAGGACATTAGTGTATCTACAGCAAGGTTAATGCTGTTTTATAAATGGAGTAATGCAATGTGTGTGTGTGTGTGTGTGTTTGTGGTCACCCAGGTAACCCTGAATAAGCCTATTTGAGGGAAAGCGGCTCAGCCGTGCTGTCTCAGGCTTATCACGGCTTTCATTAGGGTTAGAGTTTGTTCAGCTGCAACAATCTCTCTCTCACACACACACACACACACACACACACATACGTAAACTTCAATTATTAGTAATAAGTTATAAGATAAATTCATCATAACTTAAGAAATTCTAGCTGACTCTGGAGATTGTGTTTGTGTGCATTTACTTCAGTTTGTCCCAGCTGGCAACATAAGCACAAAAAAGACAGAATGCTGAGAACAACAACAACCCTGAAGGGACTGGAGACAAAGGCAGTCGTGATCTCCTGCAGAATGCAACAATATAAAGCCCCAGTGTGACCATGATGGAGGACGCTACCACTAGTGAGGGACACACACTAACCCACAATGTCTGTATATGTGTGTGAGTGTGTGTGCATGTATATCTACCAGAGGATTGTCTCTCTGCTGTAACTGACCATTTTAATATAGTAGGAAAACCTTTTGAACCTATGCAAATTAACAATGAACAATTAACAAATGAACAAAGTTTGCATACACACAAAAGTATGTGCAGATTTTTCAGTCAGTATCATTTCTATGCACTGGACCCTGTTGTGTGTGTGTGTGTGTGCATGAGTGTGTGTGTGTGTATGTTGTGTGTTGTGTGTGTATGTGTGAGTGTGACCACTTTGCTGCCTGTGAGTGGCTGGGGGTCAAAGCTGAGGGATCAGATTCTGTAAGGTGGTGATGAGTGTGTGGAACTTGACACCAGTCAGCAGAAAGTGGCACACACACGCACGCATACACACACACACACGCACACACACACACACACACTCACATACGCAAACTCACACACACACTCACGCACACACACACACACACACGTACACATTTGTCCTTTATTTCCAGCGTCTACCAGCATCTGCATACAGTTTTCCATTCCATGCATCCTGTCACACACAAATCACCATGATTCAACTCCACTAGTCTGATATTAAATATCTATTTTGGATGAAGTCTGCTTAAAAAATAGAAGACTTACTTCAATCAGCACATTTTACTTTGATGGTTTCCTGCACACTCAAAGTGAGATAATTAGCTTTATTAGTAATAAGGAACATTCTCAGTTGGAGATAAGAGAAATCTAGCTTATACTGAATAAATGTATGCAGTAGTAAAGAGTAAAGCACATACAGGTCTCTCTCTAGATATATTTCTGTCTCTCTTTCTCTGTTATATATATAGAGAGAGACGTACTTAGGACTCTTATTTTTGTGGACACAGTGGAGAGCGGTGCAATACCAATTCAAAAAGGCAGAGTTAGACTGAATACATAATCAGTAGGTGTGGCCAATGCAATAACCAATCAGATTAAATCATCTCATTCCCTTTAAAAGCTGGGCCTAAACCAGGCATACTGTTTAGGCAATTAATGTACAATGTAAACTAGTAGAATGTAGTACAATGTAACTCTGTAGAAGTACAGAGTTGTCACATCAAAGAGCAGGACCTAAGAGCAGGACCTGTCCTAAGAGCAGGACCTAAGAGCAGGACCTGTCCTAAGAGCATTACCTGTCCTAAGAGCAGGACCTGTCCTAAGCAGGACCTTACAGCAGGACCATAGAGCTGGACCTGTCCTAAGAGCAGGAACAAGCAGGTGGCAGTGCTCGTGGAGGGTTAATCCGAAACTTGTTCAAAACTGCTGCTGTAACAACGGACTTTAAATGTAACACCACTTCTTCCAAACACCATGTTACAGGCACATTTATTTATGTCCACTAAATTAACTAAATGGCTGTAAATGTGTGGACGTAAATGTGTGTACTTCATGAAGAGAGTATACTGTGGTGTCAGGTAGCTTTAGGAGCCAGGTTAGAGTGCTCACTCTGACTTTAGTGCCAAAGGCATTACAGAAGCCTCTAAAACATTTATTGGCCCCGAAATTCTGCTTTCACTACCTGCTCTGAAATCTGTGTCGAGTGTGACAGCAGTCCTGCAGAAGCCCGGGGGGGTGGTGGTATTTACTTTTACTAAAGTTTGAGTATCTCCAGTTATCGGTGTGAACTGAACAGCGAGCTTGTGCCAGGCACCTGAAACCACTATGGACCATCTGATAGCGGGCCAGACTAATGGTCATGCATACGGAAAGACAGCTCCAGTTGGCGTGGAGAGGAGGATACAGCAGTGATTTCAAATGAAACACTAGAGTGCTGAAACCCGAGGGGAGAACGGAGGGGAGGTCAGCTAAGTGGATGAAACAGACAAACTGGAAGGTGGCAGAGGGTCGCCCACACCATTCCAGCCCATGGAGTCACCATGGAAACAGGCCACAGCAGCACTAAGTGTGTCTGCAGGAACAGAATGGAAGTCTATGGGGCATATCTGGAAGAAACATGCATGTGACTGAGCATGGTATGGACTTACACTGCATGTTCTGTGTGTACTAGTGCACACTTGTGACACTTGTGAAGAAGTACAGGAAGTGCCTGGTAACTAAGCATTTCTAACATTGTAGATGGAGCATTCTAGAAAGGTTCATGGAAAATGTGTCTTTTAGAAGGTCCTCAGTGCAGTTTAATAGTAAGAGACCAGTCTTTTACTGATTTGATTTCTAGTAAAAAAAAAAACCAAACCATTAAGTATGTTAAGGCCAATACGTTTTTCATTTCTCAAGTATCAGGGCAAAATAGCAGGAAACATTTCAACAGAAAACCAGACAAAAGCCTCCAATATTATATAAAATGTGAAATTTCTAAGTATTCAAATTGCTTAATTTGATCAGTATTTAATCTATTGCTGCGTACTGCTGCTTTAGCTCTTCCAACCTTACAGTATTGAAACCAAGAAGTTACAGCTGTGTCCTCCAGCAAGACACCTCGCCAGAGTCTCCACTGACATCACGTTCCCTTTCAGACAGTCTGTTCACTTCAGTTCCCAGGAGAAAGAGCGAGTTTTGTTCAGTATTGCATATGGAAGCATATAGAGAGAATGTTCTGGAACATAGTCCAAAGGAAGGGTTCGCTACAACAGTAATATGGAACACTGTCATTTTGGGGGCGTCTACCAGGACATTACCCAAACTGACAGTGGAAGTGTTGTCATTTTAACTTTGCCTTGCAGAGAGGACATACACGTTTTTATTATTATTATTATTATTACTGTACACCTAATAATGACATTTAAATCTTATTATTAAGGAATATAGTAAAACATTCCCTCAAACTCCTCCCCTCTCTCTCACCCATGTAGTCTCTCTGGCCCTCTGCACTAAAGTCAATATCAGTATTTTCTGTCAGACTCAGTTTAGTCTTCAGGCTCCGCCCAGGGAAAAAATGAACATGTCACATTAAAGCACAGAGAACATTCAAATAAAAGAACTAAATTATACGTTAAAACAACTTAAAGTAAGTCATTTGTTTATTTACGGCTCAACAATTGCCAACTATACTATAGCCTCTCAAAGGCACAACAGCAGAGACCCTTGAGAATGTTCTGGAACGTGATCATTGGCTGGAATCCCTGACTGCTCATGCTGCTCAGAAGTTCCCAGCACAGCAGCCACCACAGCTCAGCCTGCTCACCAAGCACCAGCGATAAGAAAGATCAGCACAGTTGGTTCCATGTCTCGTTGTTTCAGCTTTGCTGAACCGAGCTTAGGTAGCTATTCTCCCATAGTGGCATTATGACTGAGACAAGCTTAGGAACCACAGGGGATGCAGCATGATTTCTATTGGGAGAAGTTACAATTATTTGAATTATTTTAATAGCAAATAAGTCTAAAGATGTAGTGATTTATGTTGAAGTTGCCGTCTTCTTTTATGGATAGTCCATGCAGCCTTGCTCAGCTCTATAAAACAATTCTGAATCCAGACGTTGCTGTGGAACTTGAGACAAATGAGGTTTGTGGAGCTCAAGGATGTAGCTGAATTACTGAGGGCACCTTTAAAGATGCAGCCAGGAACAGCTGGAGGCCGACCAGATTCCACCATCAAAACAAACACAGATTTACCAGATGCAGCGTTGTCCCCATTAAGGTGCACAGTTAAGCTCCCAGTACCGGACACAGCTGAACCTAGTGGAGCTCAGAGGTCTAGCCGAGCACTTCCTGAACATGCTGGTGTCCAAACAGAGCCAGTGAATCACTCCTCACAGACAGCACTTAGAACACAACACAGACGTGAAGACAAAAGGACAGGATATCTCTGCTTTAATCCAGAGAGAGATGGAGAAAGATGGAGCCTTTCCTATGTTTAAAGACTCTGATGGGAACACTCAGAATACTATACATGCTTTCCTATCTCTCCCCGTCTCTTGATCTCTGCATGCACTGCAGGAAGCAGGCTTTTAGAGTGAATAACAGAACATGCAGACCAAAGGAAGGATACCTAGTACAGGAGTACTTTCTGTGTACTGCCCACTCATCTAGACTTCCTTATACACATACAGTTTAACCAGCAGGACACAACAGAACGAGGATTACTAAAGTTAGGAAGCAGGAAGTTATGTTTGAGGTATGTTTACTTTTGCCCACTTTTGGACACTGAGGCTCTTTCGACACTCCACACTCTGTTCATGCTTTTCAAAAGACACAGAGACACAACGACGGTTTCTGGTAGTCAGGTGGCCTCCACAGTTAATCCATGCCTTTTGACTCAAAATCTCTGATCCTCTTTATAAAACACTGCTAGAATGATGAGTGTTTGACTAGTTCATTAGGGATTTATTTCAAGCCTTAATCTATAATTGTGAGGAGAAGAACTCATACGCTTTATGGTCCATGATCTTTCCATTCTGTTTATTGTGGTCATCTTTTAGTCTGTGGATCTGTTTATTTGTTGGGGTGAGAGAGAGAGAGACAGAGAGAGAGAGACTGTGCTGGTGATGTGGGTTAGATAATGTATGTAATGTAATTTGGGGTTGCAGTGCACATGGGTATATGGATACACTAAAATGATAATGATGTGAAGCTTTTCAGTGGCGCACATATGTGTGCACTTGATATGCATGTGTGTGTGTGTGTGTGTGTGTGTGTGTGTGTGTGTGTGTGTGTGTGTGTGTGTGTGTGCGTTTTACCCAACTATAGTAGGGAGGAATAGACACTGAGATTCATTACTGTTGATCTTCCTGGTCATATGTTCAGCCACACACCCACAACCGACACATGCATGCACACACACACACACACATGTACATGGAGGCAGACAGTTTATATCATTAGCAGGGACAGTCATGGGTGTGTGTGTGTGTGTGTGAGTATGTCTTACTGTCAACTCATCTGCATCTCAGGCTGTTCTATGAGAATGACAGATTGCTGTTTCACTGTTCGTTTCAATGTGATTAGGCTGCTCAAACTTCAATTTAGTTCAGCTAAATCAGGAGGCAAAGTGCCAATATATCAAATCTAGTCACGATACATTGAGAGAAACACACACAAGAACAGTCCAATTAGAGGGCAATTATGCAAAAATGTGCTGGAGTGTTTCTGCTTTGTGTGTATATGTGATTATGTGCAAATGTGTGTCTGGGCATGTGTGTGTGTGTGTGTGCACATGTGAATACAGATAGAGTTTTGATTACTTTTTGGTAATGAAACAGAGTTAACAAACTATCACAATGTAATGAGACGAACAAAACCACAATGAAACAGACTCCATGGTATCAATCTTAAAATCGTTTAACAGAATAACACTGATACTCCCTTGAAAAGTTCAGCTCAGACAAAAGCACCATTCCAGCATCACTGTTATACTAAGATTTCTGTTCTTTTCTGCTTTGTGCATCTCCAAGCCCATGCAAAGGAAAGCTCCCCTTCACACTAGTTGAAGTGGAGCTCATTGATATGGCCAGTGAAGAGAACTGGCACAGTGTGTGTGCTGCAGTGTGTGTGTGTGTGTGTGTGTGTGTGCTGCAGAAAAGCCTCATGCTGACCAGAAGCATATGGAGGTTCAGGATCTGCAGGATTCACCATTACACAGGGCAGAATGAGTTATGTGTGTGTGTGTGTGTGCGCGTGTGTGTGTGATGCTTTTTTGTTACCTGAAATGGAGAATATATGAAATAGAGATAATATATAAGAATGTTTACAAAGTTTTCCTGAATATAAATACTGATTATCTAATATGGCCCAATAATGACAGTCCTGAGAAAGGAACTCGGCAGTGGATCTGTATAAGAGTTAAAGTGTGGAGTGAATCTATATAAGAGTTAAAATGTGTAATGAATCTGTACAAGAATTAAAGAGTGTAGTGAATCTATATAAGAATTAAAGAGTGTAATGAATCTGTATAAGAATTAAAGAGTGTAATGAATCTGTATGAGTTAAAGAGTGTAGTGAATCTGTATAAGAGTTAAAGTGTGTAATGAATCTG
>JAOYMR010000010.1:360223-370862 GCA_025802075.1 Tenebrosternarchus preto | reverse complement strand
GAGAGAGAGAGAGAGAGGGAGAGAGAGAGAGAGAGAGAGGGGGGAGAGAGAGGGAGAGAGATAGAGGGGGAGAGAGGGAGAGAGGTAGAGAGAGAGAGAGAGAGAGGGGGGAGAGAGAGAGATGGCGGAGGAGGGGAGACATAGTGACACAGAGAGGGGAAGGGAGTGAGAGAGACAGAGAGAGTAATGGAGAGTGGGAGGGACAGACAGAGAGAGATAATGCTGTTGAATCCTGTGCTGTAATCAAAGTGATTGTCCACCAGTAATCTGATGCTAACAGGGTTACGTGGCAGTGCTAAGCTGTTTAAAGTGAGATTCTGCTGCGCTGTTGTCGTGGTAGTGTTGTGTCCTAACAACCACTGCCCCCCCACGCCTACTGGGTGGAGCACAAGGAAGAATGACGTAAAAATAAGAGGATGCAAGAATAAAAAAGGAGAGAAAGTGAGAGAACAGACACAGAAGGGGTGCCATGACCAGGCAGGAGCACAAGGGCCACACATCTGAGAGAGGAGAGGCAGGAGGAAGAACACAGGCTTTAGATTAACTGTGAAGCTCAGTCTTCCAGTACACACACACACACACACACACACACACACACACACACACACACACACACACACACACACACACTCAAGTTTAAAGTTTTTGCAGCTGAAACTGCTCGTCTTGGTACATGTATACTCACTCAACCACACATATTCCAAGTAAATACACTGGGATTTAAACTTTGAAAGATGAAACTTTGAGATTAAGATTACAGTATCTTAATGTATGTATACAGTGTTCTCTGCACAGTCTTGTCATGTATGTGTAGTTGTGATTGGCACAAGCAGAGTTCACTCCTGGACTCTCTCCGTTCCCTGGAGCCATAAACATCCACCTTGGTCCAATGGAACCGTGACTCCAGCAGCCCTGTGTGAGTCCTAGGTGGACTGAGCTACACCCTCTACACCCCTGTGTGAGTCCTAGGTGGAGCGAGCTACACCCTCTACGGTCGATCCAGCCTGGGGTCACTGCAAAACTCATGTGCCCAGTCTGTTGTTTTGGTTTGTGAGAGTCACAAAAGAAACATGCAGGTTCAGGCTGACGAGGGTCTGCAGTGGTACATGTATCTTAAGATTGGACTCCCTGTCTGCTGTGGAGAGGAGGCCAGCTAGGTGAGACGGGAGCAGCGGTACTGGGTGTGGATGGGGCCGCTGTACTGGGAGTAGGTGGAGTGGGGTTACTGTACTGGGAGTAGGTGGAGTGGGGTTACTGTACTGGGAGTAGGTGGAGTGGTGAGGCGGCAGGGTTTTCATGTTCATAACATCTTACGATCCACTTCCAGCCCAACCTGGGCGAAGCAATAGAGGAAACCCAGCATAGGAACAGCCATGGTGGACCATCCTGGGAGTGGAAAAGTAAGAGAGAGGGAGAGAGAGAGAGAGAGAGAGAACAGAGAGAGAACAGAGAGAGAACACACACTCACAGAGAGAGAGAGAGAGAACAGAGAGAGGGAGAACAGAGAGAGAACACACAGAGAGAACAGAGAGAGAGAGAGAGAGAACAGAGAGAGAACACACACACTCACAGAGAGAGAGAGAGAGAACAGAGAGAGAACACACACACTCACAGAGAGAGAGAGAGAGAGAACAGAGAGAGAACACACAGAGAGAGAACACAGAGAGAGAGACAGAACAGAGAGAATGTTACACAGCTCAGCATAATAAGAAATACAACTTTTGTAGATGATTGTGCAATCAGAATATTACCAGAATCAAGACAAATGTAACCATATTGTGTGGGAGATCAGAAACACTGCATTTAATGCAAGAGAGTTTGTTTTAAAAGCAAAATTGCTACATACATAATGCAAGCACAGCAAGAAAGATAAAACGGAGCACTGTAGAGAGAGAGGGGGGAGAGAGAGAAGCAAAGAGGGAGAAATAGGAGAGTGAGAGTCTCTGTTGCATGTGGACAGACAGGTGCTCTGCAGGCCGAAACAGAGCAGGGGGCTTGAGTACATCCTCCCAGCAGGACACGGAGCTCGGCAACAGGCAGAAAGATCCCACAGGCTCCCCTGCAGGTTGGTGCCTGCTGCTAAAGGTTTTCACAGGCCTTTGGCAAGAAGAGTCTGTAAACGAGAGTCTGTCGCACGACGATTTAGTAAACAAGATTTTATCAACGTTGCTCAAGAAGTGATCAAAACTAAAATGGATTCTATAAATCTGGTAAAAGGGAGGAGAAAGTCATACAAGGGGAAGACTGGGAAAACGCTTGTGGATGTACACACTGCCTCTGCAGTCCCCCAGAACAGTGAGTCCACCCAATCTACACCCAGAACAGTGAGTCCACCCAATCTACACCCAGAACAGTGAGTTCCACTACTACTGCTCTGGTCCCACCCAACTGGCCTCCTCTCCACTACACAGCAGACTGTGTAATAGCTACTGCCTGACTACAGAATCACTGTAAGACTGGAGGCCTGTGGAGCACTTAATCCAGTCAGCTCAGCGCTAGCTGGCCCACAGCTAGCCTGTCCCCCCCAGCGTAGGGCCTCTGGCTAACGCCCTGCCTGAACATGCACATCCAGCTTCTCGCCAAGCCTGATTAATGGGCCTGGACACAGGGAGAGCCTACACATTCATCACCTCTACTCCTAAAACCAGCAATGTGACCAACAGAAGAACCGTCCCTCAGCCAGATATGAGGGATTCACCGATGCTAACAGCACAAGTGGAAACCAGTTACAGGAAATCAAATATTTAACATGTTCTGAGAAGCAGGTCGACCTCAGAAAGGCACCCTGGGCAGAGTGGCTGCCACAGAGCCCTGAAGCAGCCTGACCAAGCTATTTCAGCAGGGCATCAGACCAATCAGAGAGCTCGGAGAAGGGCAGCTGATCATTCAGCAAGCTCAGAGTTCAAATCTGAGTGCAGCAGTGCTGGTGGAGTCACAGAAGCCCTACCTACCAATGTCCTGGGCAGAAAACCAGCAATAGCACTTCAGCCAGACAAGAAGCCTTTAATGAACATGATTTGGAGCAGATTGAGTGAGTACTGAGGTTGGCATTTACACAACGTGTGCACACACACACACACACACTGACAGAGAGAGAGAGAGAGAGAGAGAGAGAGAGAGAGAGAGAGAGAGAGAGAGAGAGAGAAAGAAAGAAAGAAAGAAAGAAAGAAAGAAAAAGAGAGAGAGAGGGAGGGACACATACACAAAGAAAGAAAAGTAATTAATGTGCTGAAGAAGGCAAAGAGAAACTTCTACTTGGGAGTTTCTGGACAAGTGTAGGAGGGCCGTCAATTAAGGCTCTTGAATTAGATGGAAAATGAATGTGTGCATGTTTGTGTTTGTGTGTGTGTGAGAGAGAGACAGAGAGATAGAGAGAGACAGGGAGAGAGACAGGGAGAGAGACAGGGAGGTGGGGGGAGATGTGTGCAGGTCATCATGTGAGTCACTCTGTCTGATTGCCCTTCAGGTTTTTTCAGAGTCAGTGGCCACTTAATGTGCGTTTCGTCATGGCAACGGCCACTTAAGAGTGTGATGACCCTTTCTCTCTGTCTCAAATACACACACCCACACATATATCAATGCATATATTTTACTCCAGAAATACCAGAAATTGCCTGTCTGGAGTGTGGAAAGAATAAATGATTCAACATCACATTGTCATTGTGTGTGTGTGTGTGTGTGTGTGTGTGTGTGTGTGTATCAAATACATGCCTTTAAAAATAATGGAAAGCATGACGTGAATAAGAGAAGACATACTTAGAGCTTCTGATAGAGAAAGAGAAACAGTGAGAGAGAGGAAAAGAAGGAAGAGAGAGAGAGAGGGAGGGAGGAGAGGAGAGGAGAGGAAGGAGGTGCATGGTGGTATTTTAGCAGATGGTCTGGGTTATGTATGTAAATGTCAGCCCTGGTCAAAATCCTACCGGCCAAAAGACCCCACCATCAATTAATCTCTCACAGACATGCATCTCTCTCTGTCTCTCTCTGTCTCTCTCTCTCACATACACACACACACACACACACACACACACACACACACGAATGACGCAGGGTGAAGCAGCTGTGTCATACTCCCTCAGATGCCCAAACAGGCACTAAACTAGAACAGCCCCACAGCCTCATGGGTGTTGTAGTAATTACCAGCCTCCTTCCTTATTCAGACAAAGCTCAGCATTTGAAAGTAGAAGCTGCACTGAACTTGTATTTATGAACGTGAACAAGATGACATAGCACATAAAGTACACAAGCGCGTGTAGTGCCCTCCACACACACACACACACACACACACACACACACACACACACACACACACACACACACCGTTAACATCATATTATTATGCTCATTGTCACCTTCACTTCCCATCTTCACCATTCCATCACAGGCCTGGTTAGCCAGATTCCATAATAAATGTGACAAAGCCTCCTGGTCTCCAGTCTCACAGCATTGCCTCCGAGTGAACCAAGCTTTACATGAGCAATCAAAGCACCAAATTGCTGGTCTGGGATCAGCTACGGTCAATGGCATCACCATGAATAGGCAAAGGAACCCAGAGAAAAATACTATATTGATATTTTATATATCATGTGACTGCAAAAGATCTCTGGGTGTTTTAAAGAGGCATAGTAGTGTCTGGGGATTGGACAGGACACAAATGTTACAATCTGTTCTCTTGTTTAAAATATACCTACTTACTGTGAGAATTCCGGAGGCCAGTATCACGATATACATTAATATACATATTTGTATATTGCGAAACACTAAGTCCATCTCTTCTTCTCTGAATAGCTCTGGTACCAGCCATGGTCACTCATGGAACTGAGTACCTGCCACTGGGCCCAGGACATGTGAGAGTAGAACTGCTGATTTTGAAACAGTCGTTGTTACTTTTAGTCTTTAATCACATGAGCTGGTGGAGCTGATCTTGCCCTGGGCTCGGGCAGGGGACAGAGAGAGTAGTGCCATGGTGCATTTGACTGACACCTGCTGAAAAATTAGCCTGACCAGCATGGCTGCTGTGACCATGGAAACCAGACTCACTGGTGCCATGGTGATGGTCAGAACAGAACTTGGGTGACAAGCGTCAGCAAGAGCAGTTAAAAGACCTGCTCAGCTCCTCTGCGCTCACCTGTGGAGTCTCCGGCCTGTGGAACCACTCAACTACAATTCCCAACCTAGAGAGAAGATTCCCAACCTAATCTATAGAGAACATTCACTTATAAAGAATCCATACCTGAGAAGAATGTTTAAGTGAGAAGAAACATCACCTGAGGAGAATCTTTAACTGAAGAGAAACCCGAGTTGGAGGCATGGACTACACATCAGACAAGTTCAACATTCCATTCTCATTTGGACAGGACTACTCCTGATGTGAACTGTCTGCCTCATCAAGTGGTTAATGACAGGACAGTGGGAACATGTCTGGAGAGGATTATTACTGATGTAAACTGTCTGGATAATTACAGTATGGTGGGAACACATTTGCAGAGAATTACTACAGATGTGAATTGTGTGTTGATAATTACAGTACAGTAGGAACACATTTGGAGAGGATTATTACTGACGTGAAATGTTATTATTAGAGTGAAATGTTGGTGAGATGCAGCCCAGTTTTTATGTGAAATTCTGAAGATTTATTCCTCCTTGTTTCTTCCTTTTTAATTCAGAGATTTAATTCAGAAAGGACATTGTTTCATTTCTATTCTCTGTTCTATTCTCCTTCACCAGTAAAAAAAAAAAGGCATAAGAGTCAAATTTCCTGCAAAATTTAGTTTTTAGAATCTGACTTTCAGGTGTGCTGAAGATCTACTTAGCTACATCAGTCAGAGAAATGTGTGTGTGTGTGTGTTTGTGTGTGTGCGTGCACGCAACTGACTTACCCTGAACAAACACCCTCTTCCAGTATACATGGCCGACATGGGTCCCACCCAAAAACACCAGATTGGACAAAATTATCATAGCCGTGGAGAAGGCGGAGACTAGTGCGAGGCCACGCCTCTGCATCCTCTGGGACAGACAGCGAACCTATGAAGAGGGAAGATAGGTAATATTAACACCTCAAATACAGAATTACACACCTGGATAAAATTTCATCAAACACAAAATAAAACCCTTTATGACAGAGAGAAAGAAAACAAGACAAAGACAAGAGAAAATCACAAAGTTAGAGAATTACAGGTGCAGAAGGGAAGGGTGAGGAGGTTTGTGTGTGTGTGTGTGTGTGTGTGTGTGTGTCCTAGGCTTTTTCAGTGCTCTAACCATGAGCAAGGTGTCTATGCTGATAACCACAGATTTATTACACTCACACAAAGCCCTCAGTGGTTTGTGCACTGGTGTATGTGATGGTCCACTCACAATGATGTGATGAAGAGGAGGAGAGGAGAGGAAGATTGCGATGACGTTCTCTGCTAACACCCCAAGCCAGTTCAGTAGGGCCCAGTACTGCAGGTAGTCATGGAAACCATGCCAGAAACACACAAACCCAAATGCTAGTGCCGTAGAGATCATCTTCTGGAAGGGTCCACGGCGAGAACCGCCTAGTGGTACATACAGGTACCTACACACACACGGACACACACACACACACACACACACACATACGGACAACACTATTAACACAAAATACAAATATACACCACCACAATTAAAAACACATATTGTCTGCGTACATCACTGATGTTTCCTTGTCGATTCTTCAGTGCTGTGAAATAAGTTTATTAACAGCCGTTAATCTCTCCCTGCACACATCACACAATGATTTAATAATAATAAAAACTGTTCATCTCTCCCTGCACACACCACACAATGATTTCCTGTCAACTTGAGACATGAGCATCTGATTCCTCATCTGATCATCTCAAACTCACACTCTCACACACACACACACACACACACACAATAATCAATGGAGTAACATTAAGTGTG
This sequence comes from Tenebrosternarchus preto, assembly GCA_025802075.1. Classification (NCBI taxonomy): domain Eukaryota; kingdom Metazoa; phylum Chordata; class Actinopteri; order Gymnotiformes; family Apteronotidae; genus Tenebrosternarchus; species Tenebrosternarchus preto. Next base: position 363,941 of record JAOYMR010000010.1, on the reverse strand, counting down.
TTCACTACCAAACACCCAACACAATATAAGACTACTCAGTCAATTTTTGTTGGAAAAAAAAATCTTTAAGCCCAGTTTGTCTCAGGTATATCTCTGCTATCTTTGGTATAATTCTCTCTCACACACACACACACACACACACACACACACACACCCTCACTTACTCACTCTCACACTCACACACACAGTCCTTGTCTGCCAAGTACTAGGATCCCCAATCCAACTTCAACAATCACATTTTAACTAAGGACTCTTTAAACTAATGTCTCTTTAACCTAATGACTAACCTTTACTAACCTACTTCAGAGTTTAGATCAACACACCTGCCACAAACATCCAGCTACTGGTGGGGACCTTGGCTGAGCTGAAGCAGGTGTGTTAGAGCAGTGCTGGAGCCCCCCGGATGCTGGACCCCCTCTGCCATGCCGTGGACCACCAAACACAGTCACAATGCACAGCCAGCAGTCACAGCGCCATCTGCTGAGCTGTGCACAGCACTGCATGGCAACACACCACATCAGCCACTCGCGCATAGGATGTGGGTGTGTACAACGACCGCAACATATATCCTCACGTTTACACAGACAACGACAGAGGAATGGCAACAGTGTAACATCCCAGCCTAGGCAAGACAACGCATGTGTATGAATGCCTGTAAGATGAATATAAATGGGTAGAAAAGTGTGTGTGTGTGTAAGACGGATGTCGGTCATTAAACTGTCCGTCACCCTCCTACAGAGGACATCAGAAAAACATTACATATCTGAACACCCATCTCTCCATCCTTCACTCACTCATTCAGTCTCTATTTGTCTTGTGTTCTTTCTCTCCACTCTTTCTCTCCCTCATTCTCCTTCAGTCTGCATCTCAATCTCTCCGTCTCTCTCTCTCTGTCTCTCTCTCAACAGGTTTCTTCATTTCAGGGCTGAGAGAACACACATCTCTTCTAATGAAGCCTGTGGGACTGGGGAGGAATCAAGTCCGCTGTGTGTGTGTGCGTTAAGAAAACGAGTGGAGACGAGTCAGTCTCATCTCAGACTACAATCTTTCTTCTTCTCCATCTTCTCTCTCTCTCTCCTCTTTGTCACAGTCTCTCTTCTTGCTTTTGGATCAAATGTGTGATTCTCAGTGACGCAAACCAAACATGAGAATCTAATCTGAAACACACTTCTGCCTCCCCTTGGCCAGGTGGTTCCTGCTGAACACCATGGGTGAACGTGCCCTGGATTACCTGGATTATCCACCTCCTGGATTATCTGGCCTGAAATGAACCTAAACCCTTGGCCAACCACATCCTGAAGGCACGATTCTGCTTCGCTCGATCAAAGCAAGGCATCCATCAGCGCTGCGGACACCCCCCCCCCCCCCCCATCTCCCCTCGGCCCAATCAGGTTTCCCGATGCAGTGCTGCTGAGTGAGGCGTTTCGACCAATAAAAATGCTTGGAAGTGCAATAGCCTCTTTTCACCCTTGCAATGTGGTTGTGCTGATGATGCATCAATGCCTAATTAATATGCAAATGTCGACTATATTCTGGGGGACTGTGGGAGAAGTTCAGAAACCTTTGCTAGTTTTCGGATTGAGCGGCCAGAGGTGCGCGCTTGCTAATACCGATCAGGCTGACTACTGAGTTGAGGTTATAGATTAGCCTATTGATTAGCTGCGTTTTATTGTGGAGGCTATTGGCGCTGGTTGATGATTAGGATGGAGAGGTCGGGTGAGGACAGAGTCATGGTGGAACATGACTGGACTCTCCACCCTACGGTCTCCTCTTCACCCAACCGAGAGACCAAAAGTGTTGACTGGACATGAAAGAAAAGACCGACCCAGATCCCGTCTGTCAGAACTGTCCCGCTATGTTTGAGCGCAGGCAGAGCAGATACCGGGATCTGGAGTTGAGTACTGACACCCAGAGGAGCGTGGGGTGACTAATCCCTGGGATTAGACACTACAAATTCACTAAGCACTAAAATTCAGCAGGTTGTACACTCACCACTTTACTTGTTACACACTATTGTATGCGATTCTGAATCAATATAATTGCCACTTTAACCATCAATCCACACTTAATCACACAAAATGATGACATTTATGAAGTTCTGAAAATGAACAAAAAACCAAAAACTGAAATCTCCTTCACAAAAGGATTCGTACCTTTCATGGCACTCAGGTGCTCAGGTGCATCTCGTTGATTTAATTACCCTCCTGTCGAGAACCCAGCTGGAGGCCACCTGTTACAGTCTGAACTGAGGAGACACACCTGGATCTACACGGACGCACAGTTGTCACGCCACCGTCAAGACAAAACCCAAGTCATGAAGTCCCTGGAACGCTGCGGCCAAACTGTGATGAGGGACAGACCAGGGCGAGATTTGGTTCATAAGAGATTTCAGTTTTTGACTTGAAATGACGCTTGAAACTTCCTAAAACATGTTTTCACTGGGCAACCTGCAAAGGGTGCTAGAAAACAGGGAAGAGTAAATTTAATCTTTCCTCAAATACTGTCATGATGATGTGTGGCCTCTGGAAGTCAGTGGATTCGACAGACCATACATATAATTTCACAGCACACCTGGTGAAAATAAATGTACATTTGGCCAGATTTACCTATTCATACTGCAGTGTCAGTCACTGCAGACAACATGACTTGCCATAAAAAAACTAAATCGCACATTCTTGATCTAAAACCAAGGCTCTAGGATTAGCTGAGCCTTGTCCAAAGCCTGGTCCAAAGCCTGGGCCAAAGCCTGGTCCGCGAGCACCTGCAGGCCTGGGCTCAGGTACGAGTGTGGCGAGCTTTTCAATAACTATGATTAGGCCGTACACAACAAGAGCACTGCAGATGAAGCTCACAATAGAGAGGGCTGAGGAGGACAGACATGCAGCATTCATTAGACAGAGAGAATGTGTGTGTGTGTGTGCGTCTGAAAAGATTCTTTAAGAGCGGCAGTGAGTCAGATGGAGTGTGTGTGAGAGGAAGCTCTCGCACACCTCCACACTCAAACTCCACACCACGCAATTACTGCACGTTTAAAAGCACATTAAGTCCTATCCAGCAGCACTTTACCAACACACATTATGCAGATTAGCTCACTGTCCGCCACCACAATCAGTGAACTGTGTTTTATCTTTTTTTTTTTTTTTTACCAGAAAAAGAGAAAGAAAGTGAGGGAGAGATGCAAGAAAACACAAGGAGGGAGAAGAGAGGTTCACTGCTCATGAAGGTTTGCATATGCCTAAGTGGAATGGTCTCCATTAGAGAGAACTGTGAGAGGGGCATCAAAGGAGAGAGAGAGAGAGAGAGGGAGGGAGAGAGAGAGAGGGAGAGGAAGGGGTTATGGCTTCCAGCACTGTTGCCCTACTGCAGCTGTGACCAACTCAAAGCAGGAGAGGCACCAATTACCATGGTTTCATTTTCAGAATGTGCTCCGTTTCCTAGAAAGCTCTGATTCTGAGTGCTGATTGCGCTTTTCCCCAGCAGACACTCACATCCAAGCCGAGCAGAGAAACGCACTACGGCTCCTTGACTTGCCGTTTCCATGACGGCCGTGTGCCTGAGCCGGAGGATTCAAAACGAAGAACTCACAACCGCATCACCGACGACTGTACCACACAGGAGCTCACGAGGCCTGGCACCCTGGCTAGCACCCTCCCGCCCTCTCCGCACCGCCTCCTACGCCCACCCCCCACCCTCTCCGCACCGCCCCCTACGCCCACCC
>JAOYMR010000010.1:303423-323046 GCA_025802075.1 Tenebrosternarchus preto | reverse complement strand
GGGACAAGATTATAGACCTGCACAATACCAAAGAGCTTTCTAAGAATGTCAGGGACAAGATTATAGACCTGCACAAGACCAAAGAGCTTTCTAAGAATGTCAGGGACAAGATTATAGACCTGCACAATACCAAAGAGCTTTCTAAGAATGTCAGGGACAAGATTATAGACCTGCACAAGGCTGCAATGGGCTACAAAACCATAAGTAAGACACTTTTGGTGCCAATGGAAGAAAATGGAAGAAATACAAAATTACCTATCAGGTGTTGTGGTCAGATGAGACAAAAATTGAGCTCTTTGGTATTAACTCAACTCACCGTGTTTGGAGGAAGAGAAATGTTGCCTATGATCCAAAGAACACCGTCCCCACTGTCAAGCATGGAGGTGGAAACATCATGTTTGGGGGGTGTTTCTCTGCTAAGGGCATAGGACAGGAGCCATGTACCGTAAAATCCTGAGTGACAACCTCCTTCCCTCCACCAGGACATTAAAAATGGGTCGTGGTTGGGTCAAAACATACAGCCAAGGCAACCAAGGAGTGGCTCAAAAAGAAGCACATTAAGGTCATGGAGTGGCCAGTCTCTAGACCTTAATCCCATAGAAAACTTATGGACGGAGCTGAAGATTTGAGTTGCCAAGCAACAGCCTCAAAATCTTAATGATTTAGAGATGATCTGCAAGGAGGAGTGGACCAAAATTCCTCCTGACGTGTGCAAACCTCATCATCAACTAGAAAAAATGTCTGACTGCTCTGCCAACAAGGGTTTTGCCACCAAGTATCAAGTCTTGTTTGCTAGAGCGATCAAATACTTATTTCTCTCTGCAAAATGCAAATAAATTTATATATTTGATAAAATTTAATTTTCTGGATTTTCTTTTAGATATTCTATCTCTCACTGTTAAAATAACCCTACCCTTAAAATTATAGACTGTTCATATCTTTGTCAGTAGACAAACTTACAAAATCAGCAAGGGATCAAATAATTATTTCCTCCACTGTATGTGCAAGCAGACAGGTAGTTGCACTTTTCTATCAGTTCTGCCATTATTCTGCTTTCTTATTCTAAAAGTTCAGGGATTTACTACGATACATTTGGGTTGTTGTTGTTTGCTGATGTGTACTTAGCTATGTTGTCTGTAGTGTGCACCTCAACATGGCTGCATGTGTCTCATTAATGCTGTTCTAAGTATATGAGTGTGTGTATGCACAAGTACATGTGATCAAGTGTTTGTATGCCTACATGATAGCTCTTGAGGCTTTTCTCTGTGAAGGGGTGTGTGTGTGTGTGTGTGTGTGTGTGTGCATGTTCAGGTTAGGGCTAGGTAGGTACAGCTATATTTAGAAACAGTGAAACGCTGGTCAATAATATTTTCCCATAGCCAGTAATATAATTGTGTGTGTGTGTGCGTGTGTGTGTGTGCGTGTGTGCGTGTGTGAGCGCGAGGGCTCACCCGACTATAGCTGCTGTCTGCCGTGTGTTCTGTTGAGGAGGTGTAGCGGTACTGTTGGTGGATAATGAGTCTGTTCCCGTTTTCTCCCAGTCGAACGGCTCATTCTCTGTTATCACTCTCTCCTTCATGCTGTTGTCAAATACTGACATCAACAACTGTACAAAGACAGACAGATGTTTATCAATTTTACATTATTACAGATAGACATAATACATTCATCAATATTTCATTTAATTATTAGTTATATGTTCTTTTTTATGTCATTTATAAGCCATGGAAATTATTTTTTTTTATTACTTACTAGAATATCAATTGTCAAATTCAAAAATTCTGTGTTTTGTGTGTGTGTTGTGTAACAAAACTGTGTACACACTCTTTACTTTGTTTCTACCAATATTAGAACAATGGAGAAGATGGAAAGTTCTTCTACAGGTGGAACTGACACTGGATGCAAAATCATGACAGATATAAGCTTACCAACCAGCATAGAAGAATTACAGATGGTTTTTGTTGGTATTTTTGGTATTTACTGGTGTTTTGGAGTAGTCATATGTAATGTCTGGTATTTTCTCTCTTAATGGGAGAATAAAATTGGGTCCCTATGGTGTTGCTTTACCTGGTAATCAGGTTTGGTGTAGTAGTCGAGGCCAAGCACGTGGTCCAGGAAGATGTAAAACTCAGAGGGCATGTGTTTCAGCAGCATCTTGTGTTCGTAACGTTCTTTGATCTGACCCACTTGCTCCTGTTCATCCAGCAAAGCCTTTTACTAAAACCTCATCGCATTACATCACTCTGCCTTTAGAGTCACCACACCAACATTTCCCCAGTGCTTCAGCCAGGATACCTCACCTTGTCTTTGATCTTTCGCCACGGCAACTGTCCAACAGTGAATTCCACCAGCATATAGAACAAGGACCATAAATCGTCGTGACGACCCATCTCCTGTTTTAACCAAGCAACAACTTAATGTTCCTGGTCACTTAATATTACAGGATAAATATTGACTAACAGAGTGCTATGTATTACACTACTTATGGTGTCATATTTCCACTGCAAAATAAATCTTGGGGACGTAAACTAAGGCATTTGTAAACAGAAACCCCACCCACTCAGGTGTATCTAACATTAACATTAACGAGTATGAAACTGTTAGCATGTAAGGCTACATTGATGATGAAGATGGATGGGTTACTTTGTTTTTGTGAGCGTTGACAGAAGCATATCTCACTGTTCCACGGAAACCTGCCACCGTTCTAGGCTGAAAAACAGAATTTTTAAAATCTATTTTAACACCCAGTAGGTTAAAAAAAAACTTGCTGCAAACTTTACTCAAGTTTTTAACATAAAACATCAATCTAAAAAAAAAAAAAAACATAAAAGAAGTCAGAATAATTCAGGGGGATACACTGAGGTTACAACTGTGGGTCATGTTTGATACGAGAACAGCTGAAGGATGCTAGTTCCTTGGAACTAAAGTGCTAAATGGTTCTAAACACCAGAGAGTTTGGTCAGAGTGTGGAGGAGGGCGGGAGTCCTGAGTGAGGATGGTAGAAACAGCTCAGCAACGTCATGCCAGCACGTCTGAACTCTGAACGTGTTGCAGTGCTGTTCTGTGCTGAGCGTGAAGAGAGAAGGAGCAGGGCAGCCATTTTCACATCAGCTGCTTTACCACCAACATACACAGGTGGCCAGTTAAATATTTTATGATTAACACACGATTTACACAACAGTTTGTTAGTACTTCAACAGTACTTTAACAGTAGTTTATTACTTGTTTAGTAGAAATTAATTTTTTACGTGCAATAGTTTCATTTTGTGTGTGTGTGAACTGACATTTAAGCAAAGATTCAATGTTTGATTGAGAAACAGGGGACACAAGTAACATTTCTCCCATGAAGTGCTACTTTTAAGTAAGGCAAAATAAATTTTAAAAAAATAGACACTATCTGATCAAAGCTGTACCTCTGTAGAGATTAGCAAGACTAAACAGCATTAAAGGGTAATGGGAAGGTTACAGGGTGTATGGGTTAGTCATCAGTGCTAGGGTGTTAACAGGTAAAGCAGGGTTTTGCTTAAGGGAGGTCTGTTTAGGTCCTTTGTTAGAGAAGAAAGCAGGTTAAACACTCACAATATGGCTGTTGCTATGGTAATGAGGACAAGCATCTTACGGGAAAAGCATGCGCTTCCAACATAAAGGCCATAAAGGAACTGTAAAATAAAAATAAAAAAAAAAGTTGAAAGTTGTAAAACATGAAACAGCATGAACATATAAAAAACTAGAACATAAGATAGAACAAGCACAATTATGAATGTAAACAATATCTTAAATACATACTCCATTTAAAGTCCCAGTCAAAATGGCTTTCAGAAATAAATTCAATATAAAATGCTTAGTGTCAAGGAACACCGTTATTGGACATTTCCGTCGCTTATTCGTTATTATTGGCAATGCAGGATTAAAACGGATTTCCCTTATCTGGTGTGTTAACGAAATAGAAAATAAACAGCGATCCACTCTTAAGCAACAAAGTATGCAGCACGAACACCAAGTGTACTAATTAGTGCTAGCATAAACGTCGGAAGCGAGGAGCCCGCGAGCGTATCCACGATCCTCCCACGGCGGAGGAACAGGTCGGAATCATAGACCGTATATATATACGGTCTCTGGTCGGAATACTTTCGTTTCATCTGGCATTTTGATAGTTCCTAGACAACGCTTGATTTGGCCTTGCGATTACATATCGCTGTCAGTTCGCTATCGGCCCAACGCTGCCGCTAAATGGGTGGCAAAGCGTTTGATTTGCAGCACGTTTCTCTGTACAATGTTTAGCTAGATAATCGGAGTTTTATGGTCGTGTATAGGTAACGTACAAAAAATAAAATAAAAATCAATCTCTCTTGGTCGCTGAGAAGTCTTATGTGCGCGCGCTGGACCCTGGACAAAGGTTGCTTACAAGCGGCGTGCAGTTCTTGTGAACTATGAAATGGAGTCCTGCCGGCGCCACTGTTCACTGTGATACTGCCTCTACCATTTCATGATTATCTGTGTTCTGCCGCTTTTGTGATACACGGGTCTGATCAAATGATCCTGAATGGGACTTTAATGAAGATACAAACACAAATTACAGAGCACAGCAAGACAAATATATGTGGGCAAAATAATATAAAAAGAGCCATAATTAGCGACATTATATCTATCTGCAGGATTGTTCAGGTGCCGCTCTGTGATTTTTGGCTGGTGACGCAATGGGCTTGCAACGCACAGAACAAGACTACTGTTTAAAATGACTAATGACAAAGCTCCATTACACGTACTGGTAAAAACCACCCTTGCAGTAACAAGGCGTATAGTTTATAACCACTCCTGCCCTTTTCTGGAACAGCCATTTTCATTAATATACATGAGTGCATTTAAGTGTGTATATACTTCTGCTCCTCTGGGCTTGCATGTCTGTATATGTTAGAATGTTAAACAGAATGCACTCAACTGAATGTTAAACATAAGCTATGAGAGAGTGTGTGTGTGTGTGTGTGTGTGTGTGTGTGTCTGCAATGCTGACCTGCAGAGCTCCAATTGATCTGTCAGCAAAATTAATAAAAATGAATTTTTTTCCCACTACTAAAGAATAACTCAGTCATATGAACCTCCATGAACTTTACACGACAACCTTCACCATCTAGAGGTCACATCTCCTCATCTCCTCTACAAGTTGATCTGTGCAATATAAATCCTATTTCCCTGCATCATGCTTTCGTACTGGCCATTGTCCAGCGTCTTACATTCGCTTCTGTTCACATCAGCCTTCTTTGAGCGTGATGCTGCGTTCTCTGACACACGTCCGGCTGGCTGCCCGGGGTGGCTGTGTCCAGACCACGCAGGTACTCACCGGCCTCACTTCTCCATTGGTGTTGGTGTACTGACGTGCCAGGCCAAAGTCCAGCATGTAGCACTTCCTGTAGGTGGACGGCAGGCGTCCCATGGCGAAGTTCGACTGTTGAAAGGGAAAGACGTCACTGTGGACTACACGAATGCAACCTCCTGCTGTGAGCCTCTGTCTGGAACCTTCTCAGCCCCAGGCCTGTGTCTGGAACCTTCTCAGCCCCAGGCCTGTGTGTGGAGTCCTCTCAGCCCAGGCCTGTGTCTGGAACCTTCTCAGCCCCAGGCCTGTGTCTGGAGTCCTCTCAGCCCTGGCCTGTGTCTGGAACCTTCTCAGCCCAAGACTGTGTCTGGAACCTTCTCAGCCTCAGGCCTGTGTCTGGAACCTTCTCATGCTGTGAGCCTGTGTTTGTAACCTGGGACTGTGGGCCAGTATCTAATTAAAGCTCCATTCAGGTGTCAGGCAATACCAAACTTGGTAACAAACAATGCACAACAAAAAACAATGCACCAATGACAAAAGCAAAATTATCTTCAGCGCACAAGCACTTCATCCTTTAACAAGGGTTAAGGAAATGAGCTTTAGTTCTGTGAAAGTGGCAATAAAAAAAACGCAATCAAAACCTGATGAGTTCTGCTGTGTTGCACCAGATATGATTTTTTTGATATTTGAATTTGAATTAGATATTTACTTCTCAGAGTTGAATTTACCAAATATTATAATGTTATATACGTAAGTCTACAGCATCAGAGAAAACTAGTGATGTCATAGCAAACTGATGATTAAATGTCAAGAAAAATCAAAGAGGGACAAGCGATTTTGGCCACTTTTTCTGGACATCTTTTTTTTTTTTGATGTTTAACCAGGTGGGAATCTGTGGTAAGTAGGTTTAAATACACAATCAGAGCTACAGTTGAACTCAAGAAAACAAGAGTAAGAAAGAAGAGGCTCTTGCGCACGGGTTTAACGTCCCGGTGGAGGAAGCCCACAGAGTGGATGGCCTCGATCGACTCCAGGATCTGTTTGCCCAGCCGTAGAGTGGTGCTCATGGAGAAGGTCCCCCGAGGCTGACTCCGCCTCAGATCTGCCAGGTTCCGCCCCTACACAGAGAGGCAGGCACACAGAGGGCGGAGCTTAACCCATAGTCAGCAAAGCAGGACAAGTCATCTCATACACATTAATGTGCAGACACACACACACACACACACACGCTTATCATGCCATACCTGCAGTTGCATGACCACGTAATTGAACTTCTCATTTCTCCCACAACCGATGAATTTACACACATGGTTTTTCCCTGTGTGAGAAAAAACATCACAATTGTTACATATTACAAGCTTGAAGTCTCACTGCAGCTACTGGACCAATATACTTGAACTATATTATAGTAGAAAAACACACACGCAGAGACAGTCACCTGAGGACATCAAGAATACTCCACTGTGTCCTCCATAAGGGTGTCACACACACAGATACACTCTCTCTCTCTCTCTCTCTCTCTCTCTGTTTTCTCCCTTAGTTCTTCATAGTCAGTGCTCTCTCCCAATGGTATCTCTGTCCTAGAATTGTGACACACTGACTTGTCAAACATGAAAATAAACTTATGAATATCATCCATCCGTGTGTGCATGAGTTTAAGCTCCAATATTAACTGAGTCAGAGCTCCACCATGGAGGGGGACCTTCTCCATGAGGGGACCTTCTCCATGGAGGGGGACCTTCTCCATGAGGGGACCTTCTACATGGAGGGGGACCTTCTCCATGAGGTGACCTTCTCCATGTAGGGGGACCTTCTCCATGAGGGGGACCTTCTCCATGAGCTGGATATTAATATGAAAGGTCTCTTGCTGTGTGTATTTATGTTTATCAATATATGTATTTGTGTGTGTGTGTGTGTGTGACATTATCCCTTGCTGTATATTTGTGTGTGTGTGTGTGTGTGTGACATTATCCCTTGCTGTATGTTTGTCCGGCCACAGTTACTTTAATCATTCACTAATGAAAGGTGATGAATTACTGTAACACACTGTGTAGTTGTCCTGCAGTGGGGACTGAAACAAAATCTCAGTTCACTCTCTTCCACCCCTCCACCTCTATTCCCTCCACCCCTATTTCCTCCACCTCTCCCTTTCGCTACAGAACAATCTCCTTCTCTCCCTCTCTCTCTCCTTCTTTCTCCCCATCATAATTTCTCCATACATCTCTCTCTCTCTCTCTCTCTCTCTCTCTCTCTCTCTCTCTCTCTCTCTCTCTCTCTCTCTCTCTCTCTCTCTCACACACACACACACACACAAACACACACTTACCCTGTAGTTTCTTTAACACAGCTACCTCCATCTTGAGGACCTGTTTGGGCTGCTGGGCGGACTCGACCTTCAGAGCCACATTCTCTCTGGTCAGCAAGTCCAGAGCCTCATAGATCTCTCCAAAGCCACCACCACCAATCTTCTTCAGCTACACAAACAAAAACACACCCATGTATGTATGCATGCGCACACATACACATACACACACACACACACACACACTCAGATGTTTTCCATAGACATTCTAATCATTCCTCCCAATGCAAAACTAACACATCTTTTTTTAGCAACAGCTGATAATTTCACTTGGACAAGAATCGTCATGAGTTACTGTTTGTTCTGTACATTGCACCAAATACATGGTAGCACATTCAGGTTTGTAATAATAAAAATCACAACCACGTTAACACACAGCTAATACAAACAGTGGTTGTGATGTGCAGATTGCCTTAAACTGCGCATTGTCCTGCTGTCAGAGAGCCTCCAGCTTACAATGGTTAGACCTAGTTCTACCAGTCCTTCACTCCTGGACCTCCACACTGCACTGGCTAACCTGCTCTTCACCCAAACCTCCATTCACCTGCCAACACACACACACACCTGGGCATAGAGGTAGAGCTTGGATCTAGAAACACCAAAGTCATGAGCTTCATTCCCAGGGAGCGCTCACACACCGTCATGCTGAAAATTATGCAAGCCGCTCTGGATAAGAGAGATGCAGCATCATCTGATCCAGCTACCCCCTGGTCTTCATGAGCACTGGACTAGAAAAGACCTGTTGGACTGGGCTTGGTCCTAAACTCTCCATGAGCAGAGCTGCGGGGACAAAGCTGGCCTGCCTTTCCCTAGACGTGGTCAGTCAGTCCTGCGGCATCACGAAACCTGTCCTGAAGCCTCAAAAAAAGCTACGTCATGGAAACCGAGAGCATTTTCTTGTTTGTGACATCACAGACGTCTGGTCCCAGTGTGATCACGTCTGTTAAACGTGCCACTGTATCTCATGCTGACCCAGGCTCCTGATGTTGATAACGGCCATTGTCACTGCAGCACAGAGTCGTTACATCGACCAGCAAATCCTGTCTCGTGTCGTGCACACTCGGGACAGCTAATGCTCGCGCTAAGAGCAGCAGCTTAAGGGTATTGTCCTCCGAGAGCGAGACGCCGTCAAACCCAGATGACACCTGACCCACTTTTATGGTGGAATGTCTCGAACTTGGACAGCACCAGGTTCTAGCGGCACGCCAACCAAAAAAGGCAGTCATTCGGAAGCAGAAAAGACGGAACAGTCAGAACGTTCTAATGAAAAGCATACTGCGCACACACACACACACTCACCACTTTCCATCGCTCCTTGACCATGCAGTTGGGTGGGAGGATGTCCACCTGCTCCCCTGACCCGTTCATGTTCTCGTCGACTTGGACTCCTGGACCTACACACTGCATTGGCTGGCCTGCAATTTACCCAAGCCTGCCATTCACCTGCCGACACACACACACACACACACACACACACACACACATACACACACAAACACACAAATACACGTGACCCACAGAAACCTCCAACAGTTTGAAGGCATCAACACATGCAACACCAAAAAGCACATTACTCTGTAAGCACTACATGTGAACCCGAAAAGCAGGTTGAACTCATTTATTCTTAAAGAATATCAGATATGCTTCTAGTTTTACACAAAACACACCACAGTAACGAGATTCGTTACGAGAGAAAGCTGCAAGAAAGCCGCAGAGATGCTTCCAAGCACACAGCACGCAGATCGGATGCAGCGAACAGACCGATCCAAAGAAATCGAGCAATTAAACCGTAAATGGAAAAGCCAGTCTGGGCTTTAAAACAACCGAATCCACAAAGCGCAGCGAGTGAGAGGTGATGTTGAAACAGGGACCCATATGCTAGGGGACCGTGTTCAAGTGCCTTTCCTGTAAAGTCATGGCAGATGGCCAGAAGAGAAGGACAGGACATGGACAGCCAGGCCTGAGCGCTGGTCTGCTCCACCACTACTGGAGTGATCGCAGTGGAACGCAGCTGCACAGCAGATCTGCTGGTGTCCTTACTGGAGCACTGATGCTGTAGATGTCAGCAGTATAGCGACTGATACTTGACTGCTTTAGTGTGTGCTGTGAGAATTCTGATCAGGGTCAGATTTCCAGATGAGTGTTGCATGGTTGTTGTTGTTGTTTTTTTTTAAAGTAATCGTGGCGTTCATATAACCTGACGCATGAAATTGATTTGGGTGAATATATTACAGGTCAGTCTTTGACAGTGTCATTTCCAGGGTGAGGATATGTAGCTAGGCCTATCAACACTGCAAAATGTAGGAACATTATCCCTAAATATTTTTGTCTATGCTGTGTTGCCATACCATGTGTTTCACACTGCAGACACCACCATGTCAGTGACCTCCAGTATTATGTGATTCACGGTGGTCCAGAATGTTTGGGGTGAATAAACATGTAGTCACTGCACATAAGATGAGATGCTTCTCACTCCAACCACAGCCCAGCAGAACCACCGAAAATAAAAACCCACTGATGTGACTAAGGAAGGGGGGGGGGGGGCTTATTTTAAACTGTTGTGTAAGAAGAGGATGATCAATTTGCACTCTGATCTATATGACACAGTAAAATGAGAATACGGACCCAGGGTTCGATGGGGGACTGTAAATCGATGCTGTGTGAAGAACAGTGCTCATCACTTTTTGCACAAATTCCACATCCTTAATGAATGCTTCCTAATAGCAAAACACAAGAGCAGAGTTTTGACAGGAATTCTCTTCCGACTTCTATTTTCCCACCTCATTTGCATGTCAAGAACCGACTTTGGAATAACAGACTTCTCTGATGTTCCAGTTCAAATGTGTATAAAATGCCACTCACAAATATTCGACTAAATAATTAGTCTCGTTTTAGAAACATCGATGCAGGCACTCAGATGTGAGCCAGGACTTTCCTCTCTGTCTAGAAGACCCCTCCTGAGCCCTTCTGCCTTGACTCCTATTAAACAAACCAGATGATCTCTGACTGCCTCGTCCTGAGCAGATGGGTTGAAGCTGCTGGCTGGTTTCTGCGATGTCTTTCTCTCTCGAGATGTTTTGAATTCATTTTGGGGATTTTAGTCAGAATTTAGTTGAGAGTTGGTGAAGTGCTGTTTTTTTCTCCCCCAGTAGAATCATTTTCTTAATGTATGTTTTTGTGTTTTGCCATTGTAAGTTAGCTTTGCTAAATCCTCGATCATTTGCTTTGGGGGGAAAATACTCATTAGACATTAAATCCCATTATGTTTTACGCTACAAAAGAGGAGACAATGTCAGTTCCTCCTCAGTATCCCAGGAAAAGAGCATTTTACCCCAATGCTGTTCGCTCAAATAATTAATCTAAATATTACTGAAAAAGAAACAAATCCCCTAATTCCCACAGGCCAAAGACAGACCCAGACCCTCTGAAGTTCTCTGTGGGGGAAGCAGCGCAGTGGAGAAGCGGGCGCGCTGGAGCTGGGCAGTCTTGGCCCGTCCTCTCTGCGTGATGGAGGTTTGGTGTCGGATATCAGCCTGCGAGAGCCAAGGGCTGGGCTGAGGTGGTCCGAGGAGGAAAAAGCCGCACCTCCTCCCAGCAGCTCCTCGCCCCTGGGATGAAACCCAGCTCGGCAATGTTAGCGGGGACACGACAGACCTGTTAGCAAGGGTGTGTTCCGGGATTACTGCAAATGTCAGAGGGAGGGATGCTATGACCATACTGATCAGAGAGACTACGTTAGAAGCTGTCATTCACACTGAGCATGGAAACACTACTACTGTGTTACACATTTCAGTCTACAGACACAAAATTCCAAATACAATCTTCTCCAATTGACTAGAAATGTGTCTACAGTTTATTTGAAAAAGTATATAGAATTAGCTCTGTGAACAAGCCTGCAAGCAGGTCACTTAAATATGTGATAACCTGCAGAGGATCTCTCTTTTTGTGCAGAGAACTGTCCCAACAACAAACCACAAGACGATAGGCAACATAACTGGCGTGGAACACCCCGATCATCCCATGACGATTTCTGCACGTTTGCCGATTTCTGCTGCCTGTATACTGTGGCGCTCACCTTCACTCGAGAGCGAGCGAGGGTGTGGATGTCGGGGAGCGCATCCTCGGCGCGTACCCACGTCGACCCGCTATGACGGGGAATGCCCGCATTTCCCCCGGAAAAGTCCGGAGCGACGACAGTGTGTAATTTCAGATTTTGCAAATATGCGAACTGCGAGAAATTAAATAACTCTTGAAGTGGGTATATGTGTAGAACGTAAAGGCTGCGATAAATATATAGTACCCTGAATTAAAAGCTTTCAAACTGTGCGCGTAGGACACTCAGACTGTGATGAATATGTTTGACAAAATTCTGACTCTTTTTTACGGAGATCTACAAGAAGCGACTGTTTTACGATGACGACTCTCTTCAGTTAGTGAATATGTTTATTTTAACATAAAGACGGGAGCGATTGGGCATAGAGAAGCTCCGTCTAATGTATGAGAACAGTAATATGTTCATCACCTGTGCGCAGCGATGAATCAATAAGGAAAGACACTTGAGAACAATTATTCCGCAAACGACAGGTAATATTATTATTGATAACGACTGCCCTGGTTCAATTTGAATATCTTAATGCCAGGATCACCATTCTAGTGTAAGCTCTTCTGCCGTCACAGTTTTGTCCGCACTGCAGCTCGAGCCCAGCGCAAGATCTGCAAATATGGGCGTCGTCCTAGTGACAGGCAGGCGGCGCGCAAGTCTTTCCAACACTACTATACCCACCCAAACCTGCTTTAAGCCAATGGGCAGCCTTTCTATCTAGTCCCGCCCTAAAAAGAGCCACCGACCATCACCCATTGGGTACATGTCAAACAATCGACATAAGATTTAACAATCCCCCGCTGGATCTGTGAGCGAGAGGCAATGTGGGATATGTTGTCCATTAGCAGGACGAAGAATGAAGAGGATGTCAGCATCCCAAGATCAAAAAACTACACTCCCCAGAGCAGGTCGTTTTAACTTATGACGTACAACTGCATTATGTTGCATGTATGTAAATTATTCATGACTCTTATTTAGCATAAATAAAATACACAAAAATGAAGCAGGTCTATTTTTGGCACGGGTCCAGTACTATAGAATCTTGTGAAACAAAGTCCTAAGACTATGCCAGACTATTGTGTGCCAAATATTAACATCTGCACGCGCGTTTGTGGGCAGCTTCCCTTTAGTCCGAGCGCAGCATCACTACTGACAGGATGCCAACATGCACAAGGCAGGCTAATAGCTCCGCGAGCGCTAATAAAGACATCACCCGGGACGTGACAGAGCGCAAAGCAAAACAGTAAAATAAGGCCGCTGACCTGTTCTTTTGTCGTCGTAGGAGAGTCTCAAAGAGAGAGGCTCGAGGAAGACGCATCATTCCGCTGACGCGACCTAGGCGCTTTTCCCCCTAGTTGATGCTGCACCATTTTCATCCTCCTCGCTCCTTCCTTCAGTACTGAATCAGCATCGCGCGGATACTCCCAGTATGCACCGCGCACATGCGTGACCAAAGATGGCTGTTGCGTAGCAACTTGAAAGGCGTGAATCCGTAGCGACGATCCCCACATCATCCGTCCACTGAGTAAATTTCTTTTTATTCCACGAAGTCGTGAAAAAGATCAGACCTGAAAACATTAAAATGCTCAAAAATCATCTTGTATCTAAGATAATATTTAGTCTACATGATCATTAAATAGCCTGCAACTCACTTTTGATCTGTTCGTGTGAATTGTTCACAAGAATTAATAAAACACACATACACAACACAAAACAAAATCAATAACAGACAATTTGAGTTACCATCATCCACTGACTAAAATGATATATATTTTTTAAAGAATCAGTGAGTTAGAGGATAATAATCTACTACTGCCAAAGTAGTCTGAACAAGCAAACGAACTTTTACAGAAGCATGTTTAAGGATGCCTTTTATCATACCGTTTACGGAACTTTGTCTTTTTAAACGTTTATTATCTTTATTATATATTATTATATATGCAGTGAAGTCGAGATTTCTACTTTCTTGTGCGATTGTAAAATTGTACCTGGAGACGTTCCGTAGAGCCGTGTCACATGACTTCACGCACAGCCACACGCCTGTTCACGCCGCTCAGACAGAATCGGCGAGTGTTTTTACATTTGACATGCCATTGTAGCGCGCGGTTTACTGCAGAGGTGAATATGGCCGATGTATCAGAGAGGACATTACAAGTCGTCATAGTGATTTCATTCGCAACAGGCTTCCTTGCAGGCTGGCAAGCCAACCGAATGCGGAGGAGGTTTTTGGACTGGCGGAAGAAACGTCTGCAAGACAAACTGACGGAGACGCAAAAGAAACTGGATCTGGCGTAAACAAGGACTTGAAGATCGGTGACACGACTGGTAAGCGTGGACACCTGGTCGGTGTGGCGGACAGCAACATTTACACAGCTAGTATAATTTGCTCACATAAAGTACAACATGTAAAGGCCTACGAATATGTCACGCCTACAGCTGTTTTTATACCTTTGTTACAGGTATAGTTTAGGTAATTTCAGTTTCACGTGTTGCAACTATTGTCTAATTATTCACTGTCGCGCCAGACAGCAAAATATAGTTCGTTTTCTTCCTGGCTAATTCACCGTTCATTTTTTCCCCTCCTGGGCATTTAAATGGGCTTCCTGAATTGAATGTCAGTATTCCTCACGTTCGGAGACTTCCGACCTTGGATCATGGATGGGAAGTCACCTCCGGGAGGAAGAGAGATTCTGACTTCTCCTGTTTCCTGCCAAGCCTGTACGCCACGTGCACACTGGAGTGATGCAGCTGCAATTCTCCAAAACTTCAGACTTTTTATGTGGGTGGAAAATGGTGTTTGTTGAAGATAGTGTGGTTTTTTTTTTTTAAGTTTTTTTTTTGTCCATGTTTGTCCCATTACTGGTTGAATAAAAGAAAATATTTTGCTAATCTTTTGAATCCACCTGTTTTGTTTAATCAGCTACTGTGAGCGTTTCATCAAGGTGTGGAGTAAATTATGCATATATAATTTTAACCAGTAGTTGGTACTTTTACTACCTGCTGTCTGCATCCCCCTTACTGCACGTGAGCCATTACTCGTGCCGTTCAGCACACAACAAGGGAACGCAGCTAACAGAGCTAACAGAGCTCCAGAAGCCCAGTTCTGTACATGTAACCTAAGACATCCAGGGGGGGCTGACATCACTGAAGCAGGCACAGAGGAAGTAAACACATCCCCCTCAGCGTCTGGACAGCCAGACTCCAGCAATCTGATCGTTTCTCTAAATCTAAAGTGAGCGTAGTTATTTTTCTCTCATGTTCTTTGTTTAAGATCAAGTTTGTAAAAAGATGTATTTTTTGCCTATCTTTACCTACGGTATTATTGTATTGTTACTGTATTATATGTTATTGATTTACAGCGGTTTAGATGGTCAACATCCCTGGGTAAAGTTTAAGCCTAGTCCTGGACTAAACACTGCCAGTGAAATTCTCTTATTTAAAGCTGAACCTCAACCAAGCACCCAGATTCATCAGCATATTACATGCACATTTTATAGCCATCCAGACTAATCTGTTGCCATGGACACCATGTCAGTCACCTTTACCTCTGCTCGTCACTGTCAGTTTCTGAGCGCAGCTTAACTAATGATCATTTGACTGGATGTTTATTCTCGGATAACGGCATCTGACGTGGTATTGGCATTGGACCTGGAGTCGTGTTGGTAGGGGTGTATCTTGGTTATGTGACACCATGATAATGTAACCCTCTATGTTAGAAACGATGATGTGGTTTCTGAGTGTAATACACTGTGTTTTATGAACTGTAGCTACCTCACTAACAACTTACAATGTCACATGAGGTTTTGAGGGCATTTAGAACTTTAGAACAATTTACACTACAATATATATATGTATATGTATATGTCCGTATATATATATTTTTTTCCTAAGTATATTTTCCATAAAGCACCACAAAGTGTATTTTCCACTGAGGTTTACAAAGTAGAACATTAAAAAAAATAGGACACACAACTGATATCGATGAAAGAAACATTTTTGTTGTTGCCTCTGAACTCCAAACTTTTACATTTATGAAGTTGTTTACTGGGCAAAAAATAAAAAAAAGAAGTCCATCCATGAATGTATTTCTGTATGATGTTAATGCCTATATATGATCTATTAGATAAATTAAAATATTATAATAGTTTGTTTCAAATTTAATCATATGTTTTTAAATAAAAATATATAGTTTTTAACTTTTTTGTTTGTTTGTTTAAAATCAACGTAAATATTCTTGGGTATTCTTCGATATTTACCTTGTTTGTATTTAATTACAATCTAAAAAAATCTTTTGCGCGCATCTGATGAAGTCATTTGAACAACGTTATAACAACGTTATAAAGGACGGCAAAGACTAATGATCCTACCTGAATAAGAACCACTTTGACTTGTCAAAAGGAAGAGTATGAAAAAGTTGACACTCGATTGAGAATAAAATGAATACGTGGCTATTTTTTGTTAATAGTGTCATCTAGTGGTCAAAAGTAGTTTAGACACAGTTTGATGACGACATATTTCTGCTGCCGCTAAAATATCTTAGCAACCATCTGTGGCGTCTTCATTGAACTTTTCATGTTGGGGTAATTTGGTAAAAGGAGCTTACAGTAAGACTCCTTTGATTAATGTTTTATAAGTTATAGAGCAAACCCGTGGGACCGGAATGCCACTGAAAAAGAAAGGACCTCTCCAAACCGTGCAAAGGGAAACCGATGACATCAAGAGAAGGGTTCGTTTCCACCCAAGCGTTTCACCCTAGCTACTTAGCTATACAGCTAACATTAGCCGACCTTAAGCTGTGTGGTTTGCATTGTTTATATGACTGAACCTTTTAATGCGAAATGCTCTGACTTGTGAGTTCTGTGACGGTCTTTTCTGTCCTGCAGGTAGACGTTTTGGCGCAGGACATTAATGGACTGGATTTAGAAGCCAGACCGTACACACTAAAGAGGCAAGATGCAGTGCAGTCGAATTGATTTTGTCTGTCATTGTCCATCATGTCTCTAATGGTAGACTGGTATCGACTTCACGTTTGATATTACACCTCTGGATTCATTCATAACAATCTCTTTATAGGTGTTCGGACTTGCAAAGCACGGTGGCAGGTACTTTGAAGAGGCTCCAGCAATTAACCAAAGTAATTACTTGTCGGTAATTAACAAGTAATTAATTAGCTAATGGTTAATTTTACTGGTCTTACAATACCCCCCCATTGGCCTTTCTCTGTCTCTCTCTCATGCACACACCCTCAGGAAAAACTGAAATGACTTTCTTTCTCATTTTCCTTTTCTCTTTTCAAGGCAGATGAGTTGACTCCGATAGGGAACTATGATGAACGTAAGCGTGATGAAGTAGAGCGTCTGTGGACTCTGCAGGAGAGACTGAGAGCTCTGAGTCTGCAGCTCCAGCCCCAAGAAAAGTACATGCACTCTACACTCAGACATACATACACACACACACACACACCACGCTCTACACTCAGACATACACACACTCTACACTCAGACACACACACACTGCACACTCTACACTCAGACACACACTCCGCGCTCTCTGCTCAGACACATACACCGCACTCTCTGCTCAGATACACACACCACACTCTCTGCTCAGATACAAACATACACACTACACTCTCTCCGTTCAGATCTGCACATACCATCCGTCAGATCTGTACACACCACACACTCTCTGTTCAGATCTGCACATACCATCCGTCAGATCTGTACACACCACACACTCTCTGTTCAGATCTGCACATACCATCCGTCAGATCTGTACACACCACACACTCTCTGTTCAGATCCATACCACACAGCCTACTTCCATATTAACGTAGCTTGCTAATAACTAATATTTGACAATTAGCTTTAACCTCTTAAATTCATTATTTAGTTAATAATTAAAAAATGTTCAGACATAATCTATGCTGAATTAAATATGGAATCCATGTGATGAAGAATGAACACACACGGATGGAATGGAATGCATGTAATGAGTGGAGTGAAGAACGAAGGGTTAATGACACCACTGAAGTGTCATTCACTGTAAACCTCACTGGTGTTGCTGGAGTCAACATTCCCTAAGAGGTACACAGTCAACATAGTTGTGAATTACACAGGGATGTAGATCCAAGTCCGAATGAAGCAGAAGAGGACAGCGTGGGGGAGGAAGAGGAGGAGAGCGAGGAAGATGAAGACGAAGAAGACAAGGAGGAAGATGATGCAGCGGTGGAGGATGATGATGATGACGAAGGTGGTGATGATGATGATGATGATAATGCCAATAACAAAGACGAAGAGGCTGCTGTAGCCAGGGCATCTACTGATGGCAGTGTGCGAATGACGTCTGTTGAGGAGGTCCCTGGATCATATGTGGCTCTCAGTGGCTTCACTGGAGATGAGGAGGGAGACCTCACTGTCCAGGTAAAGACTCCCACACTGCTGTGAGTACACCACTTAGGCCCTTACTTATCTCCTCATAGAGCAGGATCACAGAAAACTCATGCGCAGGTCGACATATTTTCCAGCCCCAGTGTGTGCCTTTAGGACAGCCAGAGCACAGACAACACTTTGCCAAATCATGAGGCAGGAGGTGGTTCAAGAATAGCCAGGGACACATCCTGCTGAGTGTGTTCTGTGTCTCTGCAGAAAGGGGATGTTCTGAGAGTCCTTCAGAAGAATGAGGATGGATGGTGGCTTGCCCAGGACTCAAAAGGAAACAGGGGTCTAGTCCCCTGCAACTACCTCAAGGTTCACGTCCACGTATACATGACCCAATTCTGCAATAGCTAACAGAACTTGGGATGAGATATTTCTGTTAACCAGGTCTAGTGTTGATTCAAAACATCCTCACTTCTGCTATGGCAGATGTTTTTCATCATAAATAGCATGCCATGGTTTTAAGACATTGTTTTGTCGATGGAGCTCGGAAGTTCTTCTTCTGTTGTCACAGGTGATCTCACCTCATGAGCAAGAGAAGCAAAGTGAGGATGAGGAGAGCGATGAAGAGCAGGACGCTGAAAAAGAACCCTCAGATGTTCAGCCAAGGTGAGGGACCCTCACTGTCCACTAGATGGTGCTGTGAATGCAGAGTAGCATTGTCTTCATTGATGCAGTATGTGCTGTAATGGAGTTTTATATCATGCACCTGACTAAAGATACCCCCCCCCCCCCCAACTAGCACTTCATCAAACTGGGATAGTATCCGAAAGGCTGTCACTGAGGTACACTGTCACAGACACACACACACAGGCAAATCTGTACTGCAATTACAGACCACTACAGTCTGCAGCAATATAGCTGGTCTGTGTATATTCTCTGTAGATGGATGCTACTGATGTGCTGTCTGCCATGGGAGCCATCCCTCCATGCTTCAGAGCTTCCACCCTGTCCCGCCTGCTGGAGGAAGGTGTGTTCGGAACACTGCCCGACAGGTCCCTCACCTCCACCCAGCAGACATGAGCAGCACCAACCACCACCAACTGGAGGCTTTAGATCAGACCCGTCTGATCTAGTTCAGGAAGTGTTTGAGAATTTGATGAGTAACTAAATCCAGTTTCATCAGAGAACCGTTCTGAGCGAGTGAGATTCCGTTTGCTTGATGCAGCTGAGGGTGTGGGCCAAAAACCCGGCAAGCCGGCACTGCCGGTACCTGTCAGCAAAGCAGATTTAACCAGAGATCAAAAGCTGCCACACAGTAAAATAACAACGTTGTATACAGTAAACAAATATGATGATGAAAAAACAATACAAAGGCTGTTGGGCATCAAAGGAAAGTGGCAGGCAAGTGTGGCACTGTAGACACGATGGGTTCCAGTGTGTCAGTGGTGGTGGGGGTGTGTGAGAGAGA
>JAOYMR010000010.1:260058-272159 GCA_025802075.1 Tenebrosternarchus preto | reverse complement strand
TATGTGACCTCACAAATGCGCTTCTGGAAGAATGGTCAAAAATCCCCATAAACACACTCCTAAACCTTGTGGACAGCTGTCCCAGAGGAGTTGAAGCTGTTTTAGCTACAACGGGTGGACCAACATCATATTGAACCCTGTGGATTAGGAATGGGATGTCACTTCAGCTCATATGTGACTCATATGTGGAAGGTGAGCGAATACTTTTGGCAATATAGTGTATGTTGAATATATGTTGAATATATGTTGAAGGCAGAGAATGGCACTTCCTCAAACCACACATTAGCTCAGCATTCTGTACCACTGGACGTCTCTGTGGAGATACAGAACCACAGAGCAAAAAGACATTACGATGTCATTTAAGTACACAAAACACAACTTTTCCTTCTTGGCCAGCCAGGACATTTCCTGTGAGGCTCTGGAAGGAAACAGTGGAGTTTTCAGTTCAAATGGTAGAACCATAAACTTCCTTGGGCTTTGGCAGGTAGGAAACACTGTTTTTGGCTTACTTTCAGGCTCTGGTCCAAATTGCCATTAGTTGCTATAGCGATCCTGTGTTCTGAATATGGCTGTTCCATGCAGTGATTCCAGGATTTCCTTAATTTGTGGCATTGGGTCCAGTTGAGTCTTGGCGCTGAGCTTGTGAGAGTTCATGCAGAACCTTGCGTCATTGTCTTTCCAAAGTTACAGGTTTCCCTGTTTCAGCATCACACTAATCTCCCTTTTAATACATTACTGCTCTCAATGCCAAATATGTGGACTGTGAATTACAGGGGATCCTGTGCATTACCACTGGGTCACAGTCTAGCATGCTTTGAGTACCTCATCAGTTATATCAGTTTCTTAACCTCATCAGTTATATCTTCATAATAAAGTTCAGGAACTTACATTTTTATTTTGGGTCCCCTCAACAGGGTGTAGATGGAAGCTGGAAATCTGGACATTCAGTTTGTAAATGCCCATTAAGCGATATAAAGCCATATCATGTCATTCATAAGGTAGAAGAGCATTTGTCAAACCAGGCCTTGGTGCTCTTCAGCCAGGCCATACTTTTGCTCTGTCTCAGCATCCAGCATTACTGAACTAGGCTATGACCAAAAAAACCAAACGCTTGGTCAGGTGCACTGAGAGCCTCATTAGATGTGGACCCTGGGGAGTCCCTGAGGACAGGGTTGTAGAACACTGATATGATATCTCAGGTATATGGCAGGTGCTCCACCTGACGACTGGCAGTTTGGTGCTGATCGCTGTCCAAGAGAAACAGTTGCTCCGAGCTTGAACACCCAACGTTTGACCTAAGCTACTCACAGCATGACATACAGGCACTACAAACTGTCTATGTCAACCATGACAAAAATACATAGTGGTGCTACGTAGTGGCCATATGAAGTAAATCTAGCCATCTAGCATCTAGCTATCATGTTTCTCATATGAAAATGTCTGTGTGCTACTCATATGAAATGGTCTAAAGAAAATGTCTTACATGAGTCCATGTCTTTATATGTTTTTGTTTCATTTGCCTTTCCTGACAGGATTACTGTTAGAGCAGCAATGATTTCCAAGAGCCCTAGTGCTGTTAGGACATGCATCTCTCTAGATACATCTGAGGGAGAAGTTTGTGAACCTTTTAGAAACATTTAGATTTCTTCATGAGCTCCATTTTAACAGGGATTGTGAACAAGCACTTCTTCAGAACTTCTTCAGAACTACCCCGTAACACAAGTGTAAAAGGGGGGGTTAACATGTAGATTAGTGAGGTAATCACAGACACTGGTAATATGATATGCACCTGAGCTAATAATCATAATCATCTAGAAAAAGAACATTGGACGTTAGGGGTTGCCTATCCTAGACATAAGTCCTCCCTGTCTGCCTATAGCTTTGAGGCAATCAACCACTGTTCTGCTTCCTTTACTGCTAAACTCATCTCTTCTCTGAGTCACTCACTTTGCCTCAATGTGCCATGAAGCAGCTTCGCTTCCAGGATGTTTTCTTTCTGGTCCTCCCCTTATCTTGTTCAAAGCTCTTTCTCTGCCTCGCCGATGACCAGCTCCAGGATTCTGATCTCTGTGGTACTGGTTTTCTCTCCTACAGACAGCTCTTGTGCTTTCACAGAGCTGGATTCTTCAGAAGGTAAAGGCCATTATTTCTGAGCGCCCTTGTACCTCTGCTTCATCCTCTGCTAAAAATTGCCTTTAAGATCTTTCAACAACCCTTCGTCCATAATTTCAAACATGCAGGTCTTAAAAACCAGGGCGGGAGGGAAACCATCCACTGAACCTCTCTGCACAAGTAAAAAATGCCATATTGCTGTATATGTATGCAAAATAATCTGTAGTGGTGAATGTAGTTCACACAGAAGTCCACCAATGAAGCCACATGGGAAAAATTCCTTCTTTTAAGACTGGAAATAGCAGTAAGCATGTGCTTGTCCATGTCTGTGCTAATACAGACACATAAAGACCTAACTCACAAAACACTATCAACAAACACTGCTTTATAGTATCTGACACTCAATTGATTTTTGTCACCAAATGCCAGGTTCTGTAATGGACAGGGACTGTGAGTGAAACAGCACATCTCAAACACCTCCTGCTTAAAACAACAATGATGTTTGAAGGCAAACTGGAACACTTATTGTCTCCCGGTGACCAGGATGAATCCTGTAGAAACACTAATACACACACCTTACAGAAGACAAGTCTGTGGATCTCGGGAGGGCAGTGGCTGACTCTGATTGTTGATAAGGTATTTGTAAAAGCAAATAAGCAGATTATGAACAAGACAAGGTCATTTTTATTCATTGTGGATGTATGTACCATGCCACTCCAGCAGGTCGTTTACAAGCAATTATGTCAGAGCAGTGACTCCAAGCAGACACACTGGCCCTGTGACTCACCTCACATTATATTACTGTAGCAATGGTGGACTTGCCCAGTCTCATACCAAGCAAAAGAAAAGGCTGCAATCTTGAAGTCCAAAAGATGCGTAAAAACACTGTAGTCTGAGGCCGTTTCATGGTGAAAGCTGAAATGGCCAGTGTCTTTGTGCTAGTTGAGACATGCAGACAGGGCTGCTATGGTGTTGCCAGCACTGTTCTAATCATTTGGACCCCCAAACCATCTTAATAACAGCTTCCATTACACATCAGTAACATTCCATGAAAAATCTAAAATCATCTGTGTAATTCTAACACTATACTTTTTCATGTGCAGTAAAGCATGTGCAGTGGTTATGGTTACAAACTATTGATCCCTAGCAGAGATGTCTAACTCCTGAATCCCTCAGTGCATCTGTCTCTCACTATGTGTGTGTGTGCGTGTGTGTGTGTGTGTGTGTGTGTTGCATGTATCTGTGTAAGCTTGTGTTGCATGCATCTGTGTTCATATGTGAATATTTGGTTTCATGTATTGATTAAACCTTTTTTCTTGTGTGTGTTTGCATGTGTGTGTTTGTGTGTGTGTGTGCATGCATGCATCTGGAGTAAAGTTAATTTGTATAGCACGTTTTATAGAAGACATTGTTACAATGTATATTTTGAGAAATCAAGTTGCATGTTTGTGTGTGTGTGTGTGTGTGTGTGTGTGTGTGTGTGTGAGAGAGAGAGAGAGAGAGAGAGAGAGAGAGGGAGAGAGAGAGAGAGATGCAACAGCCTTTAGATGTTTTCTGGCTTTTGACCACTGCAATGGGCTTTTGGGTAATTTAGTACTTGTCTGCTTTTAAATACAAATAATAGGAATTGTTTCTTTAACAGCTAAAATTGTGTCAACATTTTGTTTTAGGGTCTTTCAATATTCAGATTCTCAGCGCATTTTCACTACAAAAGTGAGATGGATGAGGGGGCCATGCGAGGAGGGTCCGGTCTGCTGGGGGCTCTGTTTTGGCACACGGCAACGGCGCATTGTCTCACCTCGCGGTCTCTGTGCTAATCAAATCCTGGCAAGAGGACTGCTTGAGAGGGAGACAGCTGCGCATGAGAGAGAGAGAGAGAGAGAGAGAGAGAGAGAGAGAGAGAGAGAGAGAGAGAGAGAGAGAGAGACTTCCCCCGATTCCCCTGTTGCAAGAGCAGCCCCGCTTTCTGTCTGAGCGCGAGTTCCACTCCGAGCGCGAAGCTCCCTGGTTTACTCACACATCCACATCCACCAGTGAGAGAGGGAGACGGACGAAAAGAATGAGGAAGAACTGGCCCGCACGTTTCTCTTCTCTGAATCGCATATTTGCTGAGGAGGCATCGGCTATCTGATCGCTGCGGGTCGGTCTCGGAAAACCGAGTGTATGGAAATCGAAGAGCGAATTTAAGGCTCGTGTGGGTCACTATCTCTCTCCATCTCGTATATAAACCTAAACGAATGCGAGCTTGGATACTGACGGCTTCCGACGCTCACTCTCTTTCAACACGCTTGCTGCCACTTTGCCTGGTCTCTCTTGTCCAAGGGTCGCGGCACCGCAAAGGTAAAACCCTCCTATTTACGAATCTAGCGCTTTTCTCGAAAAGCTTTTAGACGTGTTGGCGTTTGAACGCTTCATTCTGTATGATTGATCATTTCTAGGTTACTATGTTGTTCACACTGTAGACAGCGCAGACTGTTCAAACAAACATTTTAAGATGCGGGTTAATCGTTTGTGAGTGAGTAAAACGGATTACCAAACTACGATGATACGGGACACTTTGCTGGCATTATTCAAAGGTGCGAGTGGTTTCACTATCTCGCACCCGTCCGGTGTAAACTAACGACTGCGGTAAGAGTAGGATACTCGCTTGTCCGGCGCGAATAGGCAGTTGCGGCTGTACCGAGCCACTCGTTGCCCGTTCGTCTGTTCGTATCTTCGCCGCTCGTTTTCCTTCTGCTCTTCGTTTTGCAAGCTTCTGGGGTGCACGTGAAAGTTGTGCTAAACGTGTTTTTGTCGAGGACCGAAGCGAGCGACTGCGCTCCCTAATCACCGCATAAAAACACGAGTCTAAACGAGCCGAGCTCGTGGTGATCCAAGTGGTTGCGTGGCTGGACTGGGGAATAAAAAAGGTGGGTGGAGGGCAGTTTCGGCCGCCGCATTGTCTTGACTCGAGGGATATCAGATTCAGTCAGATTGGATATTAAAGTGGATTAAACTAGAGTGATGCGCTGTGATGCGCAGCCGCAGTTGAATTTCATAATGGCAAATAAGCATAATAACCCAGACGCTGTTATCGGAACCTTCTTTTATAGAACCAAGTCCATTCTTTTAATTCACTTCGCAATTGCAGTGTACCGTGACTAAAAAAACAGAGACAAAATTAGAGGGAATAAAAATTACAATGTAGTGCACACGGTTTGCAGAGAGCCAGGACGTTTCGGACAGCGGTCATTCATCAGCTGCGCAGCTGTGTAACGTCTGCGCAGATGTTACTGAACGGTTATAAATATGTAAATGTTTGTAGCCAAATTCACTTAAAACATACGAATGCATATATTTAGTATTATTATTAAATCAGCGCATATAGGGAGATTATTAAAGAATTTTATACTGTTATATTTGAAGTATTTTATACTGTTATATGATCAATGGATCAAGTTCAAATGCCCAGAGATGGAAAGTGTGTGTGTGTGTGTGTGTGTGTGTGTGTGTGTGTGTGTGTGTGTGTGTGGTGTGGGCACACGTGTGCGTACATGTATGTGTGTGTGCACGCGAGCCCGTGTGTGTGTGTGTTTGTATGAGTGTACATGTTCATGTGTGTGCACACGTGTCCGTGTGTGTGTGTGTATACATATTTGTGTGCACATGTGTCCGTGTGTGTGTGTGTGTGTGTACATGTTCATGTGTGTGCACACATGTCCATATGTGTGTGTGTGTGTGTACATGTTTGTGTGTGTGCACATGTGTCTGTGTGTGTGTGTGTACATATTCGTGTGTGTGCACACATGTCCGTGTGTGTATATGTGTGTGTACATGTTTGTGTGTTTGCACATG
Organism: Tenebrosternarchus preto; assembly: GCA_025802075.1. NCBI lineage: Eukaryota > Metazoa > Chordata > Actinopteri > Gymnotiformes > Apteronotidae > Tenebrosternarchus > Tenebrosternarchus preto. Next base: position 266,213 of record JAOYMR010000010.1, on the reverse strand, counting down.
TGTCAATGTGTGTGTGTGTGTGTATGTGTTGCATCCTGCTTTACAAGCCACTGGTCAACTAAACCCCCGCAGGCATTTACCACAGACATTTCCAAAAGTCTGTTTTTCAGCCTTTATTCTGTACCACCCAATTACTCCAAAGCAAACTACATATGGACTAGTGCCTGTAATACTGAAACAAACTACATATGGACTAGTGCCTGTAATACTGACTAATGCTTATAATACTGACTGGTGCCTGTAATACTGACACATAAGACATTTGAAGAAAGCTGCTGATCCATAACACATACCATAGCATAACATACATGAGCATGAGTATGTTGTCTTCTAACTGCAACTATACTAAAGCGTCTTGTTGAGAAGACATTTTCCACTATTGTTCATTTGTTTTCTCAGGTTTCTAAAGCATCATCCAACGGTTCATCTGTCATCCGTCCCTGAATGATGAAGCACTCAGAGATTCCCTCGATCCTGTCAGTGGGGCTTCACTGGCTGGTAATTCTAGCGATACTGCTGTGCAACGTCCGCCAGGTAACAGCAGAGAATGTGCCAGACCACAGCTTGGACCATACCATCTCTGCTAATAAGTCGGGGTCCTGTACGGGTTCCAACCATTGCAATCCGGGTGTAATCCTCCCAGTGTGGGAGCCCCAGAATCCCTCTTTTGGGGACAAGGTGGCACGTGCCACGGTTTACTTTGTGGCACTGGTTTACATGTTCCTCGGAGTCTCAATCATCGCAGACCGCTTCATGGCATCGATCGAGGTGATTACCTCACAAGAGAAAGAGATCACCATTAAGAAATCCAACGGAGAGACAACCACCACCACTGTACGTATCTGGAACGAAACGGTGTCCAATCTTACCCTCATGGCCCTCGGTTCTTCTGCCCCAGAAATTCTGCTCTCAGTTATTGAGGTGTGTGGACATAACTTTGAAGCCGGCGATCTCGGGCCCGCCACCATTGTTGGCAGTGCTGCCTTCAACATGTTTGTGATTATCGGTATCTGCGTTTACGTGGTTCCCGATGGAGAGCATCGCAAGGTGAAGCACCTGCGTGTCTTCTTCGTCACTGCTGCCTGGAGCATCTTTGCCTACCTGTGGCTCTATCTGATCCTGGCTGTCATCTCACCCGGCGTCGTCCAGGTGTGGGAAGGTCTTCTCACCCTCTTCTTCTTCCCCATCTGCGTGGTCTTCGCCTGGATCGCCGACCGCCGCCTCCTCTTCTACAAGTATGTCTACAAGCGCTACCGGGCTGGAAAGCAGCGTGGCATGATTATTGAGACCGAGGGTGACCGTCCGCTCCCACCCAAGGTGGACATCGAGATGGACGGAAAAATGCTCAACTCCCATGCTGTGGACTTTCTGGATGGGACCCTGACGCTGGACCTGGATGATAAGGACCTGGACGAGGAAGAGGCCAGGCGTGACATGGCGAAGATCCTGAAGGAACTGAAACAGAAGCATCCGGACAAAGAGGTGGAACATCTGATCGAGCTGGCAAACTACCAGGTGCTCAGCCAGCAGCAAAAGAGCAGGGCCTTCTACCGCTGCCAGGCTACGAGGCTGATGACCGGGGCTGGGAACATCCTGAAGAAACATGCGGCGGACCAGGCGCGGAAGGCAGTGAGCATGCACGAGGTGCGGAGTGACACCGGCGAAAACGACCCCATCTCCAAGATCTTCTTCGACCCTGGCTCCTACCAGTGCCTGGAAAACTGCGGGACCGTGGCAGTGAACGTGGTCAGGCGTGGCGGTGACCTCAACCAGATCGTGTCCGTGGAATTCCGCACCGAAGACGGCACGGCGAATGCCGGCTCAGACTACGAGTTCACTGAAGGCACCGTCGTGTTCAAGGCAGGCGAGACGCAGAAGGAGATTCGTGTCGGGATCATCGATGACGACATCTTTGAAGAGGATGAGAACTTCCACATCCACCTCAGCAATGTCCGCGTCCTTCACGAGGGGGCGGAGCCCGAGACTACGGAAGCCAATCACGTGGAAACAATCGCGACTCTCGGCTTGCCCACCACCGCGACCGTAACTATCTTCGATGACGATCATGCTGGGATCTTCACATTCGAAGAGCCCGTGACCCATGTCAGCGAGAGCGTAGGCGTGATGGAGGTGAAGGTGCTGCGTACGTCAGGAGCTCGTGGTGTTGTCAGGGTCCCCTACAAGACCATCGAGGGGTCAGCAAAGGGGAGCGGGGAGGACTTTGACGACACCCATGGCGTGCTGGAGTTCCAGAATGATGAAATCTTGTAAGTTGCATCTTTGATTTTAAAAACGGTTGTTGTTTTGGTGCCTTTATTCACAGAGCATTTATGAAATGCATAAAAACTTTTTATAGACGTCCATTACGAATGAGGCTGGAAATAATCCATTTTGTAGTGCTCTGTCAGTTAAGGGACCATGTGCATGAATGATGTCAATGTTGGTTCGTGCTTTGATGAATGGGTGATATGCATGATGGGTATTAAATGTGTGTTTGAGTGACATCATGGTGATGTCACAATGCCATGGCAAGCATGAAGCCAAATGAACAGTTGAAACAGGAGATAATCCAAAATCTTGCGCTGCGATTTTTATTTTCCTTCATTATTTTGTGCATCTGTCAATCGTTCATCACGTACAACTGTCTATTGTATCCTTTGAGCCTAAATGTCAGTGTATTGTGTGGTAGTGGTATTTGTCATGTTAGTGTCATGACTTTGAGTGGCTGATGCTGGATGATGTAATCCGTGCGTTAGGAATTCTTCTGTACATTTAAGTAAGAGGATGACAGCTTTGCGGCCAGTGAATGTGGAGTGAATATGGAGTGAATATGGAGTGAATGTGGAGTGGGTAGATTTTGATGGGTTGTTGATTCTACTGCATCTTTGTTTTTAACCTTGACCTGAACTACAAGAACTATTAACACTACAAAATTGTCGTTACTAAGTGTAGTTACTGAGTGTGGTTACTAAGTGTAGTTACTGAGTGTGGTTACTAAGTGTAGTTACTGAATTTTCAGGAGTAGCAGTGTAGGCTAGTTTGATACTAGCTTGTTGTATAGCATGTATCTATATGTTTACATCTGTGTACGCAATTGTGTTATTTTCTGACAAGACAAGCAATTGGCGTGTGCTTCTGGATAAAACCTCAGAGCTATCTAACACATTCCTGCTGTGCCCGATTATAGGGCTTATTTAAACAGCGCATATCTCTCTCTGTCCGTACAGCGCAAGCAGTTACACACACACACACACACACACACACACACACACACACACACACACACACACACACACACACACACACACACACATACATGAAAATACAAAAACTCTCTTTTCTCTCCTTTTTCTTTTCTCTTGCCCTGTGTCTGTCTGCCTGTCTGTCTGCCTGTCTGTCTGTCTGTCTCTCTGTCTGTCTGTCTGTCTCTCTGTCTGTCTGCTCCCGCCAACCTCCCGGTTAATCGGGGTGTATAAGACAAGTGAAGTGATTGAGTAAACGTGGGCTGTGTGTTTTTAAACAGATTCAGAGCAGATGTGCCTTGGCCTGTTGGTCCTACTGCATACTTTCCATCTCACAGTGCTGTGAGCACCGTTAAGTGGATTTTAATAACACTCCTTTAGCATAATGATGGAGAGATGGATGAGTGGAAGGATGGAGGTATGGAGGGATGGAGTACACGGCCCCAGAGCAAGGAGTGAATAAAACTCGAGGTGGAAAAAGGGTTCTGTGAAACTACACACTCTAGAATTCTTCTGGAATGAGAAGTCTGGCTTTCTTGTGGATTTCGTTTGAATTCCAGGCCGTATAATTAGAACATTATCTCAGTCTTCTGGGATGTGAATTTGGAACGTGGTTAACATAACCTCACACGGACTGGGTGAGCATCACTCCAGCCCGGTTGGACCTTTCAGACCAGCTCTAGCCTGTAAGCGTACCGCCTACACATCCACCATACTGCACATAGTGTAGTACACATCCACCATACTGCATATAGTGTAGTACACATCCACCTTACTGCACATAGTGTAGTACACATCCACCATACTGCACATAGTGTAGTACACATCCACCATACTGCATATAGTGTAGTACACACCCACCATACTGCATATAGTGTAGTACACACCCACCATACTGCATATAGTGTAGTACACACCCACCATACTGCACATAGTGTTGTACACCTCCATCATACTACATATAGTGTAGTACACATCCACCATACTGCATATAGTGTAGTACACATCCACCATACTGCATATAGTCTAGTACACATTACTTCTCCAAGTTTACAGTGTAATACACTATGTGCAGTAAGCACATAGTAATACACTATGTGCAGTAAGCACATAGTGTATTACACTGTAAACTTGGAGAAGTAACCTTGCTTCCTTGAAATTTGAGGTTTCAAAGAGTGAGATAAACAACAATAAAAGACAAATTATTGTTCCTATAACTTTCCTCTTGTGTTTCAAAGTATTGAAATAAAAAAACAATTGATTCACCTCTAGTGTTCTAAACTTGGGCCTGTTTCTGCTCTTCCTATGCTATTTTTAAATAGATATATAAACAGAATTTCAAATCTGAACTTGGATCAGTGTTACTCTTTCCAAGCAGATACGTGAGTTATCTTCTTAAGAGTAGAGCTGATCCCGTATCAGCCACTAACGCCCTTGAACACCTCCCAGATGCAGGGAGGACAGATTGCTCCGGAAAGAGAGGAAAAAAGGAAAGAGGGACTGAGAAAATAGATGATCTACATTACGTCGCCAGCGGCAACCCCCATCCTAATTTCAGTGCCTCACTCACTTTGTCACAGTGAAAGTGAGGGAAAGTTTCTCGGCTGCCCGTTGCCGTGTTCTCAGGCTCTGCGGCACCGTTTCCCGGGAGATGCCCGCATGAACCTGCATCGCCCGCCGGATACGGACGCTGGTGCTGACTGAGGAACGTGTGTGAATACATGTGTGTATCTGGTTGTATCGTCGTTCATGCATTTATAAAGGCTTGTTGATGGGTGCCTGTGTGTGTGTGTGTGTGTGTGTGTTCGCTTGAGACTTTGTTCAGTAGTCTAAACATATGTGTTGATGGATAGGTGTGTGTGTGTGTGTTTGTGTGTGGGTAGGAGTGGTATGTGTGTGTGAAATGAGTAAATGTAATGGTTATTTAAGTAAGAGTTTCTAACAGTTTCACACACACACACACACACACACACACACAAGCAGATAATAAGCTCAAATTGATGTGTTCATGAAAATGTCAGACCAGTGGGTGGCAATTGGATGGTGTGAATCTGTTATGTCTTCATTGTTGTTTGTACTATGTGTGAGTGTGTGCTAGTACTGTGTGTGCATGTGTGTGTGTATGCGTGTATGTGAATGTGTGTGTGTGTGTGTGTGTCTGTAAGAAACAAGGTAAATTTGTGTGTTGTGTTTGAAAATGTGCATATTTATCTTTGCATTGCATTGTGTTTGTGTGTAATGTTTTTCTGGACCTTTTTTCTAGGTGAAACCAAATAAGGTGTGTGTGTGTGTATGTTTGGATGTGTGTTTGCGTGTGTGTGTGAGTGTGTGTTTGGGTGTGAGTGTGTGTGTGAGTGTGTGAGTGTGTGTGTGCAGTCTCTTTTGTGCGAATGTGTGGTAGCCTTTGGCAATGTCCCCAGAATGAACCCTGCAGTATTCAGTGCAGTAACTCCACAGCCATCAAACCAATGCAGGGGTGCCAGTGTAGTAACCCCTGAGCAGCAAAAACGCTGTTATATCATGCAGTAAATCTAGTCCAACTACACCAATGCAGTGGTTCCAGTAACATAATCTCACTGCAGTAACTTCAGGAGAGTCATACCAGTGCACTCATGCTTGCAGCTGTAATACCAATAAATTTATAAGAGTCATTATATTAGACAGCCAACAGAGGGTAGTGTCCGTCAGAGGGTAGTGTCCGTCAGAGGGGAGTGTCCGTCAGAGGGGAGTGTCCGTCAGAGGGGAGTGTCCGTCAGAGGGTAGTGTCCATCAGAGGGGAGTGTCTATCAGAGGGTAGTGTCTATCAGAGGGTAGTGTCTGTCAGACAGAGGTGGATATTCCAGGTTCAGAAAGTAAAAGTCCTCACCAGGATTTTGCTCAAGCATCCTAGATTACATTGATTCCATGAACTAA
>JAOYMR010000010.1:218526-228549 GCA_025802075.1 Tenebrosternarchus preto | reverse complement strand
TAACACCTGCACAAAAACATAATATAAAACATAATATAAAACATAACACCTGCACAAAAACATAATATAAAACATAAAACATAACACCTGCACAAAAACATAATATAAAACATAAAACATAACGCCTGCACAAAAACACAATATAAAACATAAAACATAACATAACACCTGCACAAAAACATAATATAAAACGTAAATATAAAACATAAAACATAAAAACATAACACCTGCACAAAAAACAACATTCTTCCCATCCAGATTATTTAACTGTCATTAGTTCAACATGCTTAGCTTCCTTTATCATGCATAAGCATGGACACTTGCACATTCATCTTTACTAAAAAGATATCTTTTTACAATTCTGCCATTATGTGAAGAATTGCTTAAATATTGTAACTATCCCCCATGAACCCCTCTGGCTTTCCTATCCCAGCAGTGAACTGACACATTTCCTTTAATGAAATCCTGTATGTTTTATTTGAAATCACTTTTTAGTGTGGTAATGCAGTTATACACACCCTCAAGCAAGGCTGACGTAAACTCAAACCACATACTAGTTTCCTGTAGAAAGTTTATTCTTAGATGTGCCAAAACCACCAAACTTTTGTATGTGGGGTTTCTTTTTATTTCCTGTTTATTTGCATTGAGAGAAATATTTATCTCTTACCCTGTATTATACCATGCATTGGAATGTACCAATGTGGCCCTTTGACTCATGACATTAGCCTTGCTGTTCATTTCCTATAAAACTTTCCTTTTGAAGGTGGGCGATTGATTTGTACATGAGACATTATTCACATGGATATTTTAGTATAGAATTGCAATGAAGCGTGATATGCTGATTGTCATAGCTTTCCTCTTATGTTTTGTTGTTGATGTTTGATAATGCATTAAACAAAACCTCCTTTCCTTGTTTGCCAGCCTGTTGAAAATGAAGCAAGTGAATTTATCTGTCCAGGATCTATTACTTCAGGTACATGTAAGATCATACCTTGTGTTTCACAAAGTCTTTGATCAATATACTTTTCTACTTTTCAAGCTAAGATGATCACACCTGCCTCTCTGTAGCATGCTCTAGCATGTCCAGATTAATATTAACAAAGGAAATGAACATAGTATTTGCATAATTACATATAAACATAAAGATCCTCACTTCGTGTTTTCCTTCTCAACCTCAGACTTCACCAAAGACCTCCAGTGCTTGTCCGCTTCCTGTGACAAGTGCTTGTCCACGTCCTGTGACAAGTGCCTCTGCTCCATCCCACTCCCAAAGATCTGTGACCTGCTGGATGATGAAGACCTCCTGTCTTCTCTGCGTCTGAAGCTGGACACCACCTACTGCACTGTCAAGAACTGGAAGAACTTCGCCAGCCGCTGGGGCATGAGTTACGATGAGCTTATGTTGCTGGAACAGCGGGCACGAGGCTCTGCCCACCACAGCCCGACACAGGAGTTCCTGTTTCGCTACAGCCAGAAGCCGGTCATGGAGCTCGCCAAGCTGTGCCAGCAGTACCAACGCATTGACGTTCTGAGGCTCCTGCAACAGTGGGTGAAGAATGACTGGCCCTTGCGCTGGAGAAAGTCACACTAGTGAGAACAAGGTGGAGGCAACACTCGGATCATCTCAGAGAGAGAGACAGACAGAGAGAGAGAGAGAGAGAGGGAGAGAGAGAAACGGAGAGAGAGAGAGCGGGAGAAGGAGAGAGGAGCAGCGCCGTGCTCTCAGAAACCAGTATGAGATGGACATGTGGCGGAATGGGGAACCTCTCCAGGTGGACACCACACTGTGTGGGCATATGCTTACTGGATTTCACATTGTTTACTTTTAAACAGAGTGCTCACTTTACATGATCTGAATCTTGCTTTTTCAAAAGCAGCTGTGCTTCTCAGCATGGAGATCCGGGGTACTGAACTGGTTTAAAGTAGTCAAGTGCAAGGTAGTTGAAAACAGACTGGAGCAGTTTAGCCAAACAAGCTAGCAATGAATTAGCATGAAGACTGCTGCATAATAAATAATGTTTAAAAAGGGGTAAATCCAGAGAAATGCACATATGCTGAGTTTATTTGGTGTTTTGCATGTCTGTTAACTTTCCATCCCTCTTCAGTCAGCAGGTACCTTTGGCCTCTTTTACCAATGCTGTTTTTTTTTTTTTGTTGTTGTTTGTTTGTTTTAAAAAAAAACAAGGGCATGTGAATTCTGCATATTTTATGTATGTATCTACAAATGCATTTCAGTCAGCATACGCTATATTCATTAATAACTTGTATTTAAAAGCATCCAGCTGATATCTGCCCTTGGATCAAAATGTTTCACAGGGTTCATGCATGAGGTGACCCACCAACCACAGCACTGTGAGTAAGTGCCTGTAGCACATACGCTAAGCACAAGCTACACAATACGCTCATCACTCAGAGAAAAGCAGCGAAAACTATACATCGAGATACAGCTGGTTTGTTACGCCCCTTCCGTCATTGGCTTTAGGTGTCAGAGGTTTCCTTGTAGTGGTTTGTCTTCTGTTTTTGCAAAAGATTGTCAGTCACCTTTTTAATTCTAATATCCCTGATTTTAAGTGCAAGTACTTGTCCTGTGTGTCCTTAAATACAGGTTGTACAGGGCCTTTGGATAGTAACCACCTACTTCACACTTCAACAGGAAAGAACTTTTAAGGCAGTGATTATTTTCCATATTTCGAAGCGTCACACAAAAACCATGATACAAGCGTTATTTTAATGAGTTGTCTTAACATTTGTCAAAGGATGTCAATTTTGATATCTGATAACGTACCTGTCAACCTGATATCTGATAACATGTTTTTCAATGTTTTTTGATTTCCTTGGTTTCATTTCAGGATGTGTATAGATGGCATTACTGAAACTTAAATAGTCGAGAGTCTTTTTAAATTTCATGATTGTTATGGTTAATTAAAGTTTAAAATGATGAAGGCCAAACTGGTACCAGACAGGAAAAATTTATTCTAATCTGATATGAATTATGAATTAGCCAACTAATCTGAAGTGCTATAAAAAAAAAAAAAAAGCTCTCAGAACTTTTTGGAAATGTATATAATCTCTCATCGTATGCATGACGGCTGAACATGGAGGTGTTTCACTGGATACGTCAGTTCAAGCATCTACATAATATCTGGGTATCTACTGACTTCACCTTGCACTAAATTTGTAGTGACAGTTCTTTGGTCTTGGTGTAAGGGTTCCCTGATTTGTGTGGAGTGAATTGCACTTGGAACCACTTGTTTTTTTTTTTGTTTTTTTTTTGTTCCATTTGGTTTTTCCTGTCTTAAAAAAAAGACTTTTGCAAAGAAGAAGCACTGAACTGACAATGGAAAGAAAATTGGTCTTAGCTGGGGATGTCCATTAGAGATCCCCAATGTAATGCACGCTCTTGGTTTTAAATGTCATTTATCTTTATTGATGTGTAATAAGGTTGAAATCATAAACTGTAGTGTGTGTATGTTTTTTGGGGGGGTGATTGTGACTGTGTGATATCTTTGCTGTTTTCTAGTTTCATAAATAAACAGCTAATGATATTAGGCTTTGAGTTGTCATCATTTAAAAACAAAAATCATTTGATTTATGAATATCGATGTGATTACATGGTTACCCCAGATAAGTAGGTATTGTATTGTTTCATTCTGGTTTTTGAGTTGCTGATGTTTCATTGTTGTTGTTGTTGGTCATTAGTAAGCTGTTGTCAGCAACTAAACTAATCACTCATTTCCCATGTGCCATATTAGTTTACCAATGATAATGTTACAAATGGAAAAAACAGAACATGACTAAACAGCTGCATTAAAAATTATATTTATTGAAAAATATATATTGCAGTGTTTTTTGCATTTATGCAGTTGTAGAATATCTAAACACTTTAACTCAAGATACATGCAAACATCAGGCTTCAATTGTGTTTCAGCTGATTGAGCATCATAGGCTTTTCATTGGCAACAATTCTGATGCATATACATGTAAAAAAAAAATCAGGAACATAAAATTATAGAATAGATTATATTAGATGATATATTAGAAAAGGGCTTATATTTAGAGTGAAAGACAGAAAGATTTCTTCATTTTAATTTTGTAAAAACACTGCATTTACTATCAGCTTTAATCTGAGCATATCAGTGAATGGAATGTTATACAGTAATGTATTTACATATTGAAGATTAATGTCCCATTATTTAAACTCCACCTACTTATGTTCAGATTTTTGTTTTAAAACATGTTTTGGTTTAACATGCGTAATGAAACATAAAGATATGATATTCCAAACAAGGAGTAAGCATTTGTTTTAAATTCAGTAACAGCTTTTTACTGATAATCCTTTTCACTGTATGGTTTACCTTACACAGAATGGTTTACCTTATTTAAGCCTAATGTGGCAAACCAAGCATGTTGTTGAGACTCAGGGAAATTCTATTTTCCTCACTATCTGAGTTTACTGCTGAATAGTTTATGTCAGTATCAGGATTTGTGGGACTTGGTGCGGTCAGATCACTAGTGGAACGTGCTGTGAATAGTCTTAACCTTTCTTTGATGTCAACTGTGCAGGCCTCTTTCTTTCCATCAGTAGGAGATCCTTGTGATGTTTTTGGTGCTGTCTTAACCAGAGAGTACTCTGTCAAGGCTTTTGTGGGATCACTGTTCAGGTCAACAGCACCTACCATCCCCTGTAACATGCCTTCAATGCTGTGACTGGGCAGTCTGTGTGTCTTGAACATTGGTACATTTTTTGGAAGTGTCACGTTTGCATTAGCACTGCACTCTTCAAAATCAACTTGTGGTGCATCAGTACAGTCTTCAAAGGATCCCTTTGCTCCATGATTTGACTTCTTGAATGGCCATTTGAACTTACTCTTAGGAGCATCAGCATTGGCATCTGGAGATCCGACATTAACCTCAGCATTGGGTAATCTCAGATCCATATCAGCTGTCTCAACTTTTGGGGCTGATATGCTTAGATCTGGTCCATCAACATTAGCAGCAAAGTTAGCATCAGGAGATGTAATTTTTGGTCCAGAATATCGGGACTTTTTCAATGTTGGAAATTTAAATTTTCCTTTAGGTGCATCGACATCAACAGCTGGAAGTTTCACATCAACTTCAGGATTTTTTATTTCTGCCATAGGCAAGTTTAACATGACATTTGGAGGATCTGCCTCTACTTTTGGGGCTGAGAGACTGAGGTCTGGAGTTTTGACATCTGCATTTACATCAACTTCTGGTGTCTTTACCTTTGGAGTTTTGGGCTTTTTGAAAGTGAGGACTTTAAATTTTCCAGAAGGAGCCTCTATTTCAGGAGCCTTGACATCACCAACAGGAACATTTACTTCTGCTTTGGGTAATTGCATGTTGACATCAGGTGCACAGACTTCAGCTTTCGGTAGACTTACATCAAGATCTGGTGCATTCATTTCACCATCAATATCTGCTCTGACATCCAATTTAGGATCTTTGACCTTTGTCCCAGAGAGATTCAATTTGGGCATTTTAAAGTGTGGCATCTTTAACTTTCCAGATGGAGTGTCAAAGTCAGCATCAGGGGCTTTTAGATCTATATCTGGGCTTTTAATGCGTTCTCTTGACAAGCTCACATCTACATTTGGGTCAGAAAGATTGAAACCTGGAGTTTTTGCATCAATGTTAGCATGTGGAGCATTCAGTTCCACCTTGGGCAAATCTAAATCTACCGCTGGAGCTGCAATGTAAGCGTCATTTCGGGGCACAGATAGATCCAGGTCAGATGCTCTTAGGTTAAGATCAGGCCCTTTGACTTCTGTGCTAGGTAAATTCATGTCTATTGCTGGTGCCCTTAGGTCAGCATCAGCATTAACTTTAGGATTTTTAACTTTTGCCCCAGGGAGATTTATTTTTGGCATTTTAAAGTGTGCCATCTTTAATTTTCCAGATGGTGCATCAACATCACGGGCTTTTATATCTACATCAGGGCCTTTGAGATCTGCTTCTGGTAGCCTCAGGTCTATGTTTGGGGCAGAAACATTGAGGTCTGGTGTTTCTGCATCAAGGTTAAGATGTGGAACATTCAAGTCTGCTTTGGGCATGGAGACGTTCAGGTCAGGTGTGTCTAGGTCTAAATCAGGCCCTTTAAGATCTGCTGTGGGTACGTTCACATCTACATCTGGTGTTTGCAGATTTGTGTCAACTTTTGGTGCTTTTACTTTTGAGCCAGTGAGATTAAATTTCGGCTTCTTAAAATGAGGCTTCTTTAATTTCCCAGATGGGGTTTCAACATTTGGAGTTTTCAGGTTTATATCTGGTGTCTTAAGGTCAGAACTGGGGAGATCTGCACTGACAGTGGGTGCACTGAGATCTCCTTTAATTTCAGGTGCTGAAAGGTTTACTTCAGGGAATTGGAGATCAGGTGAGTTGATATCTAGATTTGGCCCATCAATCTCAGGTTTGGGCAGATTCACATTTACACCAGGAGTTGAGATGTCCATCTCAGGTTTCTTAATGTCTGCATCTAGGTTTGGGCCTTCCACCTTTGTTTTATTTAAACCAAATTTTGGCAGCTTGATAGTGGGGAACTTGTGTTTCCCAGATGGTGCATCAACATTTAGTTTGGGTGTTTTAAGATCAACTTCTGGAGTTTCAATCTCTGCTTTGGGTAAGGTCAGATCTGCATCTGGGGCATTGATATCTCCTTTGAATTCTGGGGCAGAGAGATTTAGGTCAGGTTTGGATACACTGGGATCCAAGTCCACATTTGGTCCCTTGACTTTTGCTCCAAATGTAGGCTTCTTAAAATTAGGCCATCTTGTTTTGCCAGAGGGAGCTTCAACATTAATGTCTTGTGATGTTATATCTACCCCTGGAGCCTCAATATTTGCTGCTGGTACAGCTACATCAACATTTGGTGTTTTGATGTCTGCCTCCACTTTGGGGGCAGACAGATTAAGATCTGGGGTCTTCAAATCTGGATCAAACTCCATTGATGGTTCTTTCAGTTTTCCCTTTTTTTTAAATTTAGGAAGTTTAATTTTACCTGAGGGAGCACTGACATTGACATTTGGTGAATTGATATCAGTGCTGGTGAGCTCAGCATTGGGTAGGTTCACATTAACATCTGGGGTCTTGACATCAGCTTTGAGTTCTGGTACAGAGAGGTCAGCTTCTGGTGTCTTGACATTTGCATCAACATGTGGTGTCTTTATTTTAGACTTTGAGTGACCCCAGGTGGGCTTAGACCATTTTAATTTTCCAGAGGGAGCGTCTGGAACGTCTGCCTTTAGGTTTGGGCCTTGGAGCGTGGCGTTAGGCATGCTAACATCTACCTTTGGTGCTTTGAGGTCTCCATCAATTATTGGATCTGGCAGGCTAAATTCTGGGGATTCTAGGTCTGCTTTTAACTCTGGAGTAGTTGCCTTCACTTCCCCATCTACTTTAGGTTTTTTAGTGGGAGAACCAAAGTTTGGCATTTTAAACTTGGGCGACTTATATTTCACACTTGGCTTATCAGCCTCAGCAGAGACAGTCGGAGAGCTAATTGTTGGAGAAGAGACACTGACATTAGGGGGACTGATGGTGCCATCTAGATTAGCACCACTCATTTTAGGCCCAGACATGCCAATTGTTGGCATTGTGAATTTACCACTCTCCCCCACAGTCAGATCAGGTGGTCCAAGATCTGCCCGAGAGTCTTTCAGACCAATCCCTGGCATTTCTCCATTGACTGAAGGAACAGTGAGGTCACCCTTGATACTTGGGGCATTTAACTGTCCTTTTGGCCCATGGGCTTCAACTGATGGTGCTTGAAGTTTTGGGGCTCCAGACCTCAACAGCAGGTCAGCAGGCCTCTAGGAGGGGGATGAATGTATCATCAGTACTAGTTCAGTTTGTGATCAGCCATATACCTAACAAATATTAACATAAATACCTAAACATCATGGTTTTACATGAGATTGTTTTGTTGTATTTATGGTCCCTTAAATGACAGTATTAGCATTGAGTCGAAAAGGGCTGTATTGAATTTCAATGTAAATGTAAGTACCCTTAAGTTAAATCTGATATTTTGAACCTCAAAGTCTTTTTCTACTTTTATTTTGTGTCAAATTCAAAAAATTGTTTCACTGTCCATTTAAAGGCTAAACTGTATATTCAATGTGTGACTGTCACGGCGGCCGCCATTGGAGATTTCAGCTTGTTTTACTGATAGCGCGTCTCTACACACGCGAGCGCAGAAACCGACTCAAAAGTAACCCATATCTACAGGGACAACGACATAGCGACATGTACACACCTAAATACACACACCCTCGAAGAGACACAGGTGAAAGTCCCATGTCCCGTGTCTGTGTGGAGGTGTGTGTACTTCGGTGTGTGTATTGTAGGCGTGGTGTTTGTCTGTTTCGTTATCGTTGTTCGTTATCGTTAATCGTTTCATCTGTGTCTCGTAAAGGCTGTGTATTTAAGTGTGTGCATGTGGCTGTGTCTTTGATGGGAGCTACGTCTGAGTCGGTTTCGGCGCACGTAGTTAGAGAACGCGCTATCGTCAATAAAACAAGCGGAAACCTCCGCGCTTGGCGTTGTGGCTTTTTTCCGTAGCGCAAACGCGTTACAGGGACAGTAAGTTTTTGAATAGTTGTGTATTACACCATCATTTTTGTTTGATAATGCTTAAGTAGTTGCTCACCAGTTTAGCGTTTAGATCGGCTTTGGTCTTCAGCTCCGGGTTCTTATCATAAGGCTCAATGATCTTGAGTAATTCTTCCACTTCGTTTTTTCCAAGGTGGTCCAAGTGAATAGTGGCAGCGACAATCCGATCATCTAGTGAAAACAAACAAAAATGCTCGGTAGGTTCACTAAACTAGTGTCGCCTGCAAAACTGCATAATTATGCACATGGCATTTGGGGGGAATCGACTTTGCAACGTATTCAACCGGCCCTTTGGTGGTGGTAACTCGGCGGTTAAGGCATTCAACGTATGGTTTGGTTGCCAGTTCAAGCCACTGCTGGGCCTGTAAGCCCTTGACCCTCAACTGCTTGCAGTGAACGCATCCGCTAAATACCACTGACGTAAATGTAAACATTCTATTGTATTTCAGTGTTCGGAGTAACTTTGTTTTTCACATGTTTAATACAATTGCAGGATCATTTGATTTTACCAACATACCTGCATCTTCCACCCCCTCCAAGCCCCCCCCCACACGACCGATCGAGCCGTTCTGGAAAAGGTAAATGTACCACATTTCACTGTTTTATTTAAAAGGCTGCATTCAGGTTATTAATCTCTTTATTAATGTACATGTAAATTTATCAAACTTGTATAAAACACCATATCATGCTTCAGTTCCATCACCAAACAGAAGTATGATGCCAGCAAATTATTTACAAGAGAATAGATTAAATTTCCAGGAGAGTCTACTTACCATTATCTCGGTTGTGATTACAGCTGCATATCACAAAAGACGATCCTTAAATGATCTGTTAAAACAAAAAGGAGACTTTTCAGTTAAGGGTTCATGTTGAATTTGGTGGCGGAAAGGTTTAAACTGCATTTAGACACTGATGCGATCTAAAATGTCTGTCAAGTAGGCTGCTGAATTTTCAAAATCTTCAGCAGAAGCCATATTGATAAGAGATGAATATCACTCGATTTAATTCAGTGCCAGTATGTCATTTGGGTACCATTTTTAACTTTTCAAATTATTAAGGGTTAGAATCAGTGGTGTAGTCCTAAAAAAATAAGTGAGGGGTCGCACTTGGACTAAAGGCGGACTGCGGAGCCGTAGGCCGAGAGGGGGGTTGGTGTGGGAGACGGTCGCCCCCTCCCGCCAAGGGAAAAATTTAAGTTACAGGTGCCCGCAGGTGTGTTTTAGCACATTTTCACGACTAAATGAACACTCGACACCCTAGGTTTCTGCACCACCAAATTCTTATTTAAGCATAAAATATCAGCATTTCTAACGTAACGCAATGATACATTAGCATTTAACTTGTTAGATAGAACGTCAACATGTAAAAGTAAAATAATCCCAAAATTGCAAATCT
>JAOYMR010000010.1:197351-214463 GCA_025802075.1 Tenebrosternarchus preto | reverse complement strand
AGCACGGTTACAGCATACCCCCGATCGTGTTCAGCACGGTTACAGCATACCCCCGATCGTGTTCAGCACGGTTACAGCATACCCCCGATCGTGTTCAGCACGGTTACAGTATTCCAGGTCAGGATTACCTGCTGCGTGTGCCCTGCTCTCCATCACTCTCCTCGGATTGGTTCCTCCACTGCAGCAGCGTGGCGAATCGGTTGCGAGGTCGGGCCCGACCGCCTTCCACGCCACGCCCCGTCTCCTTGGAAACGGGGCGCTCAGCCTGCGCGGTGGGTGGAGTTAGGCCAGGTGGCGTCTGTGGGCGGCGTTTCTTTGGGTCCGATAAATACTGCTCCATCATGTCCTCCTCAGAGATGCTGCAGACTGACGAGGGGCAGGAAGGCCACAGGTTAGTTAACATCCACTGTCCAACACGTTTACTCACGTTTAGCTCTGATGAGGTCGATTCCTAAACACCCAGCTTGTGCGCAGCCTGTTCTCATACAGCTCTACAAAGCCATCACTGAAAGCATGTTTACCTTTTCTATTGTTTGCTTTGACTGAGAAACTGTGCAGTGCAGAAACCAGCTACAGCACATTACACTGCAAATAAGGACAACTTAGCAAGTGAAAACATCTGTCAAATTTTAAACTTTGCCATTTTGAGAAAATTACAGGATTATTTAACTTATTTATATCTTTTTATGTTGTTAAGTAACTTTCTGTAGGGAGGGGCTTTTTGTAGAAATCTTTGGGCGGATGATGTGGGCTAGAATGGAGAAGGTGGATTCCATCAGTGGCTAAGTGTCCAAAACAACAGCTGTAAATAAAAGCTTTAAGTCAGTTGTGCTCAACCCAGTCCTGGGGACCAGTACAGTGTCCATGTTTTTGCTCTAACCGCGCTCCCAATATTAAGTATCGAGTGTTCTTGGCACAGGTAAACTAGGATCTGTGCAGGAGCGAAAACGTGGCCCGTCCTCTGTCTCCTGAGGACTGGGATTGAGGAGCGACTCAGACCTCCTCAGCAGGGCAGCGCTCCTCATGCATTTCCTCACCTTCTCGCGGCCTTTTGACCTGCGGCTCCCTGTCGCGCAGTTTCAGGCCCCGCAGGGTGACCAGCCTCTCTTTGCCCTGGGTGGGTGGGGGCCTGGCTGGGGAGGCTGGTGTCTGACATTCCCTGGTACCTGGCACATAATCCCTGCTCCAGATACTGACCCCCACCCGTGTGCCTACATCACGGTTGTCGCCCCAATTCCGGCTGCGGGGTGCTTTGATGGGCTGGGGGTAAAGAGGGAGAAGATGGAGCTGAAAGAGGAAGAAGGTAAGGAGGTATAGTAAACATGCTCCTCAACTTCAGAAACAGACAAGCAGGGGTTCTGAAGTATCACATTGGTAACTGGCAATTAACCAGGGTTCACAATGCAGTAATGGTGTTTTTTTTTTAAAGAGTGGAGTACTTCAATTATAAACTGTGAAAACTCAAAGAGTCAGTAGGAATAAATACAAAGAACCAGTGACACACCATCACCAAAACAATAAAACACACAAGAAACTGGAGCGTGCTGCTTTTCACCTGTGCTGGAGGAGTGTCCGGGTTGAAGTCATCAATCTTCTCCATAGTGTTGAGATCCAGGTTTCCCAGAGCCATCTGCAAGCCCTGCACATTCCCAACATTCCTGTAGTCACACGAAATTAAGGAACGCTTCTCTGATGCCGTTTCATGGGGGTTTCATCTGTGAACCGGTCTCACTCAGAACCACGTTAAAATGTCCCACCCCAAACAGAAAACAACTTCTTTTGAACCAGGCATGTTCTAGGTAGGCAGTGGTTAATAACTAGTAAAAAGTGCTTCAAGGAAGAACAACCAGTGATGTGGCGACAGGGTAGTCAGACTCATTAACCCACTACTGAACTACTGTAGCACAAACTTCATGCTGGCTGTGACTAAGGGCTCACCGAAAGCGCACCTCTCACACGCACCCACCCGATCAGAAAGGATACACTCCAGCGTAGCTGAGGGTGGCTGGGTCCATGTGCTCTGGGTAAGGGTTCAAGGGCACCACCTTCCTGTTGATGGGGTCAAACACGAGCTGGTAAAGGAACGTGTTATCGGCCTTCACGAAGCCCTCGATGTACTCATCAGGCACTGTGATGTTCATCTTCAGGTACTGACCGATCTTCCTGATCACCTAGGAAAACCAGCCCGGGTGGTGAAAGTACATCCTAAAGGCAAGGAGGTCAAATACAGCAGGAACTCTGATAGTTTCCTCCTCGAAAACCACATAGGGTCTGTTAAAAAACAAAGTTATCAACGTTTAAAGTTTTTGTTTAAACATGAATTTTTGCTTATGCAAGACAAACAGACATAGAAAACGTATGTCCATGTACAAGTAGAAAAGCTTAGTATCTGAGAGTAATGTGACACTGCCAATGCAAGCTTAGTATCTGAGGGAGTAATGTGGAGCTTGATTAGACACTGCCAATGCAAATGAAAGTTTGGCACAAAACACTGCATCCTCACCGCACACCCACAAGTAAAATAAAGGTTTTCTCCAACTGCAATAATCTCCAAAACACCCTTCTGTGCTCTACCGTCCACCCCAAGCCCAAGCCTGGGGCATCTCTGCGAGCGTACCCTGAGTATGTCTGGGTTGTTGGCCATTTTCAGCAGCTTGCAGGCTTTGCCCAGGCCGATGCCATGGAGCGAGGGCAGATAGTCGCAGCCCGACAGGATGCACATGTGCCGGAACTTCTCCTCGGTGAAGACGTCGCCCAGCGCCCTGCACCGACCCAGGTGGTGCTGCTCCACCTCCAGAGCGTTCCCCTGCTTGTCCATCTTCAGTATCACCTGCAGACACAGAGCACCAAACAACATCAGACCGCCTCTGCGCCATCAGACCGTCTGATCACAGAACGTCAGACGTGGAAGTCAGTACGCTAATGTGTTCAAAACTAAAGCCATGTTCATTAGAAATCAGAGAAGACCATTCTAATAGCATACTTCCATACTAATTTCTGACTTAACAAAATCTCTAACAGTAATAATTGTGATTGTAATTCATACACTATATCTTATTCTGTTTTTGCAACTACCTCTGCACATCTGTGAAAATATCTTTGGCCATTTCTCAAACTGTGTGTAGAAAGCAAGTCTGGTTTCAAGATTTTTCATTCAGCTCTGTACTCAACACTCCCACCACAGCCTGGAGCAGCTGTGACTGTCTGTGTTCAGCAGAGCACATCAGTGCGAAAACATCCTGACAGAAACGGAACCACGGTGACTGACGAAAGGGTGAGTGCAGTTTCTGTGCTCAAAACTGTTGCTTTCTCCCAGAACATTGCGGTGTATGCGGCCACCGAGAGCTTCCCCGTGATCCGTGTCCGGTTTGGCTTCCCCCAGTACGGCTCCTGCACCTTTTTGCAGCCGAAGGCCAGCAGGTCAGAGTCCTCGGTGACGACGGCCTGGGCGATGCCGGCTTTGTTCAGGAAGGCTAGCTGTGCGTCCGCCTCGTAGGGGGCCACCAAACAGTCCACGCCCCGCTTCCGGGCAGCCTGAAGACAGCAAGAACATGGAGAGCGTGTTCAGGAACAGCACACTACACTACCAAGGGCTGCGTACCACACAACGTCTGGTGAACACGGATTTGAACAAGGATCGTCCAACGGTTCCAGGAAAGGCAGATATGAGGCTCTGTGTTGCCATTTTACTGACCGTGTAACCAACCCAGTGTCCATTAAGAAAAAAGATGTCAAAACTACTGTTAACATTTTAGCCTGATTAGAGTTCAATGGAGAGAAAACGTTTCTGACTAATTCTTATTGCCCTTCAACATCCATCTTATTTAAGACTATTGGTAACTTCACAAGATCCGATTGGGTACTTTGTGAGTATAAAAATACCATTAAAAGTACCAGATGGGGAAATGGGTATTTAAACAACAAGCGAATAATATTAAGCGGATAATCTCTGCGTCTCGTACCTTGATGACCTCATGCGCCATAGACGGGGTGACGTTAACGGAGCGGTTAAAGCACTCTCGAGCCTCCGCTAGCTTTCCGTCGCGGAGCAGCTGTTTCCCCTTCTGCAGGTTCGCCTGACGACGCCTGACATTTAAGAAAGTCAGGTGAGAAATCAGACTCCCAAGAATCAGACACTTTATTCACATTTCTCATTTTAACTCGGGTGACCAAGATGTAGTCCCGAGTGATGACCGGTTTGTTAATGATCTCTTTTTTTCTGTGAAAATTCATATTTTTGCGCGCTCACTCTCGTCGTGACTTCTCCACTTCCTGCTTCGAAGGAAGGTTGCGTCCATCAAACACCAAGATGGGCTTGATCCCAAAAGACAGGAGCATGTCCACTAACTTCATACAGAAGTTTACATATCTGACGAGAACACAGAAAAGAAACGTTAAAGATTATATTTAAGACGGTCTCAAGTTATTATTTCATTTAAAAATAATTCTGAACTTACTGATCAGTAGGCTCCCCTTTAGCCAGCTTTTCTGCGCAAGAAAATGCTCCTTTGTGAAGCCAGCAGTAAGTGTCCACCGCCACCGTCTGCCCTCTGTATTTCTTCACGTGGACTGGCTCTGATGCGTCTTTTATGAACTGCAGCAGCCCTTGAATCCCCATGTTGTTGTCCGGTTTTGGACACGCGAGTCGGAAGGCAGACCAACGTTACACGCGACTTTAGAACGCTGACGTTTCTTCAAATGATAACAAGCAAGCTAAGCTACAGTTTAATAAAACACTGCCCTGTCAGGAAACGTTAGTCAAAAGAACTTTGACATGCGAGATCTTACTCGTCACTTCATATTTCTTTTAATAAAATACGGTCACCCCCAAAACTAGGCGGTTAGTACTATGTCCGAGCTAGCTGAGCTACCTACAAGCTAACTAGTATACATCCTTAAACTAAGTAGTTGCAGAAGCTAGAAAATCTTCAGAAATGGTCGGATATTCTAAAAAATGCTCCTATAAATGTTAGCCATGCACAATAGACCATTTAGTCGGCTAATTCTGCTGAGCTTGCCTGATTTTTCATTTACCACTTCGACAATGGCAAACCTTTACTGCAAATCGAGTTTAGCGGCAAACCGTGACGCGTCTTAGCGGAGTGATGCCATTGGTCCGTCTGTTTCCGCAGCGCAACGATATGGGAGTGGCCATTGTAGTCTATTTCTACCTACAATCAGAAGTCTAATAATTAGGTATAGAAAAGTTTAAATTGTCGCTGTTTGTTCTTCTGCAAACGCTTAACCATTGACAACTATTCAAAACCAGATTTATGGTTGTGACTAATTAATATAGACTTTTCTTCTTTGCAGTTCCATTGCATCCTTGAGTGAGCTGTCGAAAATTGTAACCACGCAGTAATTCCATTGTAATAACAAGGAGATTTGAATTAAATCAGTGCATGGCGTAATTCATCAAGTTTACGGCTCCACTTAACGGCGATTGTTCGCGTTTCTATCTAGTTTTATATATGTAGTCAGAAAAACGTACGTGCCATATTCAACTGAACTAGCCATCTAATAAAGCTTATATTCAGTGCAGCCGAATGTCAGCTGTTCGTTCATGCGTTGCATAAAATACTAGACATGTTTTACAGGGCTTAATAATTAAATAGTGAGTTAATGCGGGTGTTTAAAACTAGCTAAAACAGACCAGGACAGGACTGGGTCGTAACTTTCACGCACAGGTGCACGACACCTCCAATTCTTAAAAAAGGATCCAACCCCCCAAATACACTGGGAAATATGGAAAATATACAGATAGGACTTCCTGTACCACCACGGTGAGAAGACAGATGCTCCTCTCTTGATTTGTATCAGATTCCCACATTGTGTTAAAAACAGTTTTACGTCGAGAGGTTACACTTAGTTACACCGACTACACATTTCAACCAAGTGGCTTGACAGATGCGGCATCTGTGGTTCGTCGCTAGGTGGCGCACGCTCGCATTGCAGTGCTGGGATTTGACGTGTCGTCTTTTTTCTGTCTCTAGGCTACTTCCTGCTTCCTCCATGGTCTGTTTTTTTTGTAGGTTGATGCTCAGTAAGCTACGGGCGAGGCTAAACCCTGTAACCTGTCGAAATCATTTAACGTGGCATACAATGGTGTAAACATTTGCCGTCGACGTCAGTCTCCGTCCTTCATGCCAAGTACTGAATGAAGTTAGAGCTGTGTTTCGGACCCCGGGTGCAACGTCAACAATGCAGTTCTCTCCCACCAACGGAGATTTTACCTTCGTCTCATCGACCGACGCTGAAGGTACCTCAGCTAGCCATCTTAGCTAGCTGGCTAGCAAGTTATCAACAGACACGGGCCTTCAGTGCTTTTCTGTCCAATAAGAAGCTCAGTTTGTATTAAACCCAATGTTCAGCTCTTATGCTCTTATGCTGAAATATTGGGTTCCATGTCTTATCAGTGTGGTAAGCTGGCATCTACTTTTTGTCAGAATCTTAAGCTGTCTGCGTTGCTAGCCAGCTAACCCAAAATAGCTAACCTAACTACCACGTCTATCCACTTTACACCCATTCGCGTCTGTTAGATAAGTCCACAGCCAGCTGTATAACGTCTGCAAAGCATGACAGGTCCGCTACATTTTAATGACGGTGCTGAATTTCACCGCAGAACTGAGTGGTACGATTGATGCCCCGGACATCAAGCTGAACATGGGGAGCGACCATTCCAGGGACGCATATGCGGCCACCTTCCTTCGACAGAGGGGTTACGGCTGGTTGCTGGAGGTGGAAGAAGACGAGGCCGAGGACACGAAACCTCTGCTGTAAGTCAGTGCCAACAGACCAGCTCTCGGATCTCAGTAAACTCTGTGACCCACACTGGTCTTATTTACTGGTTTTAAGAAGCTCCATCTGCTTCTGATCCCTCCATCGCTTCATACCGTGACTTTCTTGTGCAGGGAAGAGCTGGATATTGACCTGAAGGACATCTATTATAAGGTTAGATGTGTGCTGATGCCCATGCCGTCACTGGGCTTCAACCGGCAGGTGGTCCGGGACAACCCAGACTTCTGGGGGCCGCTGGCGGTCGTGCTCCTGTTCTCCATGATATCCATCTACGGACAGTTCCGGGTGAGCAGTTTTAGGCTTTTCACAGTGATGAGGCAGTCATGCACTCAATTCTGCAGTATATACCACTGGTGCTAAGAATGATGAGTAAAGTGTGTGGGGGGGGAAGTGTTGCAGAGTGTGTGTGTGTGTGTGTGTGTGTGTGTGTGTGTGTGTGTGAGATCTTCTTTCTCATAGCTTAATTAGACTGACTGTGTTTGCTCCACATCTTTTGATATTTCAGCACTTGGTTCAGACCCACATGGTTTCTTTTGGTCAAAAATGGGAAGAGTAAATGTTCTCATAAATTCAAAGACTATAGTAGCATCAGCAGCATTATGTAATTTTCAGGGATGATTGTTATATATAAGTGGTTATCTTGTGTTTGTGATGTAGGTTGTGTCTTGGATAATTACTATTTGGATATTTGGATCTCTGACGATTTTCCTCCTCGCAAGAGTGCTTGGTGGAGAGGTAATATTCATGGGGCTTTACCATTGTGTAATTAATAGTATTAAGGGTTCCATGAAGTGAAAAAACATTTTACTGATCCTTATTATTTATATTGTATTACATTTATGGAAATGCTTAATCTTAAACCTGGAGCAAGGAAATTCATTGGTGAGTAAAGTATCTAATTTTGTTTATTTGTAGGTTTCGTATGGTCAGGTTCTTGGAGTGATAGGATACTCCTTGCTTCCCCTAATTGTAATAGCACCTGTGCTACTGATCACTGGGAGTTTTGATGTTGTCTCTACACTCATAAAGGTGAGTATAACAAAACTACTTTTGTGCTTAGTTGAAACCTATGGAAAGTAGTTTTGTGTAGTTTTAGTTATTTTAAGAATACAGACTTCATACAACAAACCCAAGCATTTTTAAACATTGAAATGTCCAGCATTTCTGCAACATGTTTGTGTGAATAAAGGAGAGAAAATGTGTAAACATGTAAACCAACAAAATACACCATTTATTGTGAAAGTAATATTTAATAAATCTATTTAGATATATGCACTATGACAAGTCTTCCACTATTCTCAAACACAGAAACAATGTAAAATGCATGGTACAGCAAACTACTGCATAGTGCAGTATGTGTTTGTTTTAGAAACTATATTGACAATATTATGAACATTTATAGATTTCAAAGATTCAATTAATTATATAGATTATTAGTTATTATTTAATAATTAACATTAATTGACAAGTTATGAATGTGAGCCTTTGACCAAGGCACCGTGTTCTTCAGAGTCCTGGTGTTGCTCCGGTGCACACTACTTTATAAGTTTATACAGTTTGGATAAGCTTGTAGCATTTTGGCTTTCTTGTTTCCATTTCACAGATTACTGATGCCATGTTTACCTCTTCAATTATATATTATAATTTTTATATGATATAATTGTTTTTATCTTTTTAGCTTTTTGGAGTGTTCTGGGCTGCGTACAGTGCTGCATCCCTGCTCGTCGGTGATGAGTTCAAAACAAAGAAACCGCTCCTTATATACCCCATTTTCCTTTTGTATATCTACTTCCTGTCTCTGTATACTGGCGTCTGATTGGACCACAGGTCTCGACTGGCACATTGCTTGGACACTGACACAGAGCACCTTAGAGAGGTACACTGCAGGTGCAAGACTGGTCACATGACACAGAAGGAGGAGCATGGAATGTTTTTCTTTTTTTTTCTTCTTCTTTCTTTTTTTTTTTTTTTTTTTAATCCCGTTCAGACTTTCACTGCAGGTGATGAAGTGTACAGAGTTAATGTGTTTAATGTATTAGTTAACTTTGTACAAGTAAAAAGGTATAGCTTTTATCGAGCAGGCCATGCTTTAGCTGTTGCCCTCGCATATAGCACTCTAGTTTCATCAAGGGTATTATATGAAATATACTAAAAGAAAAATAATCTTTCCATGCTTTATTAAGGCTAATACTATAGATATGTGTAATTTATCCCAGTCTTACATTAAACGTTTACATGGTCCTTTTTCTCTCAAATATTCTGTGGTGACTTGGGAGTTTTTCTTTACTGTTTTTTTTTCTTCTGTTTTGATTCCTAACTTATAAATTCGACAAGGAAGAGCAAAGGGACTATAGAAGTTGAGTAAAAAGATATCTGCTAAGAATGGGTGCCTTTTAGTAGCTGTTTTATATGGCTGTGGTTTATTTTATTGGACTGTAAATGTAGCCAAAAATGTTTGTTTGTAAAACTTGCGATCCAAAACAACTTTATATACTTAGTGATGAAACACGTGTCAGGATTGCAATGAATTTCTTCAAAGTAATTCAGTTCAGAAATTGTGATAATTCATGTACAGGTCATTACTTTGATTAAAAAGTATTTCCATTCTGGTTCATCATTTTGGGAGTCTTTCACCCCAGTTCGCAATATGTATTTATTTGTTTATTTAATGTGTTAATCATTTTTTATGTATTTATTTTTGCTAAACCAAAGCTACTGTCTTGACAAAACTTACAGATATAACACACATTGTGTTTCTTATTTTAACGACTTGCGCTCTTAGGAATTATTAAGATCCATTAATACTTACATAATTAAAAAACAATATGGTGTATACAGTTTGTTTATAAATCACCCAGCACGACACCCTTGACCACTGATGGATTCTTATCACGCACTACAGCATTTTGTTGTATTAAACATGTTCCCTTTCTGTTATGGACGCGTTGGAATGAACGCGGAGGGGTGCCGTACCATCACATCGTGCACGTGAAACCGGGCACAAATAAGACCGCAACCGCCAGTGCGAATTATAGACTGAACCTTAAAGAAGTTGCCGTCGCGCCTCCAAATTTAGACATGTAGCACCTACTTATGTTTTGTGAGGTTATTTATGCATGCGACTTCAATTCGCGTATGCTTTCGTTTCAATGGCTATATCTGAGAAAGGTACGGGATTTTTATTATTATTGATTTTATATCATTTCCATCGGCTATAATTACAAAGGGCCACGCTAAACCGAACTTGCTGTCGGTGTGTTTACGTTGTACTGCGCTACCCCTAGCGGCTCGGGGTCAGATCGCAGTGACTACGCTAGTTCCGTTTACCTGACAAGTTTCCAGAGAGAGAAGCCGCTGGTTTTCCCTACACTGATGGTGAATAGCCGCTGCTGCGGTTTCGGGAGGAGGAACAGAAGCCGCGGAGGGAGAGCCAGCAGTGAGAGTGCAGCGGTACTTTGGATTTCAATTTTACATTTTTACATCAAGACGTATCAACAGAACTCCTGAAAAAAAACAGAACGGGAAGGTAAAATTACAGAAAAATGGCGGCCGCGGCCTCGCCGGGCTCCTGCTCGTCTAACTCCTCAGACTGGATTGTACTGAGAGACGGATGCCTTCGTTGCGACGAGGAGGGCCTGCGAAGCCTGTCCTACCATCCGGCCCTGAATGCTATCCTGGCAGTCACAAGCCGGGGTAGCATCAAAGTCATCGATGGCACATCAGGGGCCATTTTGCAGGCCTCCGCACTCCATGGTGAGCTTCATTAGCTACAATTGTCCACTTGTTCGTGGGGTTTGGAAATGCCAGGACATATTGGAGTATGTTCGACACAACAGGGCAAGAGTTATCCGGGCCTTGTTATATGTCTTTAGCTTGGAGCTAAACCTCACCGAGTCTAACCCGAGTCCTAGTTTTCGTTAGCTAGCTGGATAGCTGTCTGTCCATTGTTCCTGGTCAAATCACGACCCCATAGTTATTAACCAGACAGCCAGTTGTTTCTCTCCCCCAATTCATTGTTGTACCGTTTTGCCTACAGATGAAACATAACCAATGTCATACTTGTAGGGTAAAAGCTAGGTGTGATTAGCAAGAATGCTAATTGGATCCTTCCTTGTATGCGTTAGCTAGCTAGTAGTATCATGACCAACATGGCTAGCTAGCTAACGTCGGCAGTGTAGCTAAGACCGCTAACCGTGTTTGCAGTAGTTAGCCATTAGCCTTGTTAGCTAACGTCAACCAGCGGAGTTTACTCGCGTTGTTACTTTAGCTAGCCGACCAGCTAACTAGCTAGCTCGCTAACTAGCTCGGCCGGACAGGTGCTGTGAAATGTTTTTATTATTCCTTCGTCCAGTCTCGGTGTCAGCCTACACGAAGCCAGCAGTCTGTACGTCTTTGTATGTTCTTAACTTGGGATTGACGTTTCAGTGTTTTCATGTGCACACATCAGTAAGAGATGCTATAACCAGTTAGCCAACTTGTTGGCAGCCAGTTCGTTCCTTGGCTAACCAGCTAGCTATCGGTGTTACAACCGGTTTAATGTTTGTTAATCTAGCTGGCTGTTTACTGCGGATAAATATGTAATACCAACCACTTTCAAAGCTAGTCAACCATTTGCGAAACTGAGTTTAATAACATTTGTGTGAAATGACCATGAATTGTGCGTTTAGCTGTTATTTACAGAGTGCTATGTGATCATGTTAATAAGATTTGTCTTGTCATTGAAGTTTCAAGTCGATGTTAACACGCCACACTGATCATTGCGGAATATCGGTAATGCTTTTTGGCATAACTACATGTACTGATCATGCTTGTCATCATTTTATTTCGATTAAACCATTAAGCAGAATGCATTTTACATACATTTAACGTTTAATAATGGCTGGTTGGTCCGCCAGAAAAAAAATGTGTGCGTGTGTGTTCACACATGTATCTCGATACAGAAGACATGAACGCGCGATCACTGTATGACCGTTCACGGTTTTGTCAAAACTTTGTCTACTCGTTACGTTCAGGGGGCGAGAAGCATTTATGATGTGTGGCTTTGTTCCGAAATGACAGTAAAGTAAAGCATATTTGTGACCGTTCTGTGTACTACGGTAGGAAAAAGGGTAAAATCCAGGCCCTGTTCCAGACAATGTAGTGATGGTTCACTATTTGTGTACTACTCTTAACACTTGCAAAGTATTATATTTGCTGTATTTTCTTGACAGTGTGTTATCACGTCTTTGAATGTCATTTAGACTGTGCTTCTTGGCCTTAATTTGTACACTTGT
Organism: Tenebrosternarchus preto; assembly: GCA_025802075.1. Classification (NCBI taxonomy): domain Eukaryota; kingdom Metazoa; phylum Chordata; class Actinopteri; order Gymnotiformes; family Apteronotidae; genus Tenebrosternarchus; species Tenebrosternarchus preto. The sequence continues at coordinate 202,392 of JAOYMR010000010.1, read as the reverse complement.
GAAGGGTTTAATAATTTTCTGATGGATGGATTTAGTGCAAGGAAACCGCAAAAATCCCCAGAGTGATACGAAGATTCACTGTGTTCAACCATGGTTCCTTAGCTGGTTGTAGGATGGATATAACCAGTATGGCAGTTCTCTGACATTACAGGTTTAATGATGACATTTTTTAGACTGGCCGAATGGTCAGGTGATACCCGACTCAATTCAACTTGTTCTGCCTGTCACAGCCATCGGAAAGAAATGTCTTTCATTAGCTGCATTGGTAACATCTCTCTTCTGATCCATAGAATATCAAAGACATGATCGAAAATTAGACCTCTTTTTGTTCACGTGTGCAAAGAAGGAAAATGACTGAGATTGGTTGGACTGTGGGGGTAAGGCTCAGTTGTGAGGCTCCATGGTGGTTGGAGGTTTGTGGAGGGTTGTGATGCTCATATCCATGAGGAGGTTCCTTCTCAACAGCTCAGGTTTGGGATTGCTTGTTCTCCACAAAGTTGGTTTATAACTCTTGCTAACAGAACTAGAATCCAGATGTCTAATTTGCATAAGGTTATCAGAAATCCAGTCTCTGTGGGGTTTTTTTTGTTTTGTTTTGTTTTTTTTAATAGCCCTTCCTCCAAAATTCTTTAATGTCATGAGCTCAAACTTTATTAAAAGGATCTTTATGGAGTGTTTTTATTAAATGGATCTTTGTCATATGGAGTGTGTTTTTCAGAGCCTACGATCAAAACTAACCAAACCTTAGCAAACCCTACTAGGTTGAATTTGTTGTATGGTATAGTGTGTATGCTAGGGGGAAAGGGAGCATCACATCACCACCATGTACACTTAGGAGTTGATCACTTGTCGTAATGCATGTTTTATGATCAACCTGTACACCAAAATGTCAACTACTGCTCTTTTTGTATTTTGAATATAGTTTTTCTCATTACATAAATAGTTAAATTATCAGGTACCTCATTATTTATACTTCAGCGTTCAGCATGTCTTTTGTTCAGGTCTTCTGCAAAAGTGCCTTTAGATCTGTAATGATTCTTGAAGGCTAAAATGCAGCCATTGGGATTTTTCTACACATGAGCTGAGCGACAGATAATGTATGTCAATGTAAAGGCATGCATTTTGAGTACTCTTTGAGGCATCTATGCAGTTTTCTTATGTTGGAACTGATTTGCACTCATGTTGTAGTGTTTGTGATGAAGCTAGAGAATGAACAGTGTTAACATGGTAGTGATTCCCCTGGGACTGGAGGAGAACTGCCAGTCTATCCGCACTGAACACAAAGCTGCCCTTAATTTCTTTATAACTGTGTTCAGAAGCTCCTCCAGAGCCAAAGGTCCCCTTAGTATTCTGGCTGAGCCACAAGAGGGACCTCTGGGATTGGCCTGTTCAGCCTTACATGTCTGGCCTCTGCGTTTCAGCTAAACCGGGAGGCCGCGTGAGGTGTCAGTACTTCCCGGCGGTGGACAAGGTGCTGTTCGTGGACGACTGGGCTGTGGGCTGCCGGAAGGACTTGAATGGCATCCTTCTGCTGGACACTGCGCTGCAGGCCCCTGTGTCCAAGCCGGAGGACATGGTCCAGCTGGAGTTGCCGGTCACGGAGGTAAGTACCCCTCTCCAGCTTTAATCCTGCTCCAAGTCTGGTCTCACAAGTAAAAAAAAAAACTGGTCTTGGATCAGTTTCTTCTGCGTTGTTTTTAATCAAATCGTTTATATGGAGTGTTTTTTTTATTATTATTATTTATTTATTTAAAGCTTCTCCCTAAATCGGAGCTAAGGTTTGATGTCCAGATGTCAGGTGTTTTATGTTTGGATCCTTTCTGCATAGAGACTCATTCTCTCTCTGACAGACTTGGTTCCCAGTGCTGTTTGTAAAGATGATAATTACTCAGTGGTTTACAGTGAATGTTGTCACACTGCACTTGCTTTGTGGTTTGATTCAGACTGTAACCCAGGCACATGAAGGTTACATACCACTCAGACCAGAGCTGTGCAATGTGGATGGACTGGTTGGTTGATGTCTATGTTCTCACTGGATGTGTCGGTGTTGCTCACCACTCCCTGCCTACAGACTGCAATCGAGCAAATGCCTCTCGCATACAAGCAGTATCTGATGGTGTGATCAGTTTTTGTGACCGAGATAAGCGCAAAGAGACAGGGGGGAGTAACTCCAGATCAGTGCTAGTGTTCTGAAATGCTTTATGCATCCCAGCTAAGGGCTGTGGGGTACAGGTACAGGCTTCATGCCCAGTGCTTCAAATAAAGATGAGCTACGGGTGATTATTGTATCCAGAGTTAAACCAAACATGTTGACCAAAGTTCAGCCAGTGTTGTTGGGTTGAAACTCTCTTTATGTGGGGTGACCGATGATCAACGTCTAACACTTGCCTGAAAATTACTGTATAAATAACGTTAACAAAAAGGAAATATATTCTATTCAGCTGGTCCAGCATGCAGCAGTTCCTCTTCTGTCAGTGTGTTTGTAGTGTTGGACCACAGAGGGTCCAGGTGATCGAGTGTTTGGAGGTGGCCCCACCCCCTCGCAGGGAAAAGGTCTACTCTGGACCTCCGGTCCAAATTCTGGTCCTGGATCTTTTAAATTGACTTGTATTGGACAATAAATGTAACTGATCAGCTGCATCTAGGAAAAGACCACGTTGAAAAGCAGCAGGGCCTAATCCTCTAGGGTTGTCGTTGGAATACCTGTGTAAAATTAACTACCAGTGCTTTACAGAATCCTCAGTTATTGTGGGTTGTGTTTTGGATTGGAGGTCCAGAGTTGATCTGCTTTATCTTTATGCCTGTATTTTCCAACAAAGCTCAGAGCTGAGCTGACGTGCAGGTTGGATTAAGCACCATCATGCTGGTTAAGTGCTTCAGCGGGTCTCTTTGGTTACACTTGGCCTGTAAGATGTGAAAGGGAGACTCAGCTCCTCTACTGTGTATGTGCATGTGGGCCAACAGATACTGAAATCATCAGTGTCATCATCAATTAATGGTAACCTAACAAGAGTAAAGGTTATGCATTAAAGCTGAGTTTGGGCCTGGTGCGTGTGGGTAGTATCAGATGGGGTGAGCGTGGATCCTCGGAGTGGAAATTCCTTCTCCAGAAGGACATGTAGTTTCTTCTCCGTTGCCCTGTGACTGGCATTGTTGCATATTCAGCACATCTAAATCTGCGGGATGTTTGCAGGTCGTTGGATCAATACGGCTGCATTACCCTGCCTCAGCCGTCTAAGCCTATCTGAGGAGTGCTTTTGGAGAACAAGCTCTATGGTGCTGGGTTTTGTAGTTTTTTAACATGCTCTGAAATGCCCACATCTAATATCTATTGTATATGAAATAATTCTGACTGAACAGGAGTCGCATGCTTTTTTGTGCCTTTTTGGAGGGACGGGGTTCTTTTGCATTGGGTTAATTGTCAGACTCCTTGCCAAACACGTTTGTTTCCAGTCTCATTCGGCCCGTAGTTTCCTGGACGTGTGGTGTATGTGTGTAATGAGCAATCTCTGCATTTCACCCTGCTCGTCTGGCCTGTGATGTTCCTCACAAAATGATCTGCAACATTGAATGTCTCATTAGTGTGGACATCACCACAGACCTTTAAGTAGTAGAGATTGGAAGACCCTGAAGGAATGAGTGCATCGTGCTCGTGCTTATAAGTTTGACATCTGTGAAGCTGTAGTCAGACTAGCAGTGCCTAAAACTATTTTAGATGGACCCCATTTGCCTCACTTCAGACTTGTTTATTTTAGTTTACAACAGTGTGCTGAAGGGGCTTGACGCTCTCTGGTGGTACATTTTATTCCTGTTTGCTGTGAACGAATGCTTGGTTCTCATTCACGTCCGCTTCCTTTTGGTACGCGCTTCACAAATGCCTTTCTGACGAACCTTGTTCTAGTAGTTGACGTGAAGGAATACTTGTTTGTTTAATTGACGTCTTTTTCCCTTGTAATCGACGTCACCAGGGCAACTATGACCCCTTTAGGGAACAGATTTCAAAAAAGAGTAGTATTAATTTCCCCAGTGAGGAACTTCGTTAAGTGGTGATCTGAGTTGTAAGGGATACACCGTTCACACATTTACCCTTTTCTTCTCAATTAGATCCTTTGTTCCATTTTTATAATGACGTGGAGTTTAACTATTCGGTCCTGAAATTGAAACCAACAGTAGTCGATCCAGTTGCTCTTAGCTATGTGCGTCAGTGCAGTGTGGGAGCCACCATGGGCTCGTGGGCGGAGCTAGATGCACCAGGGGGAGGGGCTCGGGATGGGGGTAAGCTGCGGGTCCGAGGCCGTCGCCCCCGTCCTTGAGTCCGAGTGCCAGGGCTGCCCCTCTGTGTTCATGGGGCGGCGTTACCAAGTTGCCCACCGTTACTTGCGCTGGTTTTTGAGGTCTAATGAAACGAGAAACTTGTCCATAACGCACTTCAGTTGCAGTTTGTCAGACGTGGTGAAATCTGAACCGCTTCGAAAACTCCTTGAAACATGTCCAAATCCTGGGGGTTTGGCTGATTTCTCCACTCAGCAGTCTGCCTGGGTCACCAAGCTTGTGGGGGTAACTGGATGGGTTGTGGAGAGTAAACCTCTGTGCCTTTCTGTTGCTCCCAAAGGCTCAGCAGATGCTGTATGCATGCCTGGAAAAGGTGGACGTTTCCAACACGGAGGGTTATGACCTCTTCCTCACCCAGCTCAAAGAAGGCTTGAAAAATACCTCACACGAGACGGCAGCCAATCACAAAGTGGCCAAGGTGAGTCCTGCCGGCACGGACCAGACTCCTTGGGGAATCCCCAGTGTCTGCTGTTCTGAATGGTTGAAGCAAGTTCATAATGTTGACCCTGGATCTGCATGGTTCGTGATGTTCAGGCTAAAGCCAGTGAGAATGTCTCCCTTCACCCATACCTGAAGGGTTTGCTGGTTTTCTGTTTGTTTGTTTGTTTGTTTGTTTGTTTGTTTGTTTGTTTTTTTAACTTTAGTACATTTCCTTTTATGAAATGCATAACTAATTTTATCTTGGTGTCAAAATACAGCACAATCCAGA
>JAOYMR010000010.1:102315-126984 GCA_025802075.1 Tenebrosternarchus preto | reverse complement strand
GCATGTGTACGTGTGTGTGTGTGCGTGTGTGCATGCATGGCTCTCGCAGATTTATTTTAATTAATGTTTTTTTGTGTGTTTTTGTTTGTTTTTCCCCATTTTCTTTGTGCGTGGATGCACGCGCACACACACACACACACACACACACACACACACACACACACACACACACACACACAGAGTCTTAAGCCCACTTTAATTAAATACCATGTACTAGAGGGGAGTGTAAGGTGCTGAAAGAGTGACATTCCTACAGACCTACCTGGCTAACACACACAGAGACCTGCCTGGCTAACACACGCACGGACAGACCTGAAGAGGCATTAGTGTAACTGGTTTGACACACAGATTGCCAAAACGGGCGTGTGTGTACACACAGGTCAAATGTCCCTGTTGGTCACCGTGTGTACACGAACATGCGTGTGAATGTACTGCCAAAGGAGACGTTCACCGTGGTCATTAATCACGGGCACGTCCTTCCCCGCTACCTCACCTGGCAGGAGTGCCCAACCAGACCGGCCCTTAGCCCACGCCGTTTCCAGGGGGCGTGTCTATAACACGTCCAGGACGGCCTGCCAGACCGTACCCATGCCAGCCTGGAGGAGACTGATGTATTATCTCAGTGCCATCCAGAGGGCACTTTAGATATTCGTGCTCTTGCCGTCGCCATGCCAACACATTGCTAAAATAGCTGTGGTCTTTAGAGGTGCTGTTGGCTGTGGAAGAGGGCTGAACTCCCAGGATAGTCAGAGGTATTAAAGGTGCAATCCGTAGTATTTTTAGCTTAGAACTCAGCATCTGGAGTAAAGATTATCAGTATTTTGCGGTTAATGACACAACTGGACACATAATAAATAAAATATAATAATAATAATAGTGATGGTGAATTCTCATGAGTCTCTCCACTGCTATCAGTCCATCATTAGAAAGTCCACTTTTACTGTTTGGTTGAGTGCTGAATCTCTGCCCCGCTGTCCTTGGAGAGGCTGATGGATGGTGTTGGTCTGGGCTGGGAGAGCACTTACCCCACCTCACTTACCCCCACCTCACCCGGCCGGGCGTCCCTGCGGGGCTCACTGGGCGGCAGGATCACCAATTGTTCGGGGGCCTCCGCCTCCCCCTCCACCCTCGGACCTTTGCAGCGTTAGGGGGTGAGGAACACGAGTTTAATCGAACCCATGAACATGGCTGATGTGAAATAGCTTCCGCCTCTCTCTGCTCTCTACACACACGTATTGTTTGTAATAAAAAAGAAAGAGCCATAAGCTGCACATTAAAGCCCAGAGCACAGAAGGACTCTCTCTCTTTCTCTCTCTCTATCCCTCTATCTCTCTCTCTCTCTCTCTATCCCTCTCTCTCTCTCTATCTCTCTCTCTCTCTGTCTCTGCCACACACACGGGTGGAGCAATAAACTCCACCCTACTGACGTCAGTGGGGAGTGAAATAGCCCCTTACAGCCAGAGAAGGAGAGCTCTTCACCCCAAACACACACACACACACACACCTGAAAATTCAATTATACTCACGCACTACTCCTCCAGAGCTGTTGCACTTGGTCTGTATGTCATCATATGTCAGAAAATGAAATCTCCCTTAACTACAATTAAAATGACACATGAGAATGATGAAATGACATCATTTTATCCCGCAGCACGTAAGAAATCAGAATGATTGCTTCTCTCTGTCCATTGGTGCTGGATAGTATCTCACAGCATGAACAGGCTAATTATAAATGCATCATCAGATAAGTTGAGAATTACTTACTGAAAGTCTGCTGAAAAGTACAAGTGGAAGCAGTGGTCAAGTGTCTGCACAGGGCCACCGTACACAACGATGCAGTGTAGGGACCTTTCTATGTCTGCTTTAATACACAGCACAGATCGGTGAGCTTGTGTGTGTGTGTGTGTGTGTGTGGTCAGAGGTACTGATAGAAGATGGAATGAATATAACCTTTTTGGACGGGGGGGATAGAAATGGAAAGGAAAAGGATCCCAGCAGAGAAACCGAGACAGTAAGAGAAGGAGAGATGGAGGGGCAGCAAAGAGAAGGAGAGACGAGAGGAGAAAAGAAAGAGACTGAGGGAGGGAGAGAGGGAGGTGTGACCCGAGGGAGAGAGGGAGGGAGAGAGGGAGGTGAGACCCAAAGGACTGAGGGAGGGAGAGAGGGAGGTGAGACCCAAAGGACTGAGGGAGGGAGAGAGGGAGGTGAGACCCAAGGGACTGAGGGAGGGAGAGAGGGAGGTGAGACCCAAGGGACTGAGGAGGTGGGACTGAGGGAGGTGAAACTCAAGCACGCTGCTCTGTGCGCTGTTCACATCCCCAAACCAGTGAGCACGGTACCACAGTCGCCGGGGTTTCTATGGCAACACTGGCAAGGCCATCGATCTCACACACACACACACACACACACACACTTTTCCTCTTTTCCCCTGATTCATGATCACTGCTTGTTTTTGCAGACAGGCTAGAGAGCATCACTCTAAGGACACAAGTGTGTGTGGGTGGGTCTGTGTGTAGGGCGGGTGCATGCATGTGTACTCAAACAAATCTGTGCACAACGTTCCCATGGACAGCGTGATCGATGGCTGTCTCAGCATGCATTTGTGGGCAAGGTGATGCGCGTACGTTTGTGTGTGTGTCAGTGTGGTGTTCTCCTGCTATGAAAGGCACTGTGTTGTGAGAGGGCTGCCTTGAGAGTGCAGCTGAAGATGTGGAGGGTGGACATGGAGAGGGTGATGGAGTTCATAGTGATTGATGCAAAAATACAAAATGGAGTATCTCCCCCTCATGGAGTATCTCCCGCTCACTATCTCACCATGTGTGTACGGAGGCAGGCAGGGAAGAGAGCAGAGTGGATGTGAGGGGCTTCTGTACTCGCTCTCTCGGTCCCCTGGTTATTTAGTTTGTTAGTGGTACCTATTAGAGTTATATTTGTATTCACATTGGGTGAAGTGTTTTGGAATTACTGGCCTGTTCAAACAGCCCTCTTGTTTTCAAGGGACCATATAGACACGTTGTCTGGTCAGTTGGTTGTTTCCCGTCTGAAGTTGTTGCACTGCATGCGGTGTTTGTGTGGAGTCTTTCTGTGCTTGAGTGAAGACCACAAACGTGGACGTCCCATTCATTAGGAGGCTGAGAAACTGGAACAGATCAAACGTAGCCAAAACCGGCACACGTCAAGCTTTTATGCATTAAGAAGCAAGGACTGGTGGTAAGGGGTGATCTCTCGGCCACAAAGAAAATCCTGATTTTTCAGCTGTTTTGAACAGATGAAGAGTGTGAAGTTCTATCAGAGACCTCGGGAAAGAGAAGCAAATGTTCACAGACTTGGTAGGTTTACCACAAGACACAAACGCGAGGTACGTCTCAGGAAGACGAAGAAGAGGCTTCATTTTCATATAGTGTTGCTTATATAAAGGAGCTCTGGGACTGTTGTACGTGGAGATGAACAGTCCCTTGCTTTAACTGCACCGTCCAGTTCCAGCACTGTTCGTGATCCAGAGTAACCCACCACACCAAATGGACCAGAGATATTGTCATGTTTGGCCTTCCAAACACTGTGGAGTCATGGACGCGCTGTGTTTCATAGACCAGAGAGTCATGGACGCGCTGTGTTTCATAGACCAGAGAGTCATGGACGCGCTGTGTTTCATGGACCAGAGAGTCATGGATGTGCATGGCTTTCCACACACCATGGAGTCAAAGTCAAACTGTGAGGAAACAGTCCTCCATAAAAATGGCTTTGTGGTTCATCTACTGTGGGTGTGAATGATCTGGACTGAAAGCTCACACTCCACACTTCCTCAGTGTGTCATTATTTACATTGTTCTGGGGCTACATAGTTAAAAACAAAAACCAAACTCTCACCGTTCAAGTCCTCGACTAGTGTATGTGGTGAAGATTTTGTTCATAGTTTAATCTGAATTTTTTTTCCCTTTCTTTCTCTTTTCTCTCTTTCTCTGTCACTCTCTCCAATCTTTGTCTCCTCATGTAATAAGGTTCTCTCTCAGTATGATGTCAGGCTGTTTGCCACTCGGCCTGCCTCTGTCTATCTGTCTGTCTGCCTGCCTCTGCCTGCCTGCCTCTGCCTGTCTTTAACTGCACTGCTGCCATAAATAAGAAACTAATGTCTCCGTGTCCTCGTCATTAGAGAAGGAGCTGCGCGTCTTTCACCCCTGCCATGAATGTCACCGCCTTTACAGCTGTAGCACTACAGTTTCCGCCTTTCCAGCCTGGCAGGGCTAGTCTGATCCCAGTGGGAAGTCTGAGCTGAAAGGGCAGGAAGTCCACATGGTTCCTGCTCCGAGGGGTGGGGCTCCTGTGTCCCTCACTGTGGAAGTGAAAGTTAGCAGGAAGCACTTACTCTGTTCTCCTGACCAGTCATGTAGGGAAATAACCACACACACACACACACTTCTGCCCCCAGATAGCGTCTGTCTCACTGCCTGTGAAACATGGTTGAATGTGGAGTTGGATCCAGATTACATCATGTTTTGTGGTTGGGTGTGGGTGGAGGAGTGGTGGGTGTGAATGTGGGTGTTGGTGAATAAGTCATTAGTACTGGTAGCATGTTGCTTGGTTTCTGTGGGGCTGGAGAGGCACAAATGTTCTTTCCTGGTCTGGTTGTTGAGTATCGACTCCACTGAGCATCACTGCTTCCTTCCTCCCTGAGCCTCCGCTGGTTGGTGCCCTCACACGTCTTTTAATGGGAGGCTCAGCTGGTCCAGTTTAGTATGTCCTCACGGTCTGGCCAGTAATGATCTCTGTGATGACCTCCGCTCTGAGAGGAGATGCTCTGGAGTGTATGCAGGGCCCACTCCTCAGTCTCCTCTCTTCCTGGCTGTGCGATGTGTGTGTGAATACGTGTGAACTTGTCTGTGTGTGAATGCGTGTGTGTGTGTATGTGTATGTATGATTTATGTATAGTTTATGATTATTTGCTGATTGTGTCTCCAGGTCATCCATAAGCACTTCTATTTGAAGCGTGTGGAGATCATGGCTCAGTGTGAGGAGTGGATCTCTGACATTCAGCAGTACAGCAGTGACAAGAGAGTAGGACGCACCATGTCTCACCACGCAGCTGCACTCAAGGTAACACACACACACACACAACATTGCCTGCAGCCCACATGGAGAGTATAATTTGGAAAAGGTTCACATGCGTGTGTGTGTGTGTGTGTGTGTGTGTGTGCGTGTGTTCCTGCAGAGGCACACAGCTCAGCTAAGAGAAGAGCTACTGAAGCTGCCATGCCCTGAAGGCCTGGAGCCGGATGGAGAGGAGTTCTCTGAGAAAAGCTCCGCCCTCTTGGTGAAGGAGCTGTCTGATCAGGAGGCAGAGAAGCAGAGTGACGGTCCAGATGCCCAATGCAGCGACGGGCAGCTATGAGCCCCACCCCACACGCCCAGCAAAGCCCGCCTTCCCGACATGCATCCTTATGACTGTCCACTGATATTAAATAGACTCGAAGGCTTCAGTGCTGAAGCTGACATTTTGTCAATATTTGTATGTAAGAATCTAATTATGTATTAAGCATAAAATGAGAGGGAAAAATACAGCAAAAACAGAACTACATACAAAAAACCCCAAACAGAAGAGGCTAAACTCCTGAACTATGCTACGCCCTTAAGAAAACAGTGGACAAAACACCATCTTTTATTTACCTGTAAAAGAGTGTAAACTTTTTGTGTTTTTTTTTTTTTTTCCAATTGTGAAATAACCACTGATTGCTATGTTATTAAACTTGTTATGTATCCATAATTACAGAAGAATCAGTATATATGAGGGAATTGAGAAGAATGTTTGCTGAATGGGCAACACCTCCCCCCCCCCTTCCCTCCCTGAAGAATATATTGGTCATTCTTTAAGGAAACTATTTAAATACCAGATCCACACACCCACATATACCTTCTACCTTCTATCTTCTGGATTCGAGGAAGCCTCTGGTTCCCCCCAAAAACGCTTCTTTGATTTCTACAAAACTCCTGTAAACATCAATAAAGGCTGCAATGGAGATTCTTAAACGCTATGGTTACTGAATGCTGTTGTACAGGCTGTTCAAATTATACTTTTTTTTGCCTCTCACTAATTTTAAATGCAAGTTTAATAAATGCAACCTGTTTTACTTTGCTCTGATATATATACGTCACTGTGGCCGTGCGTATGAAGCTGTGTGTGTGAAGCTGTGTGTGTTTCGCTGTGGCTGCACGTATGAATCTGTGTGTTGCTGTGGCTGCACGTATGAATCTGTGTGTATGTCGCTGTGGCTGCGCATGTGAAGCTGTGTGTGTTGCTGTGGCTGTGTGTATGAAGCTGTGTGTGTTGCTGTGGCTGTGTGTATGAAGCTGTGTGTGTTGCTGTGGCTGTGTGTATGAAGCTGTGTTTGTGTGCATCTTTGCTTCTTAATCCTTTTGGTTTTTGTCATGTTCTACTCTACACTGATTATATACTAATATTAGCTGAATAAGCTCGGTGCTTGTATCCAATGAATTCCGCCATCTGCACTAAAATACTTCTTTAAATAAGTCAAACTCTTCTATGTAACGGTAATTGTATTTCTAAGCATATAAAAGGAAAGTGGTCGCATTGAGATTTTGTTCTCTGTTGGGAGTGGAAAACAAATTGTTTAAATTGTCATCAGTTGGGGGGGGGAATCCCAAAGGAGACTCATTTCATCCTCTGTATCTGTGCTGTGTGGTTTTAGTTAGTTTATATGCAGCAGCTCACACTGCTGGGTTTGTTTCAAAAGCTGCTCATTTATGTTGACCTGGTCTGTGCTTTTAAGCTTTGAAAACAACACAAACACTGACGTGCCCAAATGGAGCAGCATTAGTTGTTTAATAGGAATGAAAACATGGCAGAACCTACAGCTTCTTCTACGCTCCCAACACACACGTGCTTTAAAGCAATAAGAAGTCCTTTTACCACCCAAAAGTAGCAAAACCTCTTTATGGAAATGGTTGGTTTTTCTTTCTCTCCCTATAAAGTGCAGCTTGCATGAGATGAATCGAGCTGCTCTATAGTCCCCAGATGAACCAGACCTCCACAGAGCAGTTCCCACTCGAGGAGATGAATCGAGCTGCTCTATAGTTCCCAGATGAACCAGACCTCCACAGAGCAGTTCCCACTCGAGGAGATGAATCGAGCTGCTCTATAGTCCCCAGATGAACCAGACCTCCACAGAGCAGTTCCCACTCGAGGAGATGAACATGCTTCAAGTAGACAGAATCTCTCTAAATATCCAGGTTTCAGTATACGGTAATGGCTGTTTCACGTCAAGACGAATCAGTGGGAAAATGACTTATTCCTTGTTTGAATAGCATTTCCATGACTTCTAGATGTGTTACTTAGCTTTGTGTTACACAGGCTGACTTGACCACACCAAGACTGACGTTAATGTCTCAAGGAAATACAAGGAAGTCCAAAACTCAAGCGTTAGGCTGAACTAAAATTAACATTTTTAAAATCTGTTGCAAATGTGAAACGGTGTTCAGTGCCAGTCATGGATCCAGTCTGCTGCTACATGTTTTCCTGTTATCTATGCCTTTAGCAAAGCTCTGAGCGTGAGCTAACTGAACCCCTTCTGTGTTCGACTGGCCCCGCCCCCTCATTTAAACCGCAAGTCCCCTGTCTTCAGCACGTGGTGGTTTCACTGGTAAACCACTTTTCCCGTTACTATTCTAAAACGAATAAAACTGGTTTTATTTATTTGTAGCCAATCATTTTGAATGCATGAATTATACCTCACATCACAGTGTAAATAACTGGTGTAAATAAATGAATTAACATACTGTAAATATATAAATAACAGGCCTAAGTAATTAAACTTTTGGGGGGGGGGGGAAGCATACAGGCAGTGGAGTAGAGCAACATTCATGTCACTCCTCTCAGAGTTTACATGTACAATATTCTCTGTTTGCAGTGATTAAAATAAAATCCTTATAGGGAAAAGCAGCAGGTGACAGCCGAGTGTGTTCAGATGTAAAAGGAACGGATATCAACTCTGTCCAACCTCATTAGCTCTCAGCTATGAAATCAAACTTAGAGTGTTTGGTTTATGAATTTAGTTTATCTGAACAACAAATGTACCTCTTAACTCCTGAGTGAACGTCTGTCCTAGAATAATTATCACATATTCCAATTAGACTCAAAGATGAGATTCACTTTTCACTTAAGTGTGTGACGCTACTTCTGCAGAACCACTGTGTCTTTCGTATCGGGGGGGCTACATTCATACTGAGTTTGAGTGACAACACATTGGACAGCTTCGTGAATTATACCTCGTCTGGAAGGCTGTAGTCCTCTACGGAGGTGTTCGCTCGTGCACGATCTCTCTCGTACGACGGCAGGAAGCGGGTGTGATGTGGCAGAGGAAAGAGCTGAAGTGTGTGTTGGCGTGGGAGTATCCACCCCCTCTGGGGGCTCAGTCGTCAGGGGTCGCTATGGCCACTAATGGAAGACAAAGCCCTCCTGTATAAGGAGGCCAGTGACATTTCCCTCTAATTAAGCCTGTCCTTTACATCCGTGTGCTTTGGTCTCGTGGGCTGGAAGCGTGCGTGCGTACGTGCGTGTCACAGCCCTGCTAGTTGCTAGTGTGTAATGAGTTGTTTACAACATGTTCTGTATGCCTGTGTGTGTTGTACCTGACAATGTGTGTATGGAGATTTTTACAGTCTCTCTGTATGTGCTGGGACCAACGCTGAGGTTTACAATCAATTACTGCTTTGAAACCAGACAGGTTCTCTTCCCCTTTCATACTTGTTTCTTTCTCTTTTCTCACATTATTACCACATCTACAGGCTCCGCATGCATGTGGAGAGATCAGAGCCATATGACCTTAATTAAGGCTTTAATTAGGGGCGTGTCAATGTCCACGCCCCCAATATATAGATGTAAAAAAATATATTAAACTTGAAAATATAAAAAATATTTCATTCATTAGTTTATGTAATATTAGGATCCAACAGTGTTCCCATCAGTTGGACACCTTTTTTTAGCTTCACTTCACTTTATACCAACACTTCACTTTATAGCGTCTCTGATCTGTATAAAAATGTAACGTAATGTCATTGTGTTATTTTGTGCTGGGACTGGTCGGTTTGTAAGTGTTAAACTAATCAATCATCACTAACGTTAGCTAGCTAGCTACCACGGATAGCTAGTTAAGTTACCTGGACAGTATATTATAGGGTGACCGTATGTCCTCTTTGGGACCTAAAATGTTTCCATCCAGGATAAAATACTTAAAATCTCAGGCATGTGGCTTTTCGTTCATGACTTTTTACTGTGCAGCTGGATTTAGGTCCCGCCTTCTCGCCTACACGATCATGTGCACACAGGCTCTGTTCAAGCTGTTTCACAGAAACGTGTGGCCAGAGAGGATGTGTGAAGTTTACCTTCCAAATGATCTTTAGTGTGGTGCTTTAACGAGGCCTAAAAAAGCCCAAACTGATCATGGTGATGCTCCGTTTTGTCTGTGTACATCATTCGTGTGACAAAAGCAATCTGACATAATTTGACATAAATACGTCTCACTCTACCACCTACAGTCCAATTCAATTAAACTCAGACTTTTGAAGTCTTTGTGTATTTTTTGGAACAAAAAAAACTGATCAGACAGAATTCTAGATAGTGACAACAGTTTGTGTGAAAATCTATATTTACAAGATTTCCACATGGATTGAATCTTGGTTTTATATATATAAAAATATACTTATAAAACCAAAACATGGTCAACAGTCAGTGCAGGGATGCAGGTGGAATGTAGATGGAATGTTGGTGGAATGTTTGTGGAATGTTTGTTGGTGGTAGTTGCTCCCATTTACTGCAGTATCATGTGCTTTGCTTGCTTATGATAAACAGCACTGGTGTTTGTTTGATTAATGCACAAGCAGGTGTGTTTGTCTTTTATTGCAGACAGCTTTCATTTCCAGTGAGTCATCAGGAGAGAGAGGAAGGTCGCTGGTGACATTTGCTGGTTTTTGTGCAGTGGAGAGCTTGGAAATGAGTTATAGTCATGTGATCAACGTATACAGTGGTACAAGAGACAAGTCATGTGATCGAGTTATGTGATCGAAGTATACATTGGTACAGAGATGAGTCATGTGATCGAAGTATACTGTGGTACAAGGGATGAGTCATGTGACAGAAGAGACAAGTCTGTGTTTGTTTATAAAATAATTGCAAGCCAGATCAGAAATGGGCATTAAATCAATTCCTGAATTTCATGGTAACTGGTAAAGTTTCTGTCATATTCAGTGGTGCGTTCAGAATAAACAGAAAGTGAGTATGAAGCGAGTATGAAGCGAGTATGAAGTGAGTATGAAGATGTTGACAGGACAGGGAGAGCAGGTGACGAGAGGAGGAGAGGATGGGAGAGAAGAGGGAAGAAAAAGAACAGGAAATGACGAGAGTAGGAAGAAAGACCTGTGGGGATCAGAAGAAAAAGGAGAAGAGATTGATGGGGAGCAGAGAAGAGTCGGAAATGCCTGGAGATTAGATTAGACTACAGCACCAGAGGAGAAGAGGAGCGAGGAGGAGAGAGTTGGAGATTAGATTAGACTACAGCACCAGAGGAGAAGAGGAGCGAGGAGGAGAGAGTTGGAGAGGAGACATTTAGAGCAGAGCACACATCCCTGCTGCACACCCAAGTGTCAGTAAATAAAAATAATTTTAAAAAAGTAAGTAAATAAAAACAACAATTTCCTGTCACAATATTTAGACTCATCTTCCTATAGATTTGTCTTTATGATTATGGTTATTGTTGTACTTAATTAATCCCTTATCTCTGTCAACACACTGTTAGCAGTTTTTTAAAAACAATTGACAAAAGTTCATCCCATGTGTTTAATGAAGTTTAAAACATGTTAGGGAAATTGATTTTCAAATGTTGAAGATTAGAATTTTCTCGATATGAATCATGGCGACGTGTAAGTAACGTGAACAGTAACCTGTAACTATGAAACGTCACCACCTATTTAACGTTGTCCATTAGCTTGACAATAAATGAATCTTAATAAATGTAGAGATGTCACAATTCCTTTTGAGTGGTGGATATAAAGACTGATGTGATTTTGCCGCTCAAAAACAAGCAGCATTAGTCAGTGTTGCAACTGGCCTATACTGCTCTGCTTGCTACAGGATTTGTTTATTTAACTAGGTACCAATCTACTTATTTATTTACTTTTTAAACTCCCCACTTTTTGGACTTTACACGCGACTAATCACGTCTCTTTCATCGTCACTAAAGGTACGCGCTGTGTCTGCGCTGTTTTTATTGAGCAGTAAAGAACGCGCTCGAGATTTCCTGTAATCCTTTAACGTCTGGGACATTATGAATACTCTCGCTCGCTCTACTATCCCGCCGGTTCCAGTGGAATAACGCTTGAGCTCACTTGAGTGTGGCTGCATTCAGGTGCTCGCGGCGCGAGGCCCGCATGGATCTGTTTGCGACCGATCTGTCGTGTTCGGCTTTTAACGCCCTGTTCACGCTTTCCAAATAAGCCGAAACACTCGCAGTGGCAGCCTTGAAAAATGACTTCAATCATCTGCGCTCTGCTATGCGCTTGACAGTTCCGTGAATTACTTCTGCAACTGCGGTGAGAAATCAGAGCAGGGAGAGCTGGCCCGCGCGCGTGGTACTAAAGCAGGCCTTCCTTCTTTCGTTGTCACTTCTGGAATACCTGCGCAGCATACCTCACGTTGTCCAGTAATACACGCGCGCCTCTTTTTGAAGTCATACGCGCGTGTTTATGTATGTGTGTGTGTGTGTGTAACATATTCCATTTGTTCAGAACAGCCAGGGGACTCAGAAGTGCTGTATACTACTGCTGCGGCGCTGAATAATTTAGACGTTTTTCTTGTATATGTAATACTGAGGGTTAGTCACATATAGCCCGTCCCATCCTTCTCTCATATATACTATATATACTACAAACAAACACACACACACGTCACGTATACTCCCAGCCCTTAGAATGTCTAAAAATAAATCATTATTATAGCAAGAGTAAAGAAAAAATATCAGAATAGCTAGACCATTTGGATTGTTTGTTTTACAAAAATGTGGAATCGGAGGGTATTAAGAATGTGGCTTCTGTAGTGATTCCTCGACATGCTTTGCTCCTCATTACAATCGTTTTAGCACGCGCGACATCCTTTTAGCGTCTGAGCGCAAAGAACCAGCACCACGCGCGTCTCCCGCTCCGAGGCGAGCGGCCATTCCAAACTTCACTACGACGTATTCTAGCGCCTCTCACAACTGCAGGTTAAGATGACTCGGGGAAGCACTAGACAACACAGTAGAAGCATTGCCTCTATGTGGATTGTAAAATGGTGACAGTGAAATCTCCCAGAAGGGAATTAGTCTTACGCAGCAGTCAGACATCAAACTGGTACACGCCGTTTTACAGCAGGTTCTGTTTACTTTCCACTGGAAAACAGACACAACAAGCAATAGTGAAAACCAGAGGAAGAAAAAACTGGCAAATTCCAAACTCATGTTTACAGAAGGTACTGGAGTTATGGAAGGGTTTGTTTTTAAAAGAAATGCGGTCTTACATTAACATTTGTTTAATGTCATGGGTCACATTTGTATATTAATTTTAATAATTGTGTTGTATGATTTGGTGTGGGCTTAATTTTACTTTATTCCCATATTAGATGCACAGATGTACCTGAACACCCCCCAACACACACACACAAAATACACAATGTGACCCTGCTACATGTCCTCCAGAAAGCCTCCACTACTCAGTGTAATCAAGATAAATCGCCTGCCTGATTGTTTTAAAGGAACACTCTTCCACACACACCAGGAGCTGTATGCTGAGGAGAGATCTCTCTCAGAGCAGACGAGGGCAGGCAGATTCTCAGGGCAAATCAGCAGATTTCTTATGCAGACCGTGTACCTCCAGGCCCTGAGTGATCATGCCCTTATTTGAACAGAGCTTTTACAACACGATGCTCACTGTGATGCATACCCATTAGAGTTGTAGACTGCAGCTAAAATCACCAAAAACACGC
The DNA here is from genome assembly GCA_025802075.1 of Tenebrosternarchus preto. Classification (NCBI taxonomy): domain Eukaryota; kingdom Metazoa; phylum Chordata; class Actinopteri; order Gymnotiformes; family Apteronotidae; genus Tenebrosternarchus; species Tenebrosternarchus preto. The sequence goes on along the minus strand of JAOYMR010000010.1, from coordinate 113,964 downwards.
ACACACACAAAAGCACAGCATGAAATCAAACACACACAAACACACACACAGTAAAAAAAACACATGACCACTAAAAAGCGCATGACATCATTCCAACATCAAACACACAAAAGCACACACAAAGGCACATGACATCCCTCAGACACACACACAAACACACACACACAAAGGCACATGACATCACTCAGACACAAACACGCACACACACGCATACACACAAAGGCACATGACATCACTCAGACACACTCAAACTGAATTCCAAATCAAGTGCTTTCATCTACACCTGAAAGTAAACCTGTGTATGTAAGATTCTCATGTCCCAGTGGTCAGCAGGCTTAACTATTGCACTTTCATATTTTGCAGATATTATAAATATTCCATTAAAAACAGATAAAAATAAATACATTTCCAATATCTAAGAGAAAATCCATACCAACAAAAGAGTGTACCAAGATGTTTTCCAAGAGTCGGCCTGCCCTGCTTAAAGAAGACAGGGGTGTCAGAATGACAGGCGGAACATAACTTTCAGTCATGTGTCCCATGTTGACAGATCCTGTTTAGATTTGAACTGATTAAAGCGCTCAGATTTGCTACAGAGGATGAGTTCTCAGTGACAGAAGTTATTGCCAGTGTAGTGATCCTGCAGGGGCTTTGTGTTTATTTTATGCATTCGTTTTATATCCTGCTTTTAAATGTCTGTGTGGTTACGCAAAGAAATAAACAAAACAGTCATGAAAGGCCTTTCAATTTATCTGTATGAAATAAAAATGGAAAAATGGAAAGTGGGCAACTGTTCTATTTTAGCTGAATGAACGAATGAGTTTTTTTGATGGTAGTTAATAAAAGGTGGTATGGAATTCCACAACATGGAGGGGATCAATAACTCCTGAAATGTCCTTGTTAGGTGTTGTCACTCATGTCCTTACAGGCCATGCAGTAAATGCAAATATACAATATGGTAAAGATATTGTGTTGTATACTGAGCTGCTAGTTTACTGGCAAATCCACTAGTTGTATCACACTTCTAGGATATGAGAAGTTTTTTGGTCACATCTCTGCTCACCTGAGCCATGCTTCCAGTGAGACACACACACTGGAGATCAAAATTAGAGAACAGCACACACTGGAGATCAAAATTAGAGAACAACACACAATTTCCTTAATGTCAATGTCATTGTGTAGTCCTGTGTGAAATTATCCTATATGTGAAATAGCAGTATTTTAAACTTATTTCATAAACTGTATATATTCTAAAGAACAGCATAAAAAATTAAATGATATAATTGAAAAAGAACACTGATCAAAATTAGCAAACACTTTCAGATACCTGCAAGTTATTGGTGTTAATCTGGCACCTGGTGCTGATTTCCTTAATTATCTGACATACTCTATTTAACTGGCAGTTTTCACTGACTTTGCAGAAATGGTGAATCGTTCCAAGTGACTGAAACTCTCCGGCAGCAGGTTGTCCAGATGAAGGCCAAAGGGTTGAAACTATCAACCATAGCAAGAGAAGTTGGTCGTTCCAAGTCTGTGATTTCTTGAATGTTGCATCTCACAGGAAATCAAAATTGGACTCTATATATATGAGTCATGTGACAACAAGGACACCACATTAAAAATGGTTCTTTATTGAGAAATATTGCCATAATCAATATATCTTTCAAACAATATCATCTATATATAAAAGATGGTGGAATTGCATCACCTTTGCAAAAACAATAAAAATGTAACTGTTTTACTTAACAACAAAAAGAGATACCAGTTCCTACTGAAGAAAACGTTAGGACACCTAATGTCCTAATAGCTGGTATTTCTCCCTCTGTCTGATATAACCTCAATTGCCTATAACCATCTACCAGTCTTTGATATCGACTGGGAGAACATTTTCCCCACTCCTCCATGCAGAATTCTTTCAGCTATGTGGTGTTTGAGGGGTTTCTTGCATGCACAGCCCATTTCAAATCATCCCACAGCATCTCAACAGGATTAAGATCAGGACTTTGACTTGGCCATCCCAGAACTCTCCGTTTCTTTCAGTACTGCCATTCTTTGGTGGATTTACTGGAATGGTCCACCCCCCGATTCAGCTTTTGGACAGACGGCCTCTCACATGTTCCTCAAGCACCTCTGATACAGTGAAGAATTCATACTGGATTCTATGATGGAGACTAGGCACTGCTTTGCTTGGATGGCCAGACCTGGGCACATAGGCAGGTGTTTTGAATCTCTTCTGTTTGTAGACTGTTTCTGATTTTGGTCATTTTAATTCAGAATAAATGTGGGGGTGTGCTACTTCATTCCTCACCAGAAATTGTATATATACACACACACACACACACACACACACAAAACAACAGACCTATGGAAAGAGTTTTTCATCATTGTTAAATTGTGCCAGCCTCAAACATCCTATCGTATATATAAATCTCAATCTCATCCAGCTAACACCTGGTTTGTGGTCCAAACCAGGCCACTCATGAAAGAGTTCAATAAGTACTGACGACACAGTGTACACACAGAACAGTGGGGTCAGCGGTGGGAGATTACAATTTAGATACAAATGTCATGATTTTTAGAAGCTGCATACAAATACATTAAAAGGACACTGACTGTACAAAATGAATGTTGTGGTTAAATATTCACAAAATTAGTCTGTATTAGAAGTAATCTTTTTGTTAATTATTATTACTTTTTCTTTAATGTAATGTTTAATGTAGGGATATTCAGATAGCGGCATTACACATCTGAATCCGCGTCATTAAATTTCCCACAATGCAATGCGATGCTGTCATGGCTGCTCACTGATGACACTTGTGGCACATGGGCAGAAATAAACAAATTAAACCGCAGATGAGTCGGATCCCCACAAAACAACAGAGTTTTACATCATCGTTAAATTGTGCCAGCCTCAAACATCCTATTGTTTGTTTAAATAAAGACGGGCGGCGTATTGAGAAAGATGCTGGATGTCGAGCTGCCTGTGCTTAGAGGGTTTTTGTCAGAGAGGGAGATCTCGCAGTGGGACCAGGACGTTTTCAACACTGCAGGTAAGTCGCTTCTCTGGACGCGGCTGGGGAAAACTTGAGAGCGACGTGGACTTAACTGGTCGTGGCTGTTAAAGGTGGAGGCGTGCGCCTTGTGTGTGGGGCTGTATTGAGAAGCGCTTGTGTGGTTCTGGTGGGCAGTAGTGATGTCGGAGAGACCTCGCTAAGCTAAAGCGCAGATGCTGCTGTGAGTGGAGCTGTCATTAGGATGCTCGGGTGTATTTTGTGACTTGTAGTCACGCCTCCTCTGCTGCGATATTTGTTGGAAATACCTCAAGTTTTCTGTTTTATGCGAGCGAGATCCAACACTCTTTCGCAGTGTAAACTTTGCCGCTAGCTTGTTAGCTAAGCTGGTTAGCTATAGCACGCCGGAGTTTGAGAAATCCCATAGTCGGTCTAGACTCTGCACACAGCCTCACGTGTTGATAATGTCCTGCACGTGTCTTCGGTGGTGCTCGTGGTGCATAGCGTAGCTAGCTGCTCCAACGTTTAATGGCAGTGTATCTATGTTAACGTTGTGGTATATAGTAATCCTCTAGATGGCCACTTACGGGAGGGGGGTGGAAGGTGTAGGTAGCTGTGACCCATTCAGCTCCGGCCGATAGCAGCAGCTAAAGGGTTGGTTTTTTTTGCACATCGGAGAATCTCTAAGCGGGAAGAACATTTTGCGGACCCAGCGCACATGAGTGACTGAAATGAGCTCTTATAACGCTTTTTATGAGGTTTGGGTAAGTGTGCGTTTTCGGTTGTGCAGTTTAGCTTGGGCTGCTTGGAGCATGGCTAGCTAACAGGGATGCTTGTGGCTTGGGGATGTCCTGTTATGCCCACAAACCTTCGCCTTGCCCACATTTTCCGACTTATATGCGTATGTTCCGTTTTCACGACAGTGGGTTCGACTGGGTGTGTTATAGGATGGGTTTGTGAATGTTGGCTACATACTTACCTGTAGGAATAGCAGTGATTGATTTAATGGGCATCTGGCTGGGCTTCATAATATTTTCTAATAATATTTTCATTAAGAATACCGATCTTTTAAAAACAGCAGAATACGTGGGTAACGTTTTGTTGCGCCGGTACGCACCGTTTTCCCAGGAATTTCCGCGTGCTGTCCGTTTTCTCTGTTAAGACCCCTCCTCCTCCGTCTTCGTCTCCGTTTACACACCTACCGATGAGAACCGCTCATGCCCGTTTCACCTTGTAGAGCCTGTCGCTATGGCAGGATATTTAATTTTTCGAAGCAGTAAAATCTATGCGAGTCGTGTGGCCTCGTTCAGTCATTTAATTTTCTTAGTTTCTCATCAGAAGTGATACTTCAAGAGGCGACTTTTGCTCACGCAAAAACGCATATACGCTTTCCTTACGAAATGATCACAGGCCCGTAATTTTCTTGGATTTCTTTTAACGTGCATCTAGAGACGTTACCTTGATGCCCAGGTTTCTAGTGGTGGTGGTGTTTGCGTGCTTTTGACAGCTGTTAAACCGTCTGCGTAGACATTGAAATCGTAGTCTGACTGTAGTCTGACTTCTGAGCAACTTTGGCATTTCTGAATTTAAATACATTTTATCATTTGTCAGTCAACAGTATCCCAAACAGGCTGTCATTTATATAAAATATGATTCAGCCCTATACTTATAACACATTCATAATTATTGGTCCTGTAATCGGTATGTTTTTATTTATTTATTTATTATTTCTCTTTTTTACCGTCGCCTCTCTCTTTCACGTGCGTCTGTTTTATTCCGTGTTCTCTCCGACCCTCCACGCGCTCGTTGTTTCGTGCTGTGTGCTCGGTAACGCGCCTCCCTCGGCGCCCCCTCCCCTCTTCAGGGTCCGGCAGTGCGGTTAGAGCGCGCTGCAAAAAAACGGAAGCATTGCTTGTGTTATAACTATGTTTCTACCGTCTTATTAAAAAGAGAACGGATGCTCCGGCTCGTGTTCAGATTGCGTTTATAGTCTGGCAGAATGGTTTGCACTCTGGAAGCACGTGTTTATTTCAGAGTACACATACAGTCGCAGGCTGCAGTCTCGTGTCTGGTTGAGTAAGCTGCTCAATGGGGAAAAGTGTTTAATTAAGATGTTTAAGGTATTCGTACCGCGTGGGCAGAGTCGACAGTACCCAGTTAAGCTTCGCAGATGTTTCTGTTCAGTGGAAAAGACAAAGATTGATGTATTTTGCAGTGTATTATTGTTCTGGGGGAAAATAGAGCAAAATGTGTGTGTTTTGCTGATGTTCTTTTAAAATAGGCTCAAGGCTGTATATATTAAATATATAATGCATGACTGTGTGTGTGTGTGTGTGTGCGCGCGTGCAGATGGAGGTCCGTTGCTGCGGCTGGTCTTCGAGGGTGATTTCGAGGCAGTGCTGCTCACTCCCCTGGTGCTGGACCTGCTTGCTGGAGATGGAGACAGTGATGGGGCAGAGAGCATCGAGGCTTACCTGGAGCGCCGCATCCTCACCTACCTGAGCAACGCCTCCGCAAACCAGCTGCCTGACAGGTGACCTCCCACATCTGTCCCATGATGCATCACGTTTCGGGGGAGGGGGGGGTTTGAGGCCGGATGGGAAAGCCCAGTGTTTTAAGGCCGTTATGTTTGAAACGTCCTACATCAGCATAACAGTGAACTGATAGCAAGCATTATATTACCACATGTCCTTTGACTCTGTATTCGTAAGAGGCTTTTTGATAGAATGACCCCTTGCTAGGCTTTCCTGGAACAAACAACACTGATTGGCTGATAGGAGAGATAAAGAAGATGAGACTGCATGCTGCCTTGCCTAAAATGCCCTCTGGGATGCTGGTAGTTAGTGCGCAGTGCTTCAGGATGCAGCTCGCTGAGCCACTGATGTGTCTGGCAGGGTTCGTGTCTGATCTCCTTCTGCTTTGGCAGGTCTCACATGTGGTCTACATCTGACTTGATAGGGTTCGTGTCTAATCTGCATCTGGCTTGGCAGGACTCGCAGCAGATCTGTGACTGATTTGGAAGGCTTCACGTCTGATCTGCATCTGATTTGTCAGCGCTAACGTCTGATCTTTGTCAGAGCTCACGTCTGATCTGCGTCTGCTTTGACAGGCCTCGCGTACAAGTCAACCCCTTCGTTCCGCGTTCGGAGAGGCGTCGTCGTGTTGCATGTCTCTTCACTTCTGGCATGTTGTTCTCGGGTGTTTTTGAAAGATCATCTGTTGAGCTTCAGGGTGGATGAAGCACGTTTGTCAGAGGTTGAGTTGCGGTATTCGGTGTGTGTGAAAACCAGTTTTAAAATAATTGGAGGACTGTGGAGCAGTTCCACGATTACTTCTGCAGTCCAGTGCTGAGTGTTGTCCATGTTAAAGGACATTTCTGGACAGATAATGTGTTTTAGCTCGTACCTCTAACCAAAGTGGTGACCCTTTAAAGCGAACAGCAGTTTATGCCTGTTTTCCTATAACTTCTAAGGATCTTTAAACAGGTGACAAACCCGTGGCATCTACACACAGCTGCAGAATGGTGTCCAATCGCAGCACTGAGCAGTCATTAGCTCAGTGCCTCTGTGTTTTGTTTTAGTTTTCGTTTGTTTTGATCTTTTCTCTGCGCTGTTGCTTCTTGGCTCAAATGAGTGGGGTCTCTGGATCAGTGTCTCCTGGAGCTGCTGGTGTGATTGTTTGCAGATCATCAATCAGACGTTTTTGCTTTGGATGGAATCATTTGGCACAAAAACGATCTGGTTTTTAAAAAAAAAAACAAAAAGATGCAAACAGTAATTTGCAGTCAAAATACACCTTCCCTGTTGACTTTCATACTCAGATAAATAGCTGGGTTCTTTAATATTTATTTGAATAGCTGGGTTATTTGCTAACCAGTTTAAAATTCTTAAGAATTAAGAAAGACCATTGTGATCATAACTGATCATAATTCTGAGCATTAGTGCACATTTTAATACCTTTAACAGTGATGGGTATGAATCTCTAAAAACAGATTTAGATGATCTCTGGGTATTTCACAGTGTCTGTAATGACGTCTATAGCTGGGAGCTCAGGTGTTCTTGTAGCACTGCAGGGTTTTGTCCTCTCTTCTGCCCTCACCTTCCATCTCTCATATCTTCATCTCAGTGTCATGAATTATTAATTTTTGATAAGATCAGATCACCACCTCCAGTTCTCTTGTAAAACAGTAAAAATATGCAGTGTGGACTTTCTCTCTCTCTCTCTCTTTCTCTCTTTCTCTCTCTCTCATTCATTGCCTTCTTTTTCACTCTGACTCTTGCTGTATGTGGCGCTAAAATATGTGTTTATACCTCAATATCCACTAGCTTTTCTCAGAGATCACTATTATAGATTGTGCTATGTAAATGTTATTATGATAGACACACACACACACACACACACACACACACACCCCGGGGACCCAGATCAGCACAGAGGGCAGTCCTTGACCCTAACCTCAGAGAGGAGGCGGACGGAGTGGCAGAGGCCAGGGCTTCCTGGAGGGAGTTCAGCACGGTGTGCTCATTTCCCTGCTCTCTTAAGACCTCTCCACCAGGGAGTTAAGTGCTGACTTCAGGGAGGTGTGCGTGTGAGCAAACCCCTTCTGATGTGTTGCACACAGAGAGACTGCAGGAGCAGAACAGGCCAAGGCTGCTTTCAGAAGCTGCTCCTTGGCTGTGATGCTGAGACTGAGCTGATCCACACTGTTTCAAGCTCTTCTGTGATGCTGAGACTGAGCTGATCCACACTGTTTCAAGCTCTTCTGTGATGCTGAGACTGAGATGATCCACACTGTTTCAAGCTCTTCTGTGATGCTGAGACTGAGCTGATCCACACTGTTTCAAGCTCTTCTGTGATGCTGAGACTGAGATGATCCACACTGTTTCAAGCTCTTCTGTGATGCTGAGACTGAGCTGATCCACACTGTTTCAAGCTCTTCTGTGATGCTGAGACTGAGATGATCCACACTGCTTCAAACTCTTCTGCTCTTCGCTTGTCTTCTTCTGCCCTTCTCTGGTTTTCACTGCTCCTCTTCTGTTCTGTCACTGGGTACAGAATAGTGGCCTTTGGCCCCTCGTCTCTGTGCGCGGCTGGGCCGGGGCCCCTCGTCTCTGTGCGCGGCTGGGCCGGGGCCGCTCATCTCTGTGCGCGGCTGGGCCGGGGCCCCTTGTCTCTGTGCCACAGATCCTGCAGGGGCGTTCATACCTTTTCTCCTTTATTTTCTTTGCTTCACTTTTGCTTTGTATTGTTTGAATACCTCAGCATTGCTAATAGCCTTGGAGACACACGTGTGTGTGTGTGTGTGTGTGTGTGTGTGTGTGTCTTGGGGGCAAGGCAGGATGGAAATCGCACCAGCAGGTCTGCTGCTTTGAGACTGACATGAATTGTTACCAGAGGTTGTTGATTCCAGCTCAGAGGACATTTACTATGGAGGATTCAGTTATGAAATCTAATATTATTTGTTTGTAACGGTCCTGCAGTCCAAAACAAAATAGAAAAACTTTCGGTCTCAATAGAGAAGAGACATTCATAAAGGAAACAGACACACACAATTCCTCAGTGCCCTTAAATCTCTAATGTAAGAATCCACTGTATTCATGTCAAAGTGGGACTGAGGTAGATTTATTCTATACAAGCATTGCTGTCAGGGAATAAATACAGTTTTCCTTGCTTTCATATTGGATGTTTCCTGAATAATTTATGCATTATAACTTTGATTTATTAAAATGTGTGAAACTGAGCACTAATTTGTCATCCTGTCTATAACCATCTCTTTCTTTTTTCCTTCTAATTCATTAATCTCACCACCTCCCTCTCTCTTTCTCTCCCTCTCTCTTTCTCTCCCTCTCTCTTCTCTCCATCCATTTCTCTATTTCCCTTTTACCTCTCCTCCCTCTAATGCACTCTCTTGCTCTTCAATCGATCCCTCTCTCTCTCTCTCCCTCCCCCCTCTCTCCACACCTTTCTCCCTCTCCATCCCCCCCCCCCCTCCACCTCTCCCTCTCTCCACCTCTCCCTCTCCATCCCTCCCTCCCTCTCCACCTCTCCCTCTCTTCACACCTCCCTCCTCTCTCTCTGCAGGGAGACGGCTGTGTTGGCCCTGGCAGTGGCCTGTCTGAGTCTTTTTGCTCAGTCTAACTGGACGGGGCCTCCGTTCAGCCTGCACCTCTCCGATCTCCTCCCTGCCTGTGTCCTTGATCGCCACTCGGAGGTGATGTACCAGCTCCCAGCTCTTCACCCAGGCTCATCCACCCACACTGCTTCAACCGCACCACCCGTTAGCCATGAGGAGACTCGCCTTTTCTCAGTATTTACACGTTGAGACTATTGATGCTTTCAGCAGATTATGGCAAACACATTTAACTGAACTGGAATAATAACCTTGAAACATGTCGATATTTGAAATGTAAATAAAAAAAAATCCAATCTGGTGGAATGATGAAACTTAATTTCAAGTACAAACTGTTTTATTGATGCTAGAAATACTATAGACTCAGACAGCAGGAGTTTATGTGCAGCGAGATCCACTAACCAGGTAGAACCCCCTGCCCTGAGCCTGTCCTCAAGTGTAATCTTAATCTCATGAGTGGAGAGTGTAATCTTAATCTGTGTAGACTTACTGTTTTTGCTCTGTGTGTGTGTGTGCGCGTGCGTGAGACCCTCATCACTGGCTGTATGACACATGCTGTGTGCTGGAGAGCCCAGGCAGGCCCTTGCTCTGGATAATGAGGGTCATATAGAGGAGTGGAGGGAGGGGCTTCATGCTAATGAAGTCTCTCAGGGCCTCCAGTGACATGGAGAAGAAGCCCCAGCCCCTCCCTAATGCCCATTAGATACCCCAGCTCACCTGTCCTGTGTCTCTATAACCCTCAGCAGGAATCCATTCTGCTATCTCGTACCTTTCTGTATTTGATTGATCTGTCCTGTACTAAATAGTGAAGATGTGTGTTTTTCCACACCCTGCTGATTATAGGAGCGGGTGTGGTTGGTAGTGTTGCTGCAGATCCGTGTGTTGGGGTGTGGGTCCTGAGCGGCTGTCCCTTTGCCCCCCAGGATGGAGCGCTGACATCTGCTCTGCTGTCCAGTCTGTTATTGGACGGTGAGTGTGTGTACAGCCTGGTGTCCAACCCCTTCCTCCTGCTGCTGGCCAGAGTGCTGCTCGTTAACTGTGCCGCCAAGCTGGAACACCTGCAGGTGAGAGCGTGCATGCAAAGTGGACGCGTTCCTTTAAATGGACTTGTTTGGGTACGCCTGTAGCCGTGGGCTAGTTTTCTGATCGCTGAATAAACCAGGCCTGAGAATAGATTGTTTTGTTGTGTTTGTTTTATAAACTGTTACACAATGCATAATGGAACGCTGGTACAGGAGAGCCATCGTCATGTTCTTAGCTTTTGTGTGTGTGTGTGTGCGTGCGTGCGTGCGCGCGCGTGTGTGTGTGTGTGTGTGTGCGTGCGCGCGTGTGTGTTCCTTTGTTAGTGTCCCTGGTCTCTCCTTGTTGGTGTGTATTTCATGAGACTCTGTGTTGTCACTGTAAATCTCACTGTGTGTGGAGCAGCTTTGAAAGAAATCAACATCTCTAAGAACTCAGTGATTTTGGCTTTGTTTTTTGACTGAGGAGAACAGGAGCAACAGATGCAGTGCTGAAACGCCTCTCTGAGGGGGCGGGGTTTGGAGGAGAGTCTGAAGGGGCGGGGTTTGGAGGAGGGTCTGAAGGGGCGGGGTTTGGGGGAGGGTCTGCATTTTGGTTTTCAGGTGGCTGCTTTACTCAGGGATCCAGCACTGGTTTGGTTTATGATGCATGTCAGTAGGAGGACTGGGACCCAGAGCAATGTCACACGCGCGCACCTTCGTCACACGCGCGCACCTTCGTCACACGCGCACACGCGCACACCTTTGTCACACGCGCACACCTTTGTCACACGGCAGTAAGTCAGGAATCACATTTTTTCTTTCTTTTTTAAAAAGGGAATTAGAAGATAATAGACTGATGCAACACACGCAGAGACAGAAGGCAATATAGCCGTAATGGTTTGAACTCTCATAAGAGTGATGTAATGGTGCTGTGTTTCCAGCTGCTGTAGCCTGGCTCTGCGTGATGGGCAGTAATGGTGCTGCAGTCATGTTCTTCATCATCTTTGCTCTTGGCTCTCGTCTTTTGTAGGCAGATACTCAGATACCAGAACTAACATTTGTTAATTCACAGCTTCATCCCAACGTAAACACAAGCTGTTGTTCAAGGGATTCAGTTGTTTTCTGGTGTTTAGACAACAAAGTAACTCTGCCATACTCTTGCATTTGTAGACACACACACGCGTGCACATATGCGCACGTGTGTGTGTGTGTGTGTGTGTGTGTGTGTGTGTGTGTTGAATACAGATAAGACCCACTTCTGATGAATATCTCTTCATTTGACCAAAGGTCACTCCTAGATGTGTTTGTGTTTTCAATAAGTATTGCTGCTTTACTGGCTATGTAGGTATTTATCTATTTATTGTTTGAGTTGTTTTAAAATGAACTGTGGTAAATGTGAGGTGTGTTCTATGATTATATGAACTGTGGTGAATGTGAGGTGTGTTCTATGATTATATGAACTGTGGTGAATGTGAGGTGTGTTCTATGATTATATGAACTGTGGTGA
>JAOYMR010000010.1:91218-102215 GCA_025802075.1 Tenebrosternarchus preto | reverse complement strand
ATATGAACTGTGGTGAATGTGAGGTGTGTTCTATGATTATATGAACTGTGGTGAATGTGAGGTGTGTTCTATGATTAATTATATGAACTGTGGTGAATGTGAGGTGCTCTATGATGACATGATCTGTTTCTGTGTGTGTAGCTGCTGCCCTGGTGGACTCTGAGATACAGCGCTTTACATCAGCAGGTTTTGGAGGAAAGATCCCCACAGCTCTGTAGTCTAACGAAGAGCTGCATGGACAAAGGCAAGAAAACGCACACGTACAAGTACACACACACACACACACACACACACACGCGCACACACATGTACACATTCAGACACACATGCACACGTTCAGACACACACACACACACACATGCACACGTTCAGACACACACACACACATGCACACGTTCAGACACACACACACACATGCACAGACACAGCACAATCCTGCCACAATAGAACATACCAAACCTACCAATACCACACATACCAGTACCCAATACCAGCCTTACCAATAGCACACCTACCAATACCAAGTCTATAACTAAATGTCCTATTTGGTTCTTCTTGGTCCTGATGACAGCAGTATCTGGATGGTGTTGGTTAGAGTGTGTATTCATGGCAGAGATGTGTTTCAGAGGCCGTGATCTCAAACACAGGAGGGGTTGGACGTGGATGCCGTCTTTGGTCTTTGTAATAAACTGTAAAGGTGTTTGTTTTAAATTCCTTTACTTTAAATTCTGATTCTCATTCAGAAGTTTGGTTTGCTGCTTTGTAGTTGTAAGAATGTGAAAGTTTTTTGCAGTTTGAATGTTCACTTGTGAGATGTTGATAGTCTGTGTGTGTGCATCTGCGTGTGTGTGTGTGTGTGTGTGTGTGTGTGTGTGTGTGTGTGTGTGTGTGCGTGCATGTGTGTGAGAACATGCTTCATGGAGTTTAGTGCAGAGATGATATGGCTGTCAGTTCTTATTACCCACCTGCTTGGTGACTGGGGGTCTGTCATTCTTGACATTTGTGCGTAACTGTGTGTGTGTGTGTGTGTGTGTGTGCGCGCGCACAATAAATCTAGTGGTGTGTCTCCAGTTTGTGTCAACAGCTGTGTTCTCAGTGTGTTTAGATGATGTCAGCTTTTTCGTTTTTTGTGTGCATGTTTGGGTCGTTGCCGTGGTTATGGTGACAGATTGTGGAAGGTTGGTCATAACTGAAGCTGCAGGGCTTCGCTCACATATGTCCACGTGCAGCGCATGTCCACCACATCCCTGCTAATGACACGGAGTAGCGGAGGAGCAGCTGCTCCCTGCCACACGCGATGTGTGCAGTGTGTAGTTAAACAGAAAAGCGCCTCTGCTCTCGACTCCACGGCCGGTGGGTTTGTTCTGTCTTGGTGTTGCACAGAGCAACAGGAAAAATCACCCATGATATGTAGATGTATGTTTTGTGTACAGTCTCTAAAATAGACAAAGATCTAGTTGTGTTGGATAAATGATCTGTCCAGTGTTAACAATGATGAACGTTCAAACTGGTCATGTTGTTATTTTTCACATAGGAGGAGTTGCATGACTTTGATGTTCAAACATCGGTTGGTGTTCTCACTATATAATCCCCCAGCCTGTTTCCACACATCCCTTTAACAGCCTCCAACAGCCTAGCCTTCTTTGTGCTGGCCATTCACACACAAAATAATTTGTGTACAGAGAACTACCCCTTTATATGGAATTTCCAGAAGTTTCCTATTAAGAGAATCAGACCGGTTTGATTGACTTTTCTTTCTTTGGAAAGTGGCCATTAAAAAGACTTATTTTGTACCTGTTTACTGGTTTACACTGGAGATCAAAATTAGAGAACAACACACACTGGATATCAAAATTAGAGAACAACACACAATTTCCTAAATGTCAAGGTCATAGTAGTCCTATGTGAAATTATTCTAACAGGAGTGAAATAGCAGTATTTTAGGCTTATTTCATAAATTGTACATATTCTAAAGCACAGCATAAAAAACTTAAATAATTGTCACGTCGCGTCGGGCACACAGGCCAAGCGCCACGCCCACTTCCATTTCCATTCGCTCATTGCCTCGTTCCCAATCACCGGATTACCAGCTACAGCTGATATCCATTCTAACTAATCATACCTCTGCTTATAATCCCACATGTCTGGCCAACCCTTTGCTGCACATTCGCTTGCCCAAGGACTACCGAGCCTGTGGACTTTTGTTCCAACGTTAGATACAGCCGTTGGCTGTCGTTTGTGTTATCTGCTCTGCACTTTTGTTGTACGTCTGTTGTCCACATTAAACATAATGTTTCCTATAGCTTCGCCTTCCACTCCCTCCTTGCCGCTGTTACAATAATATAATTGAAAAAGAACACTGATCAAAATTAGAGAACACTTTCAGATACCTGTACGTTATTGGTGTTAATCTGGCACCTGGTTCTAATTTCCTTAACTACCTGATAAACCCTATTTAACTGGCAGCCTAACTTTCTAGTTTTCACTGACTTTGCAAAAATGGTGAACCGTTCCAAAGTGACTGAAACCCTCTGGCAGCACGTTGTCCAGATGAAGGCCAAAGGGTTGACCCTATCAGCCATAGCAAGAGAAGTTGGTCGTTCCAAGTCTGTGATTTCTAGAATATTGCATCCTTACAACATCAAAAACTCATTCAAGTCTCCCAAGAAGGCTGGTCGCCCACGAAAGACAAATGCAAGAGAGGACAGGATAATGAGGGGAATCTCCATGGGTAATCGGTTCAACACTGCAGCTGGAATCGCTCGCCAGTTCAGCACTGAACAGGGTCAGGATCTGTCTCATCATACAGTGTCTCGACATTTAAGAGCATTTGGACTGAAAGCCCACTCTGCAGTGACCAAACCTCTCATTAGCAGAAAGAATCAAAAAGCTAGACTCGCCTTTGCTGAGGAGCATGTTGTGTGGACATAGGAGAAGTGGTCCAGAGTTCATTTTAGTGATGAAAGCAAGTTTTATTTATTTGGGTTTGATGGGAAACATTATGTTCGTCGACAAACTGGGGAAAGACTGAACCCAAAGTGTGTAAAAAGGTGGAAGTGTCATGGTTTGGGAAATGTTTTCGGCAGCAGATGTTGGATCTCTCATACATGGAAGAGTGAATGCAAGTGTGTATCAGAACCTTCAACAACACGTGGTTCCTTCCTTGCATTCATCACTCAATCAGCCAGCAATTTTCATGCAGGACAATGCCCCCTGTCACACAGCAAAACAGGTAAAGCAGTTGCTTGAAACTGAAAACATTGATCAGGCGTTGATGTTGGACAGGAAGGCCTGGCTCATAAACAATGTTCCAATTCATGCTAAAGGTGTTCAGTAAGGTTGAGGTCAGGGCCCTATGCACTGGGAGCTTCATAAAATAGATTTCCATTACCGAGCATGCCATCACAGGACTCTGGAGCAGTGGAAATGTGTTCTCTGGAGTGATGAATCATATTTCATTATCTGGCAGATAATGGATGAGTCTGGCTTTGGTGAATGCCAGAAGAATGCAACCTAGCAGTATGTATAGTGTGAAAAGTTTGTTGCAGGAGGAATAATCATATGTGGCTGCATTGTTATCCACTTTGTTGACGAGTTATTGTAGCTCCTGGGAACTTCCATTTCACAATAATAGGAGATACAGTTAAACAGAACAGATTTAACAAGAGAGAGACTTCATAAAAAGTCGCAGTGCCACATTTAAAGACACTGTACTCCTCGGTACAACTGCCAAAGTTGACTGTATAACTATAAGCTTGATTTCTTCATATACAGCATTTAGGAGTCTCTTATCCAGAGTAACTTGCATAGAAATTGAACCCATAAACCTTAGGGTTACCAGTAATATGTTTTGCTTCCTCTACCAGGTGAGCCTCAGGAGCCCGTTTGTAATATACTCAGTTTGTGAAAGTAATGGGTGTAAAAGTTCCACCAACTCCACCAAATCATCAAACCATGTGTTTATGGACTTCTTTACGGGCAGTCAAGATGAAACAGGAAGCAACCTTACTTAAACTGTTACCACAAACACCCTTCCTTAAACTGTTACCACAAACACCCTTCCTTAAACTGTTACCACAAACTGTTACCATTGTTGCTCCTCCATCACACTGCACTATGCCCTCCAGAAGGAAGCATTCTCCTGGCACCCACCAAACCCAGATTCGTCCAGCAAACTGCCGCACAATGCAGCTCCATCACTCCAGAAAAGATGTTTCCACTGCTCCAGTGATGGCACGCAGAAAACTATTTTATCAAGTTCCTGGTGCACAGTTGCTGTACTGATGTTGCTTACAGAGGCAGTTTGAAACTGCAGTGAGTGATGCAACAGATATTTATGCACTATGCATAAACCCAATTCACAATAGCAGAAACTTCCAATTCACAATAGCAGCAATAACAGTTGAACAGGACAGATCTAGCAAGAGAGACTTCATAAACTGAGTAGTGGCATCCTGTTACAGTGCCATGTTTAATGTCAATGAGTTCTTCAGTAGAACAGCCACTGTTGACTGAATGGGTATGAATTTGACTTCACACATACAGCATTTCGTAGGTTTATTGACTCCATTATGGATACATTTATGGATAAAAATCCATAACTTTATCAGTAAGATAAAGTAAGAACATACCACTAAGTAAGAACATACCACTTGGGAAGTTAACACAACCTTGATGTCATTAGCACTATGGTGTCACACTAGCTCCTCCCCTGCCCTCCGTGTTTTGGTTTATTTCCTTGTTTCCGTTTTCCACGTGCTTGTGTTTCGATTTTTCCGATTGTGTTTGTCTTGTATTCGTCTTGGTTATGTTTCTTTGGACTGCTCTCCCTGTGCTTTGACCCTGGACGTTACGACCCTGAATATGGATTTGCCCTCAATAAATCCCGCTCTTTTCTGCACTTGCGTCCGCATCCTTTCCGCTCCCCGTTACATATGGCTGATGCATTTTACAAGCTGAGCTTCAGGAACCATGGAAGTTATACCCCTGTTGGCAATAGGTGTAGGTGAAATGCTTAAACTCGCTATTTAGGAGGGGTGTACTATACAGAGCAGATAGATATACAGACAAATAATTGAACAGGTGGATGAGTGATGTGGCAATTCAAGGAAGGAAAGAAAATATTCAAGGCCTGTTTTGATAGGAGATTGCTCAAGAATCATTACTTTGAACAGTTTTTGAAGTTAAAATGATCTTAACACTGTAAGTGCTTTTAATGCCCTCTTACTGTTCACAGAAACTTTTGGATTTTTTGTAGTGTGTTTCAGTTTTCATCATGTGCTGACGATGTATTTATTTCCCAGCCAATGAACATGTAGTAATAGCCACACAGTGAGCCACTGGGGTAATAGTATGGTGCTTAGACCATTTGAAATAAAGCAATTACTCTGATGTGGGTGCAAAGGGCATTTGCCAAATCAAAAAGAAGCTGAAGACTCTCTTTAACAGCTAATTTATCCACAAGGGAGCTTCACACACATTTCCATTCACCATATCAAATAAGGTTGTGCCTGGGCAGTGTCTACGAACTTTCATAAAATAACAGATGTAGCAATTAGCTATCCATCACAGACACACTGAAAGCTAACACCCACAAATTGGCTATAATACGCTTGAACTACGTATGTAAATGTGTTATTCCTCATTATTTAAAATTTTTTAACTGACTGAAAAAGTCCTTAAGACTGTATTTCTTTGCATGTTAGGTTACACCACATTGTCCAAAAGACAAAAAAAAACTCATTATCTGGTATATGAATATAATAAGACCATAACCAATAGTTTAATTAATGATATGGTAATGCTTTTTTAAATCAAATTCCAATAACTGATGTCAGACAGCACAATTTTCTAAAGTCAAAAATGTAAACCACCATTACTTCAACTTAAACAGTGTTTTATTGACTGCAAAGACTGTCATTTGACAACTATCTGTGTCACATGCGCGAGGCACCCAGGAATACAACCAGGGACACACACACACGCACCTGTGTATTGATCACAATACCTGTGCCTTGCTAATTCCCTTTCTTTTCTCCCCTATTTAAGCCCATAGGAGCCTACCTCCACTACAGCACACTGATTGCACACCCAGCACCAAAACTAGTGTGGTCTTCTCTGCTGTGCCTCCACACTTTGAGTATTTACTGCCATGTTTGACTTTTTCCTTTCGCTTTTTTTCTCTGCTCATTGCTGTGCCCTTTTGTTGTTTTTATAAAATGGACATTTTATATATATATATATATATATATTGGACAAGATAACAGGCAAGATAATGTTTTTTGTTAGATATTATAAGAGACACAGCAAAGAGTGACTTATTCATCATTATCTATCAAGTGAAAACAGAACAGACTTGGGAGATGGGAAAACATCACTCCACATTTCTGATAATTGCAAAGCCTACCTCGGATTGCCTTTGGAAACCTCTATAGCCTTGAGATAGTACATCACAGCCTTATCCAGATCCTCCTGGAAACAGAACATATACCGGGAAAAAACTAAAGCGCTATGCTGCATACAGTGCCTGGGTCTAAGATGAATGATCTGTGTCCCGGTCCTCCTCTCTGACACAAGTACCTCTGATATAATGTTATTCAGAAGTCAGTAGAAATGCAGGCAGTGGGGCAACTTACCACAGTGGCAAAAGTGTGTGGTAAGTTCAGTTGAGCCTGACACAGATACGCACGGCACAGGAACTGATTAGGTGGTGGCTTGCTCTCCAAGTACATCATTAGGCAGTCCTCTGTGATCTCCCTGCAGCCCAGCTGAAAACACAATACACACAAAAACACACCAAAATACACCAGCTGATGAATATTTTAACTTACAACACACTCCATCTTACAACACACTGCCTTCACATAAATCCCTCTTGAACATGTTATTCATAACATTGTAAGAACAACATGTACAAGCTGCAGGTGCACTATATGCAGCATCTCCAATGAAACAAAGCTTGCTTTGTGCAGCACAGGCATTATTTTAAAAATATGTTCAAATGGGAAAATCATCCCTTAAAAAGCTCTCAATAGTCGTACTTTCAGACTTGCTCAGATAAGCCCTGCACAGATTAAGCAAGAATGTTCAGTCTCAGACAGATATAAATTTCCAATGTGACCCATAGTTCCTCAGGGAGCTAGAGGATGTTTATCTCTTATGCAGCTTGGCTTCTGATATAGGGCTTTTCACTTCACAACCCATGAATCAACTCATCTCCGACAGCTTTGTCTTTATGCCGCAATTAAGAATGGAAAAGGCACAAAAATGATACAATATTTCCTTATCATAAATAACCAGAATACAACCCATGCTAAAAAAATGTAAGGGCTATGCAATCTCTGACTGTAAAAATGGCTATCCCCAAAATGTACAATTAATTACATTTTTATTAAAAACATCCTAAGAAAGGCATGATATCTGTGATGTATTTTTCTCTTTTATAGCACACATAAGCTCAGTGTTGGCTGCTTCTATTACTGCAGTACATCTAGCTGTGTCCACAGATAAGTAGAGGGTATAGTAAAATCACAGCTTGTCAAAGAGACATGGCAATCTAAAAAAGGGCTGCAACAAATGATCTTTGGGTGTGTTATCTCTCTGAAGCACAGTCTGATTCTGCTGTCACTCTCTGGCTGGGAGGGAGCTCTGCAACATTGCTCTGGGGCAGGAAAGGCTTTCCCCTCTTCCATTTAGTCCCTCCCTACTGCACACTGACTTGTTGCATGCATCTTACAGATCTTAATTCAATGTTTTAGTAGTGTTTGTACCAACAAGTTTAGCCTCAGTGTTGGGAGTAAAAGAATAAATATATTTTTCCAACACAGCTGGAAATGTGATGCTCGATTCATGCTACTGAAATGTTAACATGCTGTTAGATGTTCCCATATGTCTCTGACGTACAATAATAGAACACGAGTTTATTTCTGCATATATAAGCAAAATAATACATCGTACAACATAAAGGTTCCAGATATTTTCGATTGTGAATTTTTGGATCTCAAATAAGCAGTGATGAATATTTTACCTATTCATACAATAAGAATTGTAATGTTTCATTTTGTCTGTTTAGTTCTTTGAAACTCAATTGAGTTGTGCAAGCAATGGTTTTTGCTGTCTGCAATAAAATACTTGAAGAAACATTCACTGTAAAATGAGTGGCTGTTATATACTGTAATGTCTGGATGGAAGGAAGTGGACAGTGTCCATATTAGTAAGAAAACCACAAAGCATAAGATAACAAACAACAATAAACGAATTATCACTCATCTGTGAGTGCATGTGTTCTTCATACTATTTACTTTGTGTTTCTCCAGAAACGTTTTTCGATTTGTAGGCCCTTCCGCCATGGTTATGCCCAGGTATTGATCACAAATCTGCATATTACCATAACATGTCGGAACTATTTCGCTACAGTATGAGTACCTTGTCTTAATCTGTCAATAACATTTAGAAGTAACTAGTCTACCTACATCATGGCAATGAACTAAATGTGTTCTGAAAAAAAACAACAACATTTATACAGCTTGGCAAAAAAGAACTGTAGGCTATATTTAGTATTAATTTTAAAATTACTTTTAAGATGTGTCATGTTTATGTATGCCCACATGACATGTATGGCAACCTATCAAGATAACATCAAAAGACTACTTACCCGAGCAGCTTGTTCAGCGCACAACACATACAGCTCAGGAAGAAAATACTTAGTATCAGATGCCGCCTTTCCTGAGGTGACATTTTTAATTGTGTCATATGCCTTCCTCAGAGCTACAGGATCTGTAACACATTAGGCATTAGCCTAGAGTTAGCTAGTTACAAGACAGTAACATTAATTAGGCCCGAGAGCCAGCTATAGTCCTTAAGACCTTCGTAGTTTTGTTCCAAGATAAGTGTTAACATAAGTCATATATAAATCACCATAATACACAGTTATGCTTGAAGTAAGTTACAATACAGATGACAGAAGCTACGGTTACCGTTTTTGTCCTGTGCTTGTATTAAATATCGACGGATTTGAAGATCCATTGAACAGATGGCCTATCTTACCTTAGAACACAAAATGCTGAGCTAAACTACCTCAGAGGCGCGTCAATCCAAATGGAAAGCTAAGTAGCTGCTTCAGTTGAATTAGCTGGCTATCTAGTTTGCTGGTGTTTGGGGGACGTTAAAATAGGGATCAGAAAGAATGAACAATTAAGAAAAGAAAGTTTATAGCTGTTTCCTTATTGTAAAAGAAACACTAGCTAGCTAGCACCGAGGTAACTTCTTGCTGGCTATCTTACAAGCAGAGGACTAAGTGCGCGTGTTTGTTTGAGGCGTATCTTAGCAACGGTAACCCTCAGTGGAGAGTGCAACATATCAAAACGCAGTACACTTTCAGTTTCACATTTCACGAACGAACTGGGCCGGACTGGTACTGTTGTTCAGGCCGGGAATAATGGCACATTTATATATAAACTTTTGTGTCATATACTTAACGTATGTTTTTGAAACATCCCCATGAATGAGCAATTGTGCCTCAGCTGGAAAGCACACTTTTTTTCTAATCCCAAGCATTAAAGCATTGTTCTGAAGATAAATAATCAAACTGCTACGTACTGCTTGGGAAAACTGTATTTATAAGACTATCTATATTTTCTGAATGGGCTGCACAATGCTGCATCGAATGTTAATACATAAATGCTAATTTATAGCTAGTTAACGTTAAGCTGCCGTAGGCTACAAAACACCAACTAAAGCAACCCTAAATGAATGAAATCCTTCTTACATAGCTGACATATCGCTCCCTTCTTAAATCAATCAGCAATAAGCACATGCTCGCTAGCTTTATTGTATGCGCGTGGGCGAATAATGAGATAATGCGGGTTTTTTGTTTTCTTGTTGTATGCAACGTCACGACAGAAATACCCGATACGCGAAAAAGGACTGGAGACAAAGTGCGTGTTAACTGTTTAGTTCATCAAACTCTGTTGCATCATCCTCCCTAGCAGTCAAAGCCAACTGACAGGCCACACCACAGGGAAAGTTCCGTAACACCTGTACTCCTGACAGCCAGTTGGCTGGTTGTTTCATGCGCAAAGCAGTTTGAACGGTAAACGCTAAAGACATTCACAGCGCCGACAAGTCGAAACTGTGACATGCACACGCTTAAATACACATACCCTTGACGAGACAGATTAAACGACACCCTACAACACCAACACCGGAGTATACACAGACACAGACACGACACAGGAACAGACACGACACATGAACACACCTGCACACAGACACGTCCACACAGACACAGGACAAGGGAGGAGGCGATGGCGGTCACCGTGACAACTATGCGTTGTCTCTTTTTAGGTTTACACCATCACTTGTAGCATGACGATAAGGGAACAAGCAAACCAAAATATTTATGTATATATTATTTAAACATCTAATCAGTGTGGATATGATGATGTTGAAGATTAATAATAAAGACAGGAATAAATGTGCCTGAAACATCTTTAGAGTGAGTCATTGTTGTGCATTTTTCCCCTGCTACTTATGTCTTGAATCAACATCTGGGAATGAAGATCTCATTTTATCTGTAAGGGAAACACCATATAACTGAATTAGATCCCACAATCTACTTATTTATAAGACAATCCTGAACCATTTACGTTCACGTTTACGCTAACTGAAGCACATAAGTGACAGTACAGCCTTTTACTAATAGATGCTGAATAAGTTTTATTTAAAAAGAAATATGTATTTTGCATGCAATTAGAATCAATTCTGCAATTACTTGTTTCCAGTTTTTATGGAGTTCTTCATCTTAATAACATTATAGTATCTTTTGGCCTAAAGCTGCCTGTGGTTTTAGTTCGACACTAATGCTCAAATGAGGTCACGTGCAAATACCTCAATTCAATGACGAGTCCTTGTGGCCATTTTGTTATTTTCAAGTATCCAAGACCAGACTTCTATCTGATGGAATGGTGTAAACTCCATTAACTCAAAATGAATAGTCA
>JAOYMR010000010.1:14385-25901 GCA_025802075.1 Tenebrosternarchus preto | reverse complement strand
TACCTGGGTCCTGTTTGTGCTGTCATTACTGAGGTACCTGGGTCCTGTTTGTGCTGTCATTACTGAGGTACCTGGGTCCTGTTTTCACTGAAAGGCTGCAAAAACTGTGTGGAGTTCACATGAATATATTTCTAAAGGTCTCTGATAGTTAGAATTTTAGATATTGATTTGTCATTTGCTTTATTTTTTTTTAACTTGCCTGGCCCAAGCAAAAATGATTTTGACAGTCAGGCCATTTGACAACCTGACATTCAGTAACAAAGAACGCATGGACTTCCTGACGCTAATGTGATTCAGCTCCAGGGAATACTGTACTGATGTGATTCAGCTTCAGGGAATACTGTACTGATGTGATTCAGCTCCAGGGAATACTGTACTGATGTGATTCAGCTCCAGGGAATACTGTACTGATGTGATTCAGCTTCAGGGAATACTGTACTGATGTGATTCAGCTTCAGGGAATACTGTACTGATGTGATTCAGCTTACATACTGTTTACACACCATTTACACACTAAAGCAAGCTGTGCCTGCTTTAATGAAAGGAACACACAGTATTTATTTTTAGCAGCTGAAGCGTGGAGTATTTTTATGGTCGCTCTTCACATCTTATCACATGTGCTAAGTTTTTTTTTTTTTTTTTTGCAGCCTGTCTGATTCTCTTCACCAAACATCTCGTCCTAATTGTAAACGATTTAGTGAAAATACACCAATTAAAAGAGTGGTTCTTCTCTTCCAGAGATCGTTTCTGTTTTTAAAAGACACAAGTGACGTGAAGCCAAGAGGGAACTGTTCGTCTAAATGATGCAACCAGTGTGGAATTAAGAAAAGGTGTGACTTAAACATGAATTTAACACACAGAGCAAATTAGGATTGTATGAATTAGGTTTATATGAATGCAAAACCCAAATAGAAACTGTTTTCAAACTGTAATGTTTCTGTTGTTTGCCAGTGTAGCAGTTTTCAGCCATGTGCAATTTGTTACTTAGGTTTACATCTGTGGTTTTAAACTGAATTAATAATATCACCTGTAATAAAAGGTTGAATTAATTAGATATTCACTTGTTATATTAGTTTGACCAAGTTTATCTGTTGTGATATGACAGATTTGTCAGTGCAGGCCGGGACACTTTGAGAAGTGTATGCATGGATTTTGAAGTAATTGTGCAATGTACAATGTGTGAGTGTTTTTGCGGAACACACAGACATTTTTGAGCCTTCAACAAAAGCTATATTACCCTGACGAAATCCCTGCTAAAGAAAACATATCATTTTCTTTGTCCTGTTCCTCCAATGATAAATTGTCACCATTGCAAGGTGCTTCACACGGCAAAGCCCCGTTCCTCTACGTCTTATACACGGCAGAGTTTATCTTCAGCCTTTCCTCTCTTTTTTTTTTGAACGCTCCATTTTGACTCGGACCAACAGTTCATGACAAAGTGACGGTGGAGTATCTGTGTGACGTTACCGAACTGCTCCTCGTTCCTGTCTGTGGGCTCGAGCCACAGCGTGCCATCTGTGTGAAAATGGCAGGTCTCTGTCAGGCACATCACAGAGTAAATCCTGAGTTATGCACAGGGAGTCCTGGGAGAAGCTGTACAGTAGTCTGTGGTGTTGCAAGGGTTTATTACAGAGTGTATTCAGAGTAGGAGTATGCATCACACACACACACACACACACACATGCACAAAGTAACATGCTAAGTACTCAAAAACTGTAGGGCGGGGGGAAATGCACCTCAAAAACTACTTGTAGAAAGGTTGAGGTACTGATGTACTGATGTACTGATTTACTGTCTGAAGATGATGTAGAGCCTTGCTTCTCTTCCACAGAACTGCGTCAGGACTCCTAGTCACCTTCAGAGTCTCTGACAGCTCCCTGAGAGCAGAGGAGGAGAGGAGAAAGGAGAGAGGCCAGCGGAGGAGGAGAGAGGAGCTCGGCGTCGGATGGCACGGAGTTAGAAGGCCCGGTGAGGACAGGTGGGCCCGCGGGTCATGGACTCGTTTCCGCTGGGGAAAGCTGCGCGACTGGAGCTGCTGCTGGACGTCTGCATCCAGGCTTTTGGTGAGTGTGAGGGTGTCCAACCAGGCCTGAGCCCCCAGTGAACCCGGCCAGTGAAGCAGGGGCCTCACAGTGCGACTGAGCAGACTGTGTTAGGAGACCAAGCCAAACAAACCCAACATCCTGGTCCTTCTGGACTGGGTTCAGAACCTCGACAGCATAAAAAAAAAACCTAGTACAAACTCTCCATTTAGAAATGGAGATTTAAATAGCTTGAAACATTTAAATACTTTGAAAAGATATACACTAAGAACAAAAGGTATACAGTACAGTAAGTTATGAGTGTTTGTCATTAATACTAATAAGTGCATTAGCCTGTATTTGTAATTATCAAGTTTAATGTCGTGGATTTTAACAGTAAGTGGATCTCTTTTAGAAGTGAGTGGCATCATGGTGACACTGATGATGTGTGTGTGTGTGTGTGTGTGTGTGTGTGTGTGTGTAGAGGATGATGGAGAGCTGCAGGGGAATCAACTTCCCCGGACTCTTCTCCTCATGCACCGTTGGTACGTCTCCTCCACAGAGCTCGCAGGAAAACTCCTCTTGATATATCCTTCACCTGCTGTGTGTGTGTGTGTGTGTGTACAAGTCCAAGTGTGAGAAGCACAGTCTCACACAAACAGAGGAAGAGATGCATGTCAAGCTTGATCACAAGTGCCTGTACCAGAGCACACGGCTCTCACCTCACAAAGTACAGTCCTACCAAAACACACCATCAGGAGCTCATCTCTGGACACAGCCAAACTGCTGGTGATGTCAGTGAGCCCGAGGCTCGGATCAACGGCCGAGTTCTGACGTTCCAGGCTATTCCCACGTACAAACAGTAATGGATATGTGTAGAATTCTGAACGTGCTGGAATGTGGGATACTCAAAGAGACATAGAGAGATAATAGGGACATTATTTCTACAGTATGATGTTGATTCAAAATGCTGCCTTTGTTTGAATATGTGTGTGTGTGTGTGTGTAACCTTTTCACCGATTCACTATCCTTGACAAGCGTGTACGTATCGTGACTGTGCTGGAGAGGACAGTGAGCTCACACGGCTGAAGATCTGTTATTTAATGAGGTAAATAAGTTCCGTAGTCTCAGCCTTTCCTCTCCAACTCAGCTCTTCAACAAGGTCTTGCATCGCTAGGCAACCACCTGCAGCGGAACCCACTATGCAGGGGACGTTCCGCTGGCTGTAGTTGTTGTTGTTTTTGTTGTTGATCACCCTCCCTTCCTGCTCTCCCTTCCTGAAGACAGCTTGGTGATAGAGATCCTGGGGAGACTGTAGTGTGTTCTAGCTTGTTTATCTGTAACAGGAGAACAACCTGAGACCTCAACGGTCTGAGAAACCACAGCTTCAAGCTTGCTTTGCCCTCCCCTCTCTCTCCTTCTGTCTACTTTCTAGAAACTCCAGATCAGCTGCGTTATGAAAGTCCTTCACTTCACACTCGCCTTGACACCACAGGAAACATGTAGCACATAGGAGTCTGAGGTGGTGGGGCGTGGGCTGTGTGAGAAGCACAATAATCGTAAATGACATGGGCAGAAGGAGTCAGAACATTTACACTGGCAGACTGAAGGTCAAAATCCCAAACCATTAGAAGACAGGCAGGGATGAAGAAATACAGAGGAAAAAAACCCACGTAATAAAGGTTGGGGTACTGCTGCTAAAATAACACACAGAATAAGAGTCTAACTGCTAGGTAGACCAGGGCTGTGTGCACATGGACGGAGGTGAGATTAGAACTGTGACACAGGTACAGCCATTGAGCAGTGGCCTGGGCGGAGCAAAATTGTGGCCTTGTGTGGAAGCAAAATCTGAATATTAAAAATATACACTAATATGAACTAATACACATTAAAATACACTCATTAAATAGCTATTAGTCTTTGATGGAAAATGCCATGCTTAAACAACTATCAGAATAAGTGATAAATGGTGCAATTAAATAACTATATTCAAGTGGTATATACTGAAAATTATCACTTAATGACTGTACTTGAGGAACAGTAGAGTAGTACAACAGTAAAGAACCCAAAACAAATATATTTCCTCACTATATTAAAATGTAAAAGGCAAACGAAGCTTTTGAGAGGCTGATTTCTGACACCATTCTATTAAAAGCAAATTTCAGTACAGAATATGGACTGAATATGTCTTCAGTACAATCTAATAAACACTGATCTGCTTTACACACACACACACACACACACACACAATAAACTGTGTGTGTGTGTGTGTGTAGGTACTGGATAGATGAGTTTCCTGCAGAGTTTAATCTGGATCTTGGTCTGATTCGCCTGACTGAAGAGTTCAGAGATGTAGCAGCACAGCTGGGCTGTGAGCAACACCTCAAACTGCTTGACATATCCACCATGTGAGTATACACACACACACACACACACACACACACACACTCAGACACACACACACACACATACACACACAAACACACACTCTCAGACACACATACACACACACACTCACACACACACACACACACACATACACACACACACACACACTCTCAGACACACACTCACACACACACACACACACACACACACACACAGTGCCTCTTTCACTCTCCCTATTCTCTCTCTGTATTCATTAGCATAATGATAACACCCTTCAATTACCATGTATTAAATTAGTCATGGTTGACCTATAAAGTTGAAACGATCACTGTTATGTTATATTAGAATGTTACTTGTAATGCTGGTTGATTGATGTTTAAGACATTATGAATGCAGATCCTGCCCTTTTACACAGTAATAATGATTGACTGGTAATGATGCCTGGAACAGTAGACTGTGCTTTTCCTACGAAGAGCAGGGCGTAATCGAGTCCTATTAGTGCGATCATTCGCAGTGCATCCGGACACCTGGGGACCCTCTAATCAGGCTCGTGAAGTCAACAAATCGCAGCTCAGAGTTCAATCGGAGATTATTTATGGTGTGTGATGTAATCAAGGTGACAAACAGAAGCAGTGGGTCTGTGAGTCGCTGCCCTGAGCCATACGGAGGTCAGGAAGTCTCCATCAGTGGACCTACAGAATGAATGTGGAGCATTTCTCTGGGTCCACTCATCGTGAGCCGTGCAAAGGGCAGTCGACATTTTCAAATGTTATAAAAGGATAAAACTGCGTTTTTGAGGTTTTCTCCCCTCTGCTCCCTCAGACCGTCGTATGACTGGATGCGGAAGGTGACCCAGCGGAAGAAGCAGGTGAAGAAGGGCAAGGCGTCGCTGCTCTTCGACCACCTGGAGCCCATCGAGCTGGCAGAACACCTCACCTTCCTCGAGTACAAGTCCATCAGGAGGATATCGGTGAGTCTGGCATGCATGGGTTCATCTGGAAAACGCTGAGATGCAGGGTGTGTGTGTGTGTGTGTGTGTGTGTGTGTGTGTGTGTGTGTGTGTGTGTGTGTATGTTTGCCACTGTTCTACACTTTGGTAATAAATTCAGACTTGCATTATCAGTCTCATAGCTGTTGCTACAATGTGAAGCAGGACATACATACACACATACATACACACATATACACATGTGTGATAAAACTTTTCACTGAACACCTGTGATAACCCACAGAAGGGGACTGGTACCTCTCAGATAATGTCAGGCATCCTCTTGCATGTTTGTTTATGTGTGCTCACAGTTCACAGACTATCAGAGCTATGTGGTGCACGGCTGTGTGGTGGACAACCCCACACTGGAGCGCTCCATCGCTCTGTTTAACGGTGTATCTCAGTGGGTTCAGCTGATGGTGCTGAGCAAACTCACCCCCCATCACAGAGCTGACGTCATCAGCAAGTTCATCCACGTCGCACAGGTACACACACACACACACACACACACACACACATTGTCAATTCATGCTACTCCTTTCATCAAAGAGAAACATATCAACAGCCTTCCAAGCCTGCCCAGGGTTTCGACCTGTTCTTCGGTTTCGCGGCTGCAGCGCGAGTGCAGTGGGCGGAGACATCGAGCCCCCGTGGCTCTTAGAACCCCAAAAGAGCTCTCCAGAGTGCGGAGAACCACGGTGACATTTGCGGCCTCTTTGATATGCTAATCGTCCACACTCGCGCCGTTGGCAGAGAACGGCCGTGTCCTGAGGGACGGAGTGTAGGCGTGGTAACGGCAGTGCAGATGCGCTGTACGTGCCAGGCTCCTCTCCAGCCTAATGTACCGCTTCGGCGGCTCCCGCAGCATACACCGCCGCTAATAGCCGTTAATTGATGAGCTACTGAGTCCTTGGGGTCTCCGTAACAAAGACAGGGTCACTCTGTTGTGCTCCACTACAGTAGTCGGTGCAATTAAACCTTGAGCTAAAAGCATTAGCATCAATGCAAGGCTAATGGCTCAGCGGTGCTGAACGGCAAACGCAAGAGTACGGAAGAGATTTGCATGGCTTCTTTAGTACAGTGAAAGGTTTGTGAAGGTGCATTGTGGGAATTGCTTTATTGCCCCCCCCCCCCTTACAACTGTGAATCTCTCTTTCCCTTCCCCCCTCAGAAACTCTTACACCTGCAGAACTTCAACACGCTGATGGCCGTGGTTGGTGGTCTGAGTCACAGTTGCATCTCTCGGCTGAAGGAGACACACTCTCACCTCAGCCCCGATGTCACCAAGGTAACAGTGCAACGGCCTTCACAGCGGGGAGCACAACACACGTCTTACCGAAACGGGGTTCCTTCTGGTTCCTCGTCTGAATTAAGCACACAGTCACCAACTGTGATGACGTTTTGTCGACTGGGATTAATCTTTTTTGAGAATTCATTCAAAATTAAACGGCTCAACACATACACAAATATTTGTAAATATAGTACCAACATACTTTAATAGTATTGTTTGTTCAAAATTACAACTTGTTTTTTAAAAATGATATAGTATTACTGGGTGCTATTGGCCAATTATGGAATTCATTTCTGCTTGATTGTTTTGCCTCTTTCTGTCTAATCGGATTCCCCTCTTTCTGTGGAGCAGATCTGGAGCGAGATGACGGAACTGGTAGCATCGAACGGCAACTACAGCGCGTACCGCAAGGCCTACAGTGAGTGTGGGGGCTTCAAGATCCCCATCCTGGGCGTGCACCTGAAGGACCTGATCGCTGTGCACGTGGTCTTCCCCGATTGGGTGGAGGAGGGCAAACTGAACATCGTCAAGATGCAGCAACTCTACCTCACCTTCAGCGAGCTGGTGGCACTTCAGAGCACGGTGTCCCAGGTGGAGCCCAACATGGACCTCATCTACCTGCTCACGGTCAGTACACCTTCAACCGCTCTCCGTTAGTAGATAGATAGACAGATAGATAGATACAATATCCATTACTAAAAAGCCAACACAGTTCAAAGTGCATATTTTAACCACTTTTGACTCATTTAAATTAGGAATCTAACATAGAAATTGCACAAGGAATAAAGCTGACTTCAGAGTGTTTGATGTCAGAGGTGCAAGGGTTGAGGAGGCACCGTGATTGGCTACAGGGGTTATAGCACCAGAGACATGCGTGTTGAGGAGGCTCTGTGATTGGCCGGAGGGTTAGATAACAGAAACAACGGGAGCAGTTTATCTGTTTATTTGGTCTTTGGACAGTTTTTACAGTGCAGGTTGAGCAGGAGTGATGGGATGGTGCTTTCAGACAGATGAACACAAGGAATGTCCTCCGCTCCTTGGACAGCAAGCCTTTACTCATATCCTCTGCAAAGTTTCACATTTAAAAATTGATATAACGCACATAAAAAGCCTCCTCAGGATCAATGTGGGTGATATCTGTGCATTCCTTGGCCTGTTACAGTACAATTTGTGTAGAAAAATACTTAATTTTTCTTATTGATTTAAGTCTCTTTTTTAATTTCACTGATATTGTGAGAGATTAACAAAGCTGGTCTCAGTGCTTTGGTCTGCAGTGGGTTCGCACTGTTACTTCATCACTTCTCACTGTGTCCTGGATCTGCAGCTTTCGTTGGATCTCTACTACACTGAGGATGAGATTTATGAGCTGTCCCTGCTTCGAGAACCACGGAACCCCAAGTCTCTGGTAGGTGTGCACATGGAGCTGGGCTTCCCACGGTGGAGGGTTTCCCCTCCCCATCAGTGGAGGGTTACCACTACACCCATCAGACGTTCTGAAGGTGTTCTGAAGAGTGGAAGCCTTGAGAAATAGTCCATCAGTGCACTATTTGATATGTTGTGGATTTTTTAAGACCTGTTCCTTACATTTTAGCTGGATTTTGCCCAGAGCGTTTATTGAATCACAATCATCCTACTTTATATCCTCAATTTACCTTGGGCAAGCAGAAAACGGCCTTGAGCGAGCTGTGTAACGTCGTAGTGCATTCTGGATCATGCACCTGATGTTCTAGTGCTGTGCAGTTCTTAGCTGCAATCTTAATTGTGTTGTCTTTCTCCGGTCCTACAAAGCCCACATCACCAACGACCCCCAACAAGACCCAGGCCCCCCTGGACTGGGCATCAGGTGTGCCCTCCAAGCCAGACCCCTCCGTCGTCAACAAACACATCAGGAAAGTGGTAGATGTAAGACAGCTCTTCCTCTCAACACATTTATCTCAAAATGCTGATGTTGTTAAAAATGATTCGGTTTGTAGTACATTGATTCATTTTACAGTGCACTGATTCATTTTACAATGCTGTGATTCATTTTACAGTGCAGTAATTCATTTTACAAGTGAACAGCACCATCAAGTCCCTTGTCTTTTTTTGTCCTTTTTCTCATGTAAAGTCTGTGTTTCGTAACTACGATCACGATCACGATGACTACATTTCCCAGGAGGACTTTGAGAGTATAGCAGCTAACTTCCCTTTCTTGGACTCCTTCTGCGTCTTAGATAAAGATCAGTGAGTTGTCACACTGTCCACAGACCAAGCAGACTATCACTGTCCTTACACCTCTCTCTTTCTCTCTCTCCCTCTCCCTCCCTCTCTCTCTCTCTCTCTTTCTCTCTCTCTCTCTTTCTCTCTCTCTCTCTCTCTCTCTCTCTCTCTCTCTCTCTGTGACTCTCATGTATGTATAATCTAAATGCTAACAACAGCACTAGGTATATTATTCACTGAAAAATTATTTTCCCATACTTAGAAATGCTACCTAAATGTCTTTTAGGCAGTTAAAAAAATTGCCAAACTGATGTAGAAGCAGTTAACAGTTTTTACCACTGCATGAAGTCTGGTGCTTTAGCGTGATGTTTCTTAGACCTCTACTCCAGCTGGACCACTGCCATGTTCAAAGATCTTGCACCATCAAATTTCCACAGTAGCTTCATGACTTTGTGGGTTTGTTGCAGAAGCTGTAGGTGAAGTGTGATGTAGAAAATGAGCAGGGTCCTGTGTGTGTGGAGCTCAGAAAACACTCTTGCTCCGGGCGTCACAGGATGACCTCACACCTTCGAGTGGATATCGTGCGAGTAGAGTGTTGTTCTCACTCTGTCTTCAGGAGGGCTGGAGGTTACAGCCATGAAGGACACACAGCACATGGCATGCATGAACACACACACGCTAACACATATACACACATACTCACACACACACACACACACACACACACACACACACACACAGGGTCAGCTGGCCTGCTGAGAGCTTCATCTGTTCACTATGGCAATTGAATCATATTATCGTCAGATCAGTGAATTCTGTATGCAGTCTGTTTGAGTTCTGGGAGAGATGCAGACTCTCCTCTCACTCCTAGTGAAGTGATCTTGGGAACGACGGTCTGAACCACGGTGGGAGTGAACATGTGCAGAGGAGAGCTGGGTACACTTCATACAGCCCATGTAGTCCAGTGTTCATCCAACACACGACTGGTGTTAAATAACCCTGCCACCATTTTTATTCAATTCTTCTTATTCTCACCCTCTCTCTCTCTCTCTCTCTCTCTCTCCCTCTCTCTCTCTCTCTCTCTCTCTCTTTCTCTGCAGGGATGGCTTGATCAGTAAAGACGAGATGATGGCATACTTTCTCCGTGCCAACCCGGTGCTGCAGTGTAAAATGGGCCCGGGCTTCATCCATAACTTCCAGGAGATGACCTACCTGAAGCCCACCTTCTGTGAGCACTGCGCCGGATTTGTAAGCACTCGCTCCCTTTCAAACCATCACTGCCCCCCCAACCCCTGTGGATCTCCGAGTGCACTCGTTTGATGTTTGATTAAGGAGGATGCCAGTGTGCTTTCTCTCAAACTCCCGGCATAATGATCATTTTGAAATCTTGCATGTAGACATCCAGCCATCATTCATGTCACTGTGTTACACATCAGTGGATGTACAGGTGGATGTACACTGCAGTGACAATAATCAGACCATCACTGCATTGCATTCTACAGCAGTTTATTTTAGGTATCCACAGGTACTAGGTGGTTTTTACAGTCTATGGGTCTGGTGAAGCAAACCTCAGTCCCTCTGGGTAAAGAATAGCGTGTAGATCTACAGCGTGTGGACCACACCACATGCTAACATCCTGCTGTAGATTTCCACGCTACGGACATGAGAAACAAAACTTGACTCTACCGAAGGCACTTCAGTGTGACGCTCTTTCATCTCTTGTGTTTTGATGTGTACAACATGCACGTTGGATTGCAATGCTGCAGAACATTCATGAACCCCCGACTCCCACATTCACCTCCGAGCTGATGTCACGACCATGTGCACTGGTCTGAACACACAGTTCTGGAATTACACGACGCCGTCTGCACTGTTTCACACACATAAGAAAGAAACCATGGCTTTGTGGGTTAGTAGACTGAGCGTGAAGTAGAGGTGTTATTGTGCTGGTTGTAGTCCGTGCTAAACTTGTCATTTTATTTGCACAGATGGTTAGACAGGAATCAGAATGGGGTTGGGATGAAGCATGCACACACACACACACACACACACACACACACACACACACACACACAGTGTTGTACAGGAAGGGTGTGTCAGGATGTATCCTGTTTATTACACACTGGCATGCTTCAAAGTGTTCACTTCAAAGTGTACACTTCAGCATGCGTGTCTTACGTGTTTCTTTTCTCTTTTGCTTTCTTACTCTCTGTTGGTTTCTTCTCTCTCTCTCTCTCTCTCTCTCTCTCTCTCTCTCTCTCTCTCTCTCTCTCTCTCTCTCTTTGCACTCATCCTCTCTTCCGTCCACCTCCTCAGCTCTGGGGGATTATCAAGCAAGGCTACAAGTGTAAAGGTAAAGTTACACTCCTGCTCTCTCCATCTGTGATTAGGAAATGCAGTATTTCTTCTATGGTCTTCCATTATTCACAACGTGGCCATTTTCTTACTCTTAAAAAGTGTAACTAAGTGTACTTCAGTTTGAGTAATGGAAGACCATGCTACTGTAAAGTGTAACTAAGTGTACTTCAGTTTGAGTAATGGAAGACCATGCTACTGTAAAGTGTAACTAAGTGTACTTCAGTTTGAGTAATGGAAGACCATGCTACTGTAAAGTGTAACTAAGTGTACT
>JAOYMR010000009.1:18487450-18499950 GCA_025802075.1 Tenebrosternarchus preto | reverse complement strand
ACAGAGAGA
Organism: Tenebrosternarchus preto; assembly: GCA_025802075.1. Taxonomy (NCBI): domain Eukaryota; kingdom Metazoa; phylum Chordata; class Actinopteri; order Gymnotiformes; family Apteronotidae; genus Tenebrosternarchus; species Tenebrosternarchus preto. Next base: position 18,499,941 of record JAOYMR010000009.1, on the reverse strand, counting down.
AAAAGAGAAACAGATATTGAGTATAAAAAGCAGGAGAAAAAAATAATGAACACAACTATAATAATAATAATAATAATAATAATAATAATAATAATTATAATTATAATAATTACTGTCACTAGCTACATTGCCTCATTTGCATACACAAAGCCATTTATCCTCAAAGCCACAGATGTTATAAGTGCATTTGTAAAAAAAAAATCAATTCAACCTGCCCCTACACACACACACACACACACACACACACACACACACGCTTCGATTGTCCGTCAGGAGATGTGCTTATTCTTAGCAGCTGATGAATATCGGACACGTCACCTCTGCGCAGGGTCACGCTGGGCGATATCACTCCACAGAGTATCGTTACGGGCCCCTTCGACATTAGACCGTCTCTCGGCACTTCGGAGGGGTCAGGTGACATCCGGAAGTTTCCCAGCAAGGTGACAAATGACCAGATGGACAGAAGTCTGCTTTACTAAGCTTTTATTTGTTTGTTTGCTTTCCCCTAAATTCAGAATTAAGTGTAACTGAATGGGGTGCAACTGTAGCGTGAAATTCACACTCAGGCGATGGTTGCACTTCTTCGCCGAGGTTTGAAGCACGAGGGATCGAACGGCCGTTGGGAGAGTGTGTGCAGCCGTGCTGGTGGATGTGTCTCGTGGCCCATGTGTGCACTGCTGTAAAACACACGGGGAGACCGGGGACCGGAAATTTGAAACATCAGGAATAGAAAACTGGCCATTACCAGACTCAGCTTTCCAGACTCCCAGGGTCTGGATGTTTGTGTTTGGATGTATTGTTCGAAAAACTCTTAACTTCGACCGACAAACTGTCCAATCAAGACGCTCGTGATATTACATGGCCGTAGATGTTTGATCAACGGAAGCCGTCTGGCTCCTCACGTAGGACAAGGCAGGAGGTGGATGTGGAGTGTGAGACAAAGGAGAAAACAGCCCAAAAAACCCGTCTGTTTGGTTCCTGGCTCCACAGAACAGTGGCAAAGTCAAACGCCATTGATCGGTGTGGTCATGACGGGAATAACTTATCTACCTGTCCGAGGCTTTGTCTCTGATTCTTTATTTATCATAAATTCTTTAATAGCTACTTTTCAAAAACAAGACAACGAAAACAGCAGACCCGTCCTCAGAGCACACGTGAAGTTATATTAGAGCATTATGATATTACAACATTATTTATGTATAATGTCAGCAAAGATCACTCTTCCCAGAAGTCCAGCGTTTAAAGGGACGGAGTTCATGGACAGGATTTCAGCCACGAGCCCAGTTTCGGTTCCAGATGTGGTGGCCATGTGCTAATTTAAAACCCCTTCCAACTCTCGGCGGCCTGGTGAGGCGGCCGTGTTTCTGAAGGAGAGAGAGAGGGGAAAGAAGAACGATGCTGCTCTAATCCCCGTTTAACGCAAATCAAGTGTGATATTGCAATACCTCCTCGACCCAAAAGGTCCAAAGCCCTGCTATGATTTCACACCCAGCGCTGATTTCATACCGGCGAAAAGACAACCAGTGCTTTAGCACTGAAACCCTAACCCTAACCCTAACCCTAACCCTAGCACTGAAACCCTAACCCTAACCCTAACCCTAGCACTGAAACCCTAACCCTAACCCTAACCTTGAACTGGTTCACGTGAAGACGCCTGGCCAGGCTGCTCATCTCACGTGGAGGACGAAGCTCACACAGGCTCAAAGGACAGAACGTAGAATCTGTTGCCTTAAATTAACTCACGCGTGTGTGTGTGTTCAGGAGGCTGATTGATATCCATGTTTGATCGTACCCATTTGATCTACAGGTGTCAATTGGGTTTCAATTAGTTTTAGGACAAAGATATAAGTAACAGCTACATATTGCAAGAATGTTTGTTTAAGAAAAACAAAAAAAAACTATATATGTGTGTGTGTGTGTGTTTTTGTTTATAACCTTCACATAAATTCACACACACAGTCATAACCCTATGTGATTTTTTAAATACAAAATAAGTGGGTTTTACCAAGTGATGTGACCCGTGTCCTGTTTTGCCGCTCTGATAAAGATGCCCTTACTAACAGGTGATGACAGGAAATAACAGAATCTCTCCTGTGTTCCTGTGTGGTAAGACAGAGCAGGTGGTTCTGTGCACCTGGGGATGAGGGGTGTTGACATCTTTGGGCGAGAGGGGCTTTTTTCTAGATTCATCAGAGGTCTACCTTTTCGGCGACGAAAGTCCTTCGAAATCTGTCAGCGCTCTCAGGCTGTGCCAGGAATGTGCTGACATTCGACGCGACATTGCTCAATACTGTGTGTTTTGTTTTGCTGCTGCAGCTGCTGGAGCTGCAGAAGGCCTCGCTGGCAGTCCAGAGCCTTGCTGGAATTCTAGAGACTCGCTGGCATTCCAGAGCCTTGTAGATGTTCTGGACTTTCACTGGTGTCCTGGAGCCTCGTTGATGTTCTGGAGTTTCACTGCTGCTACAAAGATTTACGTGTGTTCTGAAGGGTCTCAGGGTTCATGGAACGGCTCAGAGCTTCTCAGAGCATCACGGGAGGGAAACTTCTAGAAAAAGCTTCTAGAGCCACTTTTCTGCCATTCAGAGTGGAATCATTTTAAGCAGTGAAGCAAACACTTCCAATAACAGTATCATTCACCAAAGCATGTTTTAGCATGTGCACTAGAACACATATTTAACGTGTGTTCAAACACATATTTAACACGTTTCACACGTCTGCCCAAATGCATTTTCATGTTTGTGTTGGCTGTTGGCAGCATGGCGATTAGCAGCTCCCCCGTGTTCTACAAGCCTCAGATATTCCCACCATCCTCAGACATTCCCAGCATCCTCAGATATTCCCAACATCCTCAGGGGTGTGTTAGAGTTGTCAGAAGGAATGTGATCCAGGGCAGTGTGTGTGTGAAGGAGTGTGTGAATTGCAAAACTGCACAGATCCATATAAGATTCGCATGGACCTGATTGTGGGTGGAGCTGATGGAGCTGATTGTGGGTGGAGCTGATGGGGACACATCCACGCATGATTTGCATATAAAAAGGTAATTTTGTAAAGGCACGCCCAGGCCCCGCCCCAGGGCAGGGGGGAGGGGTGTTAGTGACCTTTGACCTCTAGCTTTCCTCTACTGCTTTCTTCTTTTTACTCCTAATTTGTATCATGTGGCTATGGTTATAAAACCACACTCGTTTAAATACCATGTGTGTGTATATGTGTTCAGGAGGCTGAACGACTTCCTTGAACACACGTCTGTTAGCAATTGGACAGCAGCATTTCAGTTTAATGAACTCTGGCCATCGGATTTGAAACAACACGTGATTCTGAAACTGCAATCCTAAATGTCTGCTTGGCTAATTTGCATCTTTATTAGGTGAACCACCGAAGAAGAACCAGCGGCACTAGGTTTACCACCTACTCTTCCATTTCAGGAGGCCATAAAGCCCACATGTAATTAAACAGAGGGCCAGGCAGTTGCTTCTAGGTCACATGTATTCTAGCGCAGGATTAGTTCATGCCTGTTCTCGTAACTTCTTGTTTACATTTGCACATTTGGCAGATGTTCTTATCCGCGGAGCGACTTACAATTTCAGTCATGTTACATCAGCAGGTGAACGTAGTGTTAGGACTGGCCCAAGGACTCTTATTGAAAGGACTCTTATTGAAGGGACTCTTATTTGTGTGGCGGGGTGCCCTCGTCCAGAGATTAAACATCGATGGCCAGGGCATTGCTACACGTTACGTTATATAACTATTGTTAATTGATTAATTAAACAAACAAACAAACAAATAAATAAACAAACTCTAAGAGCACATATGCTAGAATAATAGAACTAGTGTTAGCATCCACTTACCTACCAAATATGGGCTCTCTTACATGCTTTAGAAATACAATTATAATTGTTTATACTGTTTTTACACTGAATGCTATCACACATTCATAAAAAAAAAAGTTCCTTTTCTGAGGCAGACCTCCTACGGTTGAGGTGAAGATACTTCAACATCAGACATCCCAAGTTGTAAAAACTCATTTCAGGGAGGTGTCGCCGGAACCCCACCCCCCCTCCTCCTAATTTTTTTTTTTTTTTTTAAACCATAGCAAAAATTATCTCGCACACACCACCAAAGGATATGGGTAATAACAAAACTCTATTCAGCAGGCTACACCAAGTGACTGTGATAAACAATAATAAATAACAAAAATAAATTACTACATTTTCCATCTCTGTAAACTCGTTTTTATATTGCATTGCAACTTTATACAAGTCCAATGAGTTGGGGCTGTTTTCATGTACTAGCCAACTAATTGAGAAGGCTAATAAATATGTATATTTGTCACATGAAGTTGAACTCACCTCAACATGCCTTTTACAATCATTTAGCCTGCCGTGGGCAATGCTGAAATCATTACAGCAAACAGTAAAGCGGGCAAGACATTCATTGTTTTTCACTTTAGTCAAACATGGGTAAACTTTAGAGTAGTCAGAGGTGAAGTGAGTTTTATATTTTTTTCTTTTTGGAAGGTCCTCCCTCTGCCATGACGCTGCTTCTCTCACTGAACGCTGCAGTCCAGTAGAAAAAAAACACTGCCCGCCCACACTAAACAATGATTGGCTGACTAACAGATACACTCACAACTGATTGGCTGATTGACTCTTTGAAAAAAAAAAACAACCAATGAGAACCCTCCCTCTCCCTTTGCCTCGGCCACACTTTCCACACTGGAAAGTCCGTGTCGCTGCGTGCGCGCGCGCTCCGCTCGTTCTACAATCCAGGAGATTTTGTCTAACTTGCGGGCATCAGTGAGCCGATACATATATGCGGGAGTCTCCCACAACTTCCGGGAGACTTGAGAAGTCTGGTGTGGGGTAACATGATTGGTCTAAGGTGGAATCAACAACTACATGATTGGTCTTAAGGATGGGGTGTGAAACACTAAGAAGTGACCTCCATTAAGAAGGTGTTTGGATTACGCTCGGATCCGAATGAGCCAGACCATCAGATAGGAAGGGTATTGTGCATATGCCGAAGGACAGTCTAAAAGATATTTAGACGCCAGTAGGACTGGGGTCAGCCTGACCAGCAACTAGTTTAACTAGAGAGAGAGAGAGAGACATTTAATTCAGAATGTAACACGAATCATTAAATTCCCTTACAAGAATGCATGTAGATGTGTGCACACCTATGTGAGAATGCATATATGATGTAAGGAGGTGGTGGGGTTTGCCATCTTGGTTCTCCTATGGAGAGCAAAGAAAATAAACTGAGTTTGAACAGCAGAACAAAGTGTCTGTATGTTAATGAGCTCAACTGGTTTGTTCTACCAGGATCACTGAACAAAATGATTGCCTTAGCAAGCTTGCATGAAAGATATGGAGTGAATCTATTACCATGGTAACACTGATCAGACATTAGTGTAGATTCCACCATTACCTAGGTCAATTAAATTAAGAAATGCAGTTGTCATTTGTTTATTGTTTACTGTCCAAAACAACCATGTGGTGCTAAATGAAGAAATAACCAGAGAGAGCTGATAGAACTTCTATCTGAGGTCTAACCTTGCTGACGGATAAACCAGAGAGAAATCAAAGTTCTGTTGATCAAGGTTTTTTGTTGATTTAAAACACCTGAATTATTCAGCTTGTTCTGTGTGTTGCTGCCACCTGCTGGTCAGTATGGTACCTACAACAGCCTATAACACTGCACAGCCTGTAAAATGGTACCTCCACTGTCTCCCAGAACACTAAGAAAAATGAATTACCACACTGTTTTCTCAAAATTATTTACTTATAACACAAAAAACATAACCCTTAAACTATTATATAGAATAATCGAACAAATTAGATTGAAATAATTTGACAGACACATTGTTGAAACTGATATCACAGAAAGTGCAGGTAAACTTTTATTGTATTTTAGAATTAATCCATTATAACTGTTTTCCACAGTCCTCTTTTTCTCTTTGAGTTCTTTCGTCAGTCATCGAACTTTGGAACTTTTTAGCAAAAAAGTATTTTGTTCTCAGATATTGTTCCCTTATGGTTTGTTTTATCTGTAGTATGTAACAGAACAGAGGGGCCTTTGCTCTGTCACACTATACTGCACTGCCCTGTACTACTGGCAGAAAACCTGAAAGCTTGTTCTACTGGTTAGTGTCCCAAAATTTCTGGCTACACATCTTTGCCACTAGATGGCAGACTACATCCATGTATTATTCACAGTCCTTGGAATGATAAGGAAATGTACAGTGATGTGGTGGAGTGATATCACTTATTTTGTGTTTTTTATTGTTTTCATAGTTAGATACTAAAACATTTAATTTTGTTGTAGAGGGACAATCAGAGCTTGCTCAGCTCATACGGCTGATTGTTTATAAACTTTATTGCGCTACACTTTAGATAACATAGATCCACTTAAACGATACTTGAAATATTGTAGATTACATAGATCCACTTAAAAGATACTTTAGATATTGTAGATTATAGATCCACTTAAAAAAGACATTATAAACATTATTGCACTGTTCATTAGATAACATGGCTCCACTTAAAAGAGAAATAATTAATGAGAAAAAACTAGCACCTTGATATAACGATTATATATGCACTTTAAAACAGACTACTCAAAAATTAGAATGTAAGTGGCGTCTAAATAAACCGACTGTATTCCAGTTAGCATGGAAAGAGAGTCTCCTGAGTTATAGAAAAGTACTTAGTGCTGATAGAGCAAATTATCTCTCCACCCTCATAGCAGACAATAAAAATAATCTTAGATTTTTATTTGATACTGTAGCAAAACTATCTAGGAGTAGGACCACCACAGGAACATGAACACCATCAACATGTAGCAGTGGAGACTTCATGAAGTAAAGTTGAAAACATCAGGCAGAAAATTCATGCTAAATTTAAAGCCTGATGATGTTGTAGCCAATCATGTTGATGTTAGTTTAGTCACATCAGTTGAGCGATTAAAAGGTTTTACTCTAAATCAGACTGAGATCATTTCACTTATTTCCTCATCCAAATGATCGTCTTTACTAGATCTTTACTAAATCTCTTACCTATACCATTTTTCAAACAAACAATACCAGCAGTAATTGAATCTCTTTTAAAATGATCAATTCTGCTCTCAGCACTAGATGAATGCTGCAAGTGGGGGTAGATCTTTCTCTTACAAAGCCCCACAGTAATAGAACAACTTTCCAGCTAGTATTTGGGAACCAGACAGTCTCACTCTTTAATCCTAGGTTAGAAACTTGTTTGTTTACATGCATTTTGTTAATAGGTTTTTGCAGTTGAAGGTGTCCTGAGATCTTTCTCTTCACCTCCCACTCAGCTGAGCTACTCATGCTACCAGAGATACCAGAGATCCAACCTCCTCACCCATGATCTGCGTATCTGCCTGATCTATCCTCATACTCTTCTTCTGCTTAGAGTCACACCAACTGAACATCACTCACTGCTACCGAGGATGAACCACACAGTCTAATTGATGCCATTGATGGTCAAACTAACCCAAGCCAGGACCTGTTGTGGACTGTGTCTGATATATAAAGTCATCCACAGGGAAACTAAAATTGATTTTACACTTCTATTAGATATCAGGAACCTATTTTTAACCACACAAGTAATTGATAGACTTTACGTATTTTTGTTTACTGTTTGTACTGTTGTTATTGTGGTGCCTGTTGTCAGCCAGAGGAGGATGAGCCCCCCTATTGAATCTTGGTTCTTCTAAAGGTTTCTTCCTCTTGCTCTCATGGAGTTTTTCTTTGTCATCCCTTTTCACCCTTGTCTTGATCACTGGAGGCTTGGACTAGAACATCTGTAAAGCTGCTTTGACAACAGTTGTTGTAGAAACCGCAATATAAATAAATGTGACTTGGCTTATCAGTTCATCTTTAGTGATGTTTCCCCTCCAATACCTCCCTTCAGAAATGTAGAGCCCATAACTTTGTAGGTGTAACTCTACCACAGTACAAATAACCACTGAATTCTAGTTGAACTAAAGCCCTTCTTAAAAAGTAACTTGATTTTGCATTGCTCTTTCTGTCTAGCTGGTATCATGTTGAGCACAGTATCAACATGGATAAATAGTCAAATAGTAAACTATTAAATAGTAATAGTCCGATAGTAAAATCAGATAAGAAAACAAAGATTTATTACAGAAATATTAGTATAACAGCCTTGTATGAGCTCCAAAAAACTGCAGCATGTGCACATGCATTTATGATCTTTAAAGGGAAACTATTACGAGTTTAGGGTTAGGGGTTAGGGTTATGGTGACCGTGTGCTGCCTGCTTTAGTGGATTTGTGTACTGATATATAAATGTGTCTATTTGACCATACTTTGTCAAAAATGAATTATTTTATAAAATATTTCAGAAGCAAATATATTCTGCAAATATTGCAAGTAAATTAATATGACTATACATCATTCTCTATTTCAGCATACAACCCACAAGATGCACTAATACTGCAAAATATTCCACAAAATATTCCACAAGCTCAATACATGCTAGAAAATGGCTGATTAGTCATACAAAAAAGACATTTTATTTCCCCTTTTCTTCACCTAGTCAGTTTTTATCCAGATGTAAATGATCCAGTCTGGGCAAAGTCTTCATAATAATAATAATAATAATAATAATACAAATCATGAACACCCCAGTATGCATTGCTAATATGGAAACAGAACTGCTTATTCTATTCCAATATTCAAATATTTGCACAGCACATCTGTACAGACACAAACACTTTTTTTTCCATCCTGAGAGTTTTCAAAATGAATGTGATCTGCCAGAACAAGTCTGAGTGCCTGTCCATGTTCTATGTGAAAATGCCATTTCCAAGCTACATTTCCATCACTGCTTGCTGGAAATGTAGTTCAACCTCAAGTTCATGGTTTATAGTACATCTGGGATCATAAGAAGAGTCCCTTTGCCCATTTGAGGAAGGCAGCAGCAGAGACCTCAGGCATAGCATGCAGGCTAAAACCCCATTAGCCAGTTAGCACTGATAGTGGAAATGCTGGTGCACTTTTCCATCCATGTGCGCATGTGAGTGTGTGTGTGTATGTGTATGCATATCTGTATACACCTTGGTGTAAATACTGGAGGGGCCTCCAAGGGCAGCTGCACCCATAGCTAGGTACCTGTGGGTGGGAAACTCAGTATTACAGCTGCCAGGGGAGCTGGGCTCTTTGTCCAGGGCAGGGAGTTCTCGCTGGGGCAGGGCCCGACGTGGGAGGCCCAGGGCAGGGAGATCCCGCTGGGGCAGGGGCCGACGTGGAAGTCCCTGACGCAGGTGAGTGTGGCAGAGCCAGAGTACGATGGTGCCCATCATGAGGAGAGCCACTGCTGGAATACCAATAATCAGAGGCCAGGGGAGACCTGAACTCAGGTGTGGAGGAGACACCGGTTTCTCAGCCTGGGGATCTACACACACACACACACACACACATATTCACCAATGACACAAATAGCTATAAAGTTTCAGAAACAATTACATTTTTAATCAAATTTTTGGTAAATGACTCTACATTAAAAATGATTATAAACACACACACACACACATGCACACACACACCTGGAAGTACAGTGAGGTAGGCACTGCGAAAACTGTAGCCCATGGTGTTTGCACCAAGACAGATGTACATTCCTGCGTCTTCATCATGGGCCTTTACAATAGCCAGCTTGTTGAGGTAGGAGCCATCAGGCCTGGACCACACGTCTCCTGTGGGCAGCACCATAAAGTGCTGACCCCCGACCTCCAGTGTGGAGTTGTAGTGGCCCTCCATTCCTGGCTCCACTCGTTTCAGCCACTGGATGACAGGCTTTACATCACTGTGGACCTTGCATTGGAAAGACGCTGTACCTCCAAACTCCACCGTGGTGTTGAGCGGGTGAGTCCCCGTGAGAACAGGCTTGGAGTTTGTGCGCTCTGAAAATAACCAGAACAGTGCTTTCTACATAGAGGCTGCATATATCTGAACCTTACTGCATAGGAAACACAACTCAGACAAAGAATAGTGATCTAGTATCAGCGTTTACCATTAATTCTTTGTTATTGTCTGACATCAATAACTGACACATGCACTCACCAATAATGTCCAGCCTGTAGGTTGCATTGATGTGTCCGGCAGCGTTGGAAACACGGCAGGTGTAGCGGCCACTGTCCTGCGGCTGTAGGTTTTTCAGTGTGAGTGTCCACTGTGGCCGATTACCCCGGTCAGACAGGGCAAGCTGCGCCTGGTCCTTCCACCATGTGATGCTTGGGGGGGGGGTGCCGGTGGCCAAACACTTCAGCCGAACAGAGCTGCCCACTGGCTGCTCCAGAACCCTCCTGCGCATCTTAGTCGGCTGACTAAAACGAGGCTTCTCTGTGGACGCAATTACATTCAGGAATGTTGACCTCATATGCATTTCATTTAGTTGACTTCAGTTAAAATTAGTCCATGTCAATACACTGAAACAGTATTTTTCCCCCACAGAAGTAAAAGATAATACTAATATGCAAGTAGTACTTGAACGTGAGAAACATTTCACACACAGCACATAACAATAAACATTACACACACAGCACATAACAATAAACATTACACACACAATACATAACGATAAACATTACACACACAGCACATAACAATACATTACACACACAACACATAACAATAAACATTACACACAGCACATAACAATACATTACACACACAGCACATAACAATAAACATTACACACACAGCACATAACAAACATTACACACACAGCACATAACAATAAACATCACACACACAACACATAACAATAAACATTACACACACAGCACATAACGAACATTACACACACAGCACATAACAAGTAATGGAATTTATAAGAATAAAACCTTGATGGAACAGTTGTAACCAGTAACGGAAGTCGGCATCTTATAAGAAGAAACAAGAAGGCATTCCTGCTGTGAAGCTCACAGAAAAAAAATGCTTACACATGAACAGCAGAAGAGAGTGCAGGAAGCAAGACCTGAGCTTTTGAGACTCAGCCCCTGTTGGTCATTTAATAACACATCTGCCTCATACACCTAAAGGTGAATGTGTTTGAGGTATCTCATACATACACACATCCATTGGTTTGGATCTGGTTTCTGAAAAAAGAGTCATGTGCACCCAAGATCATTTTACGTTCTTAGTTAGACGTCTGAGTACCTTTTCATATTTAGATTTTGGTGTCTAGCTGCAGCCAAGAGTTCTATAAACACTGAGTAACACACACACAGACACACGTGTTTACCCCATGGTGTGTGTGTATGTGTGTGTGTGCAAGTGTGTGTTTACTACATGGTTTGTATGTGCATGTATGTGTGTGTGTATGTGTGTGTTTTCTCCATGGTGTGTGTGTTTGCCCCATGTTGTGTGTGTATGTGTGTGTTTACTCCATGGTGTGTGTGTGTGTTTACCCCATGGTGGCCCAGTTGGTTGTTTGGCAGCTGCTGGGGGCTTGTTCTGAGATATTTCTACAGCATCATCTGAAACACCAGAAACCATAAAGTCCTGTCATTATGCCTGTGTGTGTGTGGAGGGGAGTGTAAAGTCAGATCAGAAATACTGTATGAAGAACTAACAATGTCCAAAGACCATTTCCAGAGCTCCACAATACATTATCAGCTCTCTTAAACGTTTCTATCAAATCCAAGATTTCTTTGACAGAGTCAACATTGTTAACTGAGGCCCCAAAACATAGCTATTGCAAATCATTTTCATATTTGACTGCAGATTTTAATATGTTGTGGATTAAATGCTGAATGACCATTTTTACAGTATAGGCTACAAAAAACACCTAAAGATTCATACTCTTGTATGTTATCACATGAAAAAAGGACTGCCCTGTACTGCTGGGTTATTATTCCATAACTAAGCATGCAGATATTATTCCAGCAACATTAGTTCTTTCATCTGCAGAGACACTTTTAAACGACCCGTGAATAAGGTCATTTGAATCATGCAGGGTTGGCTCAGCTCTAGTAGCTCTGTTCACTGCATAATGCCATCAGTGGCCACTAGATGACCAGTAGCCTACGAGCATGTAAACTCCTGCACTACTATAGGGATGATAATCAGGCTAAGCCTTAGTGTTATTATAATGGGAACCCTGACCATAACCCTTAGGGTTATTATAATGGGAACCATGACCCTAACCCTTAGTGTTATTATAATGGGAACCATGACCCTAACCCTTAGTGTTATTATAATGGGAACCATGACCCTAACCCTTAGTGTTATTATAATGGGAACCTTGACCCTAACCCTTAGTGTTATTATAATGGGAACCATAACCCTTAGTGTTATTATAATGGGAACCATGACCATAACCCTTAGTGTTATTATAATGGGAACCATGACCCTAACCCTTAGTGTTATTATAATGGGAATCATGACCCTAACCCTTAGTGTTATTATAATGGGAACCATGACCCTAACCCTTAGTGTTATTATAATGGGAACCATGA
>JAOYMR010000009.1:18438068-18448453 GCA_025802075.1 Tenebrosternarchus preto | reverse complement strand
AAACAAGGACGGATTGTTAGTTCACAGTGAACACAAACAAGGACGGATTGTTAGTTCACAGTGAACACAAACAAGGACGGATTGTTAGTTCACAGTGAACACAAACAAGGATGGATTGTTAGTTCACAGTGAACACAAACAAGGACGGATTGGTAGTTCACAGTGAACACAAACAAGGACGGATTGTTAGTTCACAGTGAACACAAACAAGGACGGATTGGTAGTTCACAGTGAACACAAACAAGGACGGATTGTTAGTTCACAGTGAACACAAACAAGGACGGATTGGTAGTTCACAGTGAACACAAACACAAGGACGGATTGTTAGTTCACAGTGAACACAAACAAGGACGGATTGTTAGTTCACAGGCTGCTTCACTTAAATTTTAGGAAATTACTCCATGTGTTTTTGTAATATGACAAGGAATCCAATAACCTGAAGTACAGTGTTCTTGGGCAGAGGCAGAGAGCTTCCTGGGGTTGGTCCTGCACTCTGCCTTCTAATTAAATCCATTACATGTACACTGAATGTACTGTACTGAAGGCCTTTAAGCACAACAAAATGAAGCTTACAAATAAAGTGTGACTGAAGACGCAAAACACCAACAGAGGGCGCTACATATCATTTTTTTCTCACTTTCTCAGCACAAAGGCCATATTTCTGAACATATGACAGCATGAACATCGAACAAATTAAAGCTGCTCTCACAATATAACAGCCATAACTCTCCACAGGCCGCTACTGCCTCTCAGTCAAACACTTAGCAAGCAGACAGAGAGAGGGGGAGAGAGAGAATAGAGAGGAAGAGATAGAATAGAGAGGGAGAGAGAGAGAGAGAGAGACAGACAGAATCAGAAGCAAAACGAGGTTCATCTCCTAAAGGCAAATACTATTTAATATTAAAGTTCATTCAGAAGGTTTTATATGTGGCATGTGGGGTGGCACATTAATCTTGCAGCAATATGAGGAGCAATCCAGAGGAAGATAGGAAATAGAACATGAGGGAGGGGGAGGGACAGAAAGAGAGAAAGAGAGAAAAAGACAACGAGAGAGACAAACAGAGGGAGACAGAACTTTTTCCTTCCCCCATAGCTCTTTAAACTGTATCAACCACTTGCTGGATAATTGTAACTGTAACTGGGATAACTGGGAGAAAATAGACACAAATATACACACCTTTGGATCAATCCAAAGATGCTTGATTTCTTGACTCTAGGTTGGTGAGTCCTTTCACTAGATCACACACTGCTCACTCCTCACCCCTCACACACTGCTCTTCACCCCTTACACTCCTCACCCCCCCACACTGCTCACCCCTCCACACACTGCTCTTCACCCCTCACACTCCTCACCCCCACTGCTCTTCACTCTTCACACTCCTCACCCCCACTGCTCTTCACACTCCTCACCCCCACTGCTCTTCACCCCTCACACTCTTCACCCCCACTGCTCTTCACCCCTTACACTCCTCACCCCCACTGCTCTTCACCCCTCACACTCCTCACTCTTCACACTCCTCACTCTTCACACTCCTCACCCCCACTGCTCTTCACCCCTCACACTCCTCACCCCCACTGCTCTTCACCCCTCACACTCCTCACCCCCACTGCTCTTCAGCCCTCACCCCACTGCTCTTCACCTCCCCACACTCCTCACCCCCACACTCACTCCTTTCTTTCACTGCTCTCTGTACAGCCAAATCAGCAAGAATTCAAGAATTAGACTCTGTGTTTTAGACTTGTGTTTTTAGATCCTATTCCAACATTTAAAAAAAAAAAAAGTATTTGATTAACTGTTGGTTAAATGTAATTGACCGTCTTTGGTTAAATTTATTTGACAGCCTTTGGTTAAATGTATTTGTAAAAGTCTCTATAGAAACAAGCATTTTTCCAGACCATTATTAAAGCAACACAGTCTTGATTCTTTAGTATTTAACAATTATAGGCCAATCTCTAATCCTCCATTTATGAGCAAATTACTTGAAAAAGTATTTTTTACACAGATGAATAATTTTTCCTAATAAAAAACATATTACTGATACATTTAAATGTGGATTTAGAGCACAACACAAAGAGCTTTAAGGATGGTAATAAATGATATACGAATAATTTTAGTGATTCATGTTACTGTTCTTGTCCTTCTTGATTTAACTGCTGAATTTGTAACCACCATAATACACTTCTTAAACAACTGGAAAGTATAGCTGGTGTTTCGGGAAATGTGCTTTTGACATATCTAATTGGAAGGAATCATTTTGTTAATATAGGTCAACACAGGTGTCTTGGATAAGCATGATACTTTCTATGGTGTACCACAAGGTTCTGTGCTTAGTCCATTTTTATGCTCTTTTTATATGTAAGAGGGCACTAGGACCATCAGGGTAATCAGGGTGATGAGCCCCAGCTGATTAAGACCCTGAGGAACCTCCTAGAGGGACCCAGATGCTGATGAGGAGAAGCAAGAAAGGGAGTAGGGAAAAAGGTAGAGGACAAACAGGGAGTGAAGTACTGATCTGGGGTCTGAAACGAGGAAGTAGGAAGTGTCCATTGCACTGTGATGGGGAAGAGGGGAAAGATGAGAGTGAGGGGAGGGCTTAGTGGAGGAGTGAGGGAACAGTGGCTCACCCAATCAGGAAGGATGGATTTATAGATGTCACTTCCACAAGAGAAGAACTAAAGAAGAGCCCTGCTTGGCTCAACTGGTTCTGGGCTTGAACCAGTGTCTGCACTAAAGAGCAGAAAGGTAGAGGTGGGAAAACAGACTGACTAAAAAACAAACAACTCATATACCAGAGTAACTTCCCCAGGAAAAACAACCTGTAGACAAACACAAGGGAGAACCTAACATTAAACTACACAATTTACCAGCAATCTTAGACTGTGTGTGACATACACCAAGACTCCACAAAGAGTGGCCTTTGCAAAGCTATTTTTATAGGGCAGGACCACCTGAGGGAGATCAGGCTAATAAGCCCTGATTTTTTTCCTGGCTCATTGACTCCCTCTGGTGGCCTACTGGCATTGCAAGCCACCCATTACAATATAATTTTTATAGTTATGCTGATATGCAGTTTTATATATCTGTTGCACCAGATGATGTGACTGCTATTGATAAACTGACTGCTTGTCTACATAGCGTTGTCAAATGGATGAATACTAAATAAAACTAAATGAAGCTATAACAGAGGAACTGGCAATGGAGAAAAGAAAAAAAGATATACAGCATATTTAAAAATGTATCCTCACAAACAAAAACTGGTCAGAAATATTGGTATGACCTTGAACTGCAGTTTAACATTTAAACCTCATATTAACAAGATTGTTAAACTGCCTTTTATCATCTTAGTAATATAACATGAGTAAAACCCTGCCTTAATTAAAACATTGCCTTCATTAAGACTCTGCCATCATTAAGGCTCCACCTTCATTAAGACTCCACCTTCATCAAGACCCTGCCATCGTTAAGACCCTGCCTTCATTAAAACCCTACCTTTGTTAAGACTCTGCCTTTGTTAAGACCCTGCCATTATTTACTCCAAGAAACTCATGCACTTTTTTTCTCCTAGATTTGTGCATTACTTAAAGAGGTTCCCTAAAACTATGATAAACAAACTCAAAGCAAGAACACTAAGCCAGAAAATATATCCACATTAGACCGTCACTTTTAGAATTGATTATAAAATGTTATTACTAGCTTTTAAAGCTCTTAGTGGATCAGTTCCTTCATATATTTCTGAACTCCTGAGTGAGTTTTGTTTAGAATTGTGACTTAAGAGCATCTACTGGCAGCTTCATGCATGTATGAAACTGAAAAGTTTTTTATTTTTATGCCCCAAAGATTTGGGACAAATTACCAACAGACATTTATCAAGCTTCTTCCATCAGTTATTTATGTTACAATCTGAAATGCTTTTCATTGTTTTTTTTTAATATTTTAAAATATTTAAAAAATATTTAATTACATTTTTAAATATTTAATTCAATATTAAATATTTTAAGTGTTTCTGTATTTTTTATGTTCTGTATAATATAATCTGTATTTTATAAATTTTACTCAATATTCTTTTTGGGGAGTTTTTTAAAAAAGTTTTTTTTAATTTATTGTATTAAGTTTATATTATTATTATTATTATTATTATTATTATTATTATGATTGTATTATTATTAGATAAAGGCTGTGGCTCTTTCTCTGAGGGACCTGACAGAAGGAATCACAGCATAAAATATACAGTAGATAAACTGTGCTCAACACCTTCCCTTTACTGTGAGAGAAAAGCCCAGCACATCCTTAAGAATGCTTAAGAATTTTTGTGTGATTTAGGTTACAATTTTGTACTTTCTAATCCATTTGGGAATAGCCAGACACTCACTAGATGCTTCTGTTTTACACTGATTGCTTCAGTCTCATTTACTGTTTAAAAGAGGCTTAAGTCATAATACCAGGATGGCATGCACCCGACAGACAGACAGACAGTCAGTCAGTCAGACAGACAGACAGATAGATAGATAGATAAAAAAAAAAATGAAAGAGGGAAGTTGAGGTAGATGATCTGATGATGAGATGGTACAGTGTGACAGAGCATCTGCTTAAACTCTTCTGACTGAACTCAATCGATGAGAAAGGTTTGTTCTGTAAGCTTCTTCTCCTGTGACCCCCTGCTCTCTCAGAACCTCCTAAATGGTTGATATTGATATGTCCTCAGACAGGCTCCAGGGTGTCTGGACCCCTGCATATGGACCAATCGCAGGACAATCGCAGAGTCTCTGTAAAAAATGCCCAGACACAAACACCACACAGAAAGCAAAAGCAACACAGAAATATGTCACTTGCTTGTTTCTTTTCTTTGTCTCATACACACTCAAATCTTCCCCTATAGTTCTCACACACTCAAATACACTCAAAATCTTCCCCTAGTTTTCACACACTCAAACACACTCAATCTTCCCCTAGTTCTCACACTCTCTCCTCTTTCTTCTGTCTTCCTTCTTCTCTTCTCTCTCTCTGTCCTTCTCTTTCTGTTTTTTTTCTGTAGCACTAAATCTCTTCCTGGCGACTGTAATGGTCTGTGAATGAAAGGAAGGTCAGGATGTGAGGCTGTGGAGATCTGTAAGTGCCCGATCAATACGCCAATTGGATTTACCCGCTCGCATTAAGCAGTGCATCTAATACCTCTCCCACCATCCACACAGCAGACTATCATTTAATTACACTCAATGTGTTACAACCTTCTGACTCCAGGCAGTGATTTTAATCACCGAGACTAATGGAAATGTATCAAATATAACCAGAAAAAAGGTAGAAGAGGCACATGATAATTATGAACCAAAAAACATGCAGTTATCAGAAATAGAATCACTAACTCCTTAAAACCTATCAAAACATTATAAGGCTGCTGTCTATTTTATAAACCAAAATGACTGTCAGACCTTAGTGTGAGATAATGACAGAGGTGGCAACTCCAAGGACAAGAGTATTTATACATTAACTGTATACATTTCAATTGTTTATTCTGAAAATGTTGCCACAAAGTAATAAAAGCTATCAGGCACCAGCAAATTCATAATAATTCATAATAATTCTCTGTTATTGGAATTCATATTTTCAAGTGCTTCATGGCTGATTTACATCACTGCATCATATTAAACCTCAAATCCTGCCTCCCCTTCCGTCGCCTCTGTTTTAAACCATCACCTCTGAGTGAACCATCCTGAACGCTATAGAGTGAATAGTGAACAAGTTAACGAGTGAACCATCCTGAAAGCTGCTTGAGTTTGACTCCCTGGATCTGTTCTACTGGCACTGAGGGCTTAGGGGTTAGCAGCAGAAGTAAGAGAAGTGACACATTAAAGGTTCAATCAGAGCCTTTACAATCCTGAACACACTGTCCTGTCAGCTTCTAGTGACAAAGACCTCTCTAACTCCCCCCCCCCCACACACACACACACACCTCACACACATACACAAACACACACATACACACACACCTCACATACACACAGAGAGAGATCGACAAACACAAACTTGATTACATTTATGAGAAAGAGTGTGGCATAAGTCTTATTACTTTTTTTCCCTTTCTCTCTCTCTCGCCTTCTCTATCTCTCTCCCTCTCCTTCCCTCTCCCTCACTCTTTTTCTCTAGAGCACATTTTGGCTGACATTCAACAAGGAATCATCTGCAGTGAGGAAAGTAAATCCCTGATATTGTTAAACATTATAAGAGCTTAGTGTTCTAATGTCTAATAGGTTTCTCACTTCTAGTGATGGGAGCCATTTTATTCTGGCCTGAAGAGTGACAGTTAGAGGGTCCTGGGACATAGAGACTGGCTTTGCTGTTTAATCTATAGTCTTCCTTATATAGACTTCCTTATATTGCTAGTCAGATTGTTATATAAAATTGTCCTCATCTACTAAAACTACATGTAACTTGAATGTGGTTATTCCTATATCTGAGGACAGATTTCAGTGAATACCTTTACACCTCAATCTAAGGAGAGTTTTCAGTCAAAAAGGACCCACCCACCCACAGAAACACCCAGCCTAACCCTAACCCTAACCCATCCAGGCAGTCATAAGATTGAAGCTCTAATAAAAAGTCAGTTGTGCACTTTTATAATGAGCCTCTCCTCTCCTCTCCTCTCCAATTCTTTTTTCCAATGTTGGTATAAGATGCTGACACCATTAGATGATTGTTCATTTTGGTATATAAGCATCAGTCATCTGTCTAGATGATGATGATGATGATAATGATGACTTTCCTTCTTTTGACTGGTTCATCAGAAAAGTGTAGTAACGAGCCTAAGCTTTAGGGGTCTCTGTGTTGTGTGGTGCTGGGATACACTGGGCAGTATTCAGAGTGTTGGGATACACTGGGCAGTATTCAGAGTGTTGGGTTGTATTGGGAAGTATTGGGACATTAAGGGTGTGACGTGGGTTTGGGTGTACTGGGTGGTGTTAATGTTATGGGGTTTTGAAGGGGTTGGATGTGCTATGGAGGTGTTACGAAGTATCAAGATGGTGTATAGTGTAACACTAACATCATACACTACACATACACTAACATCACATGCTACACATACACTAACCCTAACAGCATATGCCACCACATATATACATTAACTCTAACAGCATACACCAACACACACACTAACCCTAACAGCATACACCAACACTTTGGATATATTGTCATTGTTCTGAAATGATCTCCAGGTGTGTGTTTGGAAAGAGATTATGTCTTTGTGTATGTGTGAATGTGTGTGTGTGTATGTGTGAATGTCTGTGAGAGAGAGAGAGAGAGAGAGAGAGAAAGAGAGAGATGTTCTATCTGAGCAGATTCAGTTTCATAAGAACTGCGTCATCTCTAATAGTGGGGGGTTGTGTTAATAACGGGGTTGTGTTAATAACGGGGTTGTTAATAACGGGGTTGTGTTAATAACGGGGTTGTGTTAATAACGGGGTTGTGTTAATAACGGGGTTAGGGTTAGATTTACCGACAGAATAGAAGAATGGTTTTCTGTATCTGCAAGTCATCACAACTCTGGAAAACACTGTTCCATCAAAAGTTCCCTAATCTTCTGTGTGCATGTATGTGTGTGCGCTCTGGTGAGAGCGTGTGCATGTGCGCTCTGGTGAGAGCATGTGTGTGTGTTTGTGTGCATGCACGCTCTGGTGAGAGCGTGTGTGTGTGTGTGTGTGCGCGCGCGCTCTGGTGAAGTATGTGCACTTCCAATACCATTAAATATTGAAGGTGAAGGTCAATGTATGGTATTCCATTCACCACTCACCACTCACCGTTCACCACTCACCACTCACCGTTCACCACTAACCACTCACCGTTTACCACTCACCATTCACCACTCACCGTTCACCACTCACCATTCACCACTCACCGTTCACCACTAACCACTCACCGTTCACCCATTCACCACTCATGTCTCATGACCACTCTTGGCTCATGACCACTCTTGGCTCATCCCCATTCAATTAGGTCCCAGCATGTGATGGTTAATAAGTGCTTAGTGTGAAAGTGTGTATGTATGATAGCCTCTCTTCTTCAGCCTAAGCATTGATCTGACACAGAGAAACACTCACTCAGAGAACGCCTGCCTTTTATTCTTACTGCTGTTTTTTGATGTTATAAAACGATGGTGCAGAGGAAAGTGAATTACATCAATCCCCCAACACCGGAGCTTCGGAGAGCAGCTAGGGATCTAGAGAACCAGAGAGCAGGGAGAGAGAAAGAGTAGTATAGGGGAAAAGTGGGGGTTAAAGAAAAATAGAGAGAGGGAGAGGGGGAGGGGGTAATCTGTCTCTCTTGGTGTTGAGTGTTAAGGGTTTGTTTGACCTT
The DNA here is from genome assembly GCA_025802075.1 of Tenebrosternarchus preto. Classification (NCBI taxonomy): domain Eukaryota; kingdom Metazoa; phylum Chordata; class Actinopteri; order Gymnotiformes; family Apteronotidae; genus Tenebrosternarchus; species Tenebrosternarchus preto. The sequence goes on along the minus strand of JAOYMR010000009.1, from coordinate 18,440,106 downwards.
GTGGAGAAAGTGTCTCTGTGCAGGGAGGCGGTCAGTGGATGAACAGGAGAGCAGGTAATAAACAAATAAAATAAGCAAAACCAAGGGGCCCTTAGTTATTATTAATAATAATGATAATCATAATAATGACATCATAAAGATAATAATGATTAATATTAATAAATCCATTTCTCCAGCCTTTTCCATCTAAAAGAGCAAACTTACAGTGATAATGCAGGGAGTATAGAGCTGTAGTGAAATCATTAGGAAAGACACTGTACTGAACACTGTACTGAACACTGTACTGAAACAGGTAGACAGAGGTCTGGTTCTGGACAATAAAGCTTTCGATCACAGACTCTGAGCTTCACTCTCAGATTAACTACCAGCACAGCAATTCAGAACAACTCTGATTTGTCGTGTGTGTGTGTGTGTGTGTGTGTGTGCAAGTAACCAAATTTATATTTATGAATCCTTTCTCCATAAAATATTGCCTTCCAGGGTTTCTTCATTAAAACAGTTTCACCTCATCTTAACAAAGAATGCATTTATAAACAAGTGATGTTTGAGTTTAAGAAGAAGCCAATCCAATTTCTTTAGTGTCAAACTCCCTCTGTTAGAGATTAACTTCCTCTGTTAAAGACCAACTGCATGTTTTAGATTTTTACTGATGAAGGGTTTGTCATTCTTACATGAGTTTACTTGAAGGCATAGTGATTATAAAACCTGTTTAAGGCCTTAGATAGAGTAACAGACCCTTAGTATGAAAGGAGTTATCAAGCCATGCTAGCTTGTCACTATACTGCATACTGGTATATCATGCCTTCAAGAAAAAGGCTCATTCAATATACTACAGTCAAAAAAACCCACCTCAAATTCCCTTTGTATGTAGGAAAGTACGTCTTGACTTGTAAATGTTAGAAACAACCAGATGATGGGAGGGGCCTACCTGATGATGGGCAGGGCCTACCTGATGATAGGCAGGGCCTAGCTGATGATGGGCAGGGCCTAGCTGATGATGGGCAGGGCCTAGCTGATGATGGGCAGGGCCTGTCTGATTAAGGGAGGGGCATACCTGATACAGGGAGGGGCGTACCTGACGAAGGAAGAGTAATGTTAGAGAGAGTAATATTAGGGAGAGAGAGAGAGAGAGAGAGTAAAGTTAGGGAGAGAATCATGTGAAATTTACATTGCATGACTGGTTGAATAAACTATTTTGAATAGGTGAGATCTATTGTGAACCAGAGAGCTTGGAATGGTGTTCTTATAAAAAGTGTTTTATGATTTTTGTTGACATTTTCACCAAATACACATCAGCAGAACTAAGAATTATGTCCCACATTACAGTCCTTGTGCAAAGAAAGAGATATATTGAGATTTCATAAAATCAGCAAATGTAGCCAAAAAGAGACAAACAATACGTTCCATTTTTAAAACACTAACTTTAATAGCGTAAATCAGATATAGATGTTAAACAGCAGTGTATGTGCTAAACGATAAACCACACTACACAGCTAAATCACACTACACCGATAAACCTCACTACACAGTTAAATCACACTACACCAATAAACCTCACTACACAGCTAAATCACACTACATCGATAAACCACACTACACAGCTAAATCACACTACACTAATAAACCACACTACACTACAATGCCACATTTGGGACAGAGTGTGTAGAATGTGAAGCTTGAATAAAAGTTAATTCTCTTTCTGTTGCCCTCTTTCCCTCCCTCTTTTTTGCTCTCTTTCTGCCTCTGTTTGTAGATAAAAATGCTTCTGTTTGTAATGCACCTCACACTGGAGGTTTCTCTCACAGCCTAGTAAATGAGTCAGAGACTCCAGGACTGGGCCAAGAGAAGTGTGTGTGTGTGTGCCCCCACAAATGTGAAAGCGCTAGAGGAAATAGTATGTGTGTGCATGCAAACTAAGCACTTGTAAGAATGGGGGGGGGGGGGGGGGGGGGGCAAACCAAACGGGTTGCCCCAAAAAAAAAAAATAAAAACAAAAGTTAAGGGCACAAAAAAAAAAATTTAAACACCAAAAAAACAA
>JAOYMR010000009.1:18419166-18426666 GCA_025802075.1 Tenebrosternarchus preto | reverse complement strand
GTGAGTGTGTGTGTGCGCGTGTGTGTGTGTGCTTAGATCTGGATTTCAGTGGCTCTGATAAAACTTGTCCTTCCCTCTCACTGACTAAAACAATAAATCATTTACTGTTAATATGTGATCCTAATTACTTGGGAAGTGGATTTGTAATTGAAACCAAGCATGTTGTGTGCAGCTCATTAATTCATAAATGATGGGTAGGCACATATCCACACTCCCGAGGAGGCGGGTCCACACCCCCGAGGAGGCGGGTTACATTTAAAATGCACACATTTTAAAATGTAACAGCCTTACTTATGAATAAGTAATGAATGATAAGTGTAGAATTCACACACGTAAAACCCTGAATTGTGAATTCACAATTATCATAAAGTGATATAAAGGTCCACGTATTTTGTTGCTCCCAGTGAAATTTACTTTACAAATGAAGGTCAAAGTTTGGTTTTCTTTGCCAAACCACTTCCCTCAAACTCGAGTAACTGTGAAATGGCATAAGAAAAACAAAACATCTAATTAGCCTCTACCTGCCTCTGACTCTACCTGCCTCTGACACTACCTGCCTCTGCCTGCCTGAGACAAACTCTTCTGTTGCCCTCAACTTATTCCTTAATCCTAGGCTTAAACTAATCCTAACACATGAGAATAAATCAAAACTATTCCCACTGATGTCTGAGTTCTTTACCTCCAAATGAATACAGTTGTAATAGTCTCTGTTTAATAATGAAGCTTCGTAATGTTCCATCACCTTCTCTCTCTCTCCCTCTCCCTCACTCCTCCTACCCCCTGTCCCTCTCTTTCTCTCTCTCCCTCACTCACCCCTCACTCTCTCCCTCTCTTTCTCTCTCTCCCTCACTCACCCCTCACTCTCTCCCTCTCTTTCTCTCTCTCCCTCACTCACCCCTCACTCTCTCCCTCTCTGTTCTCTCTCTCACCATCTCTCCCTTTTCTCCCACTCTCTCTCTATTTCTTTCTCTCTCTTTCTTAGATGTTGAGTCTGGTCTGGCAGACTGAGTGCGATGCTGAACTGGTTTTAGTGGTATAACTGAGTGTGATGAGGACTGGTTTTAGTGGTATAACTGTATCTGGGTAGAGTTAGGGTTAGGGGGCAGGGGTAGGGTTAAGGTTAGGGGTCAGGTTAGGGTTAGGGGCAGTGTTAGGGTTAGACACACACACACACACACACACACAAAAAGTTGTCCTACGTACACACACACACACATACACAGTTGCCCCAACTTCATGACTTCCTTCAGCATCGTTCCCAGCTTCCCTGGTGTTCTCAGGCTTGGGTCTCTAATCTTCCCTGGTGCTCTCAGGTTTAGGTCACTGGTCTTGGTCTAAATTAACATGCTGTCTGGTTTTGCTTTGGTCATTATGACTATAAATGTGGAACGAATGTTTCCTAAAGGAAAACATGCTTCACTTGCTCATTAGTGTCCCGCATTACAGTGGAGAATAAACTAATTAAATAAACAAATATTTAATGATATATATTTTAAATCTATTATTGTTGTTATTGCTGTTGTATTCTTATTGTTATTATTACATCACACAGTGATGTATTATACACACACACACACACTAACACATTACACACATACACACACACACACACACACACACAGTGATGTATTATTCACTAATGTACATTGTCTACATTGATATCCACCCACTCAGTGAACTACATCATACTATTTCTGTGTTTGTAAAAATTTAATGCCAGACTAACTACATTTGCCCACCATCACACTTTACTAATCAGGTTCTAAAATTATCTCTCTTAAAAGTATTGCTATTTATTAATATAAACAGCTATTTCATAATAAATAAACCAGTAAAATTATCCCTCTTTTCATAATAAACAACCCAGTAAAATTGTCCCTGTTTTCTTGGGTGCTGTGATTCTGATTCACTTTAGGGAGTCCAGAGTGCCACAGTAACCAAAGCACCATAGTGACCAGCGCCACGGTGACCAGCACCACGGTGACATCCCCCTCTCGTCTCCCTCCTGCCGAGCATAATCAAGTTTGAAATGTTGGAAGAGGACACTGAGCAGCAGCTGGTGATAAATCATCACTGTCTGAAATTAATCAATAGGCAAGATCCCACAAGGTCTTTATCTCACTCAGCTAAAGAGAATACAAATCACTGATGTCTCATGGCCACCATGTGGCAAAACCCAAGACAGATAGAAAAAAAAAACAAACCCAGACAGGTACATGAATTACTGCCATGCTTTCCTCAAGCAGGCAGCTCCTGACCCATCGGGTCATGTGACTGTCACATGACTGCACACACCATGCGTACTGGAGCTGGGTGTTGCAGTTTTGGGTACACAACTCCTGACCCACCTCGTCATGTGACTGTCACACAACTCCTGGACTCAGTTCATGACTTTTCCATCATAAGAAACCCTGTAAAATAAACACAAGTGTGTTTATGATCAGGTGTGTTTATGATCAGTGTGAGCTAAGCTGGTTCAACTCATAACATAGTCAGGGTGAGGTTCACGCACAGGTGTGTGAAGCAGGTGTGGACGACCTGACAGCAGGACTGATGGACAGCAGGACTGATAGCTGTGGGCATCCTGATGCAGGAGAGGATGGACCCCATGAGAACAAAGGAGACATTTCCTGCAGTCACTCAGTGAACAATCTAGCAATCAAAGTTTCAGGAATAACCTCCACAACTTCCTCTCAGCACAAATACAGTATGTCACTGTTAAAGTAAACCGAGAAATGTCATTGATCAAATCACTAGTCAGAAATGAAGAGACGTACCTGCAATATTGTTCTTCGCGATGTACACAAATCATTTCATGCACTGTAATGAGAGGGTCTGTATGTAATCTGAGGGTTTGCATGTAATCTGAGGGTTTATATGTAACCTGAGGATCTGTATGTAATCTGAGGGTTTGAATGCAACATAATGGTTTGTATGTTGGGCTCCTCCTACAGTTCAGCAGCAGGGCATGCTGGGAGGGGAGTGGCATGGAGACGGCAATGGGTGTGCTCACTGGATGTGTTCACTGGGCGTTAGGTTAGGGTTAGGTCAGGGTTAGGTTAAGGTTAAGTTAGGGTTAGGTCAGGGTTAGGTCAGGGTTACGTCATGGTTAAGTTATGGTTAGGTTAGGGTTAGGTCAGGGTTAAGTTATGGTTAGGTCAGGGTTACATCAGGGTTAAGTTATGGTTAGGTCAGGGTTCGGTCAGTGTTAAGTTATGGCTAGGTTAGGGTTAGGTCAAGGTTAGATTAATCCAACCAGCGTCTAAGTGAATCCCTGAAGACCTGCAGGTAAAAGTGACCAGATTGTCATTTTGAGGATAAATGCCCCTCATTGGGAAGTTTCTGTCCAGGTGCCCTGGATCTGGCGAATAAACTTGCAGCACTCTCACATTCTGATAATCCGAGGAATGACTCACATTTCGTGATTCCAAAGAATGTGCTTAGGTCCATCTGCCATGGGCTCAAACACATCCTGAGTGATGTCAGAACCGTGCTTCCTCTCATCCTGAGTGATGTCAGAGCCGTGCTTCCTCTCATCCCGAGTGATGTCAGAGCCGTGCATCCTCTCATCCTGAGTGATGTCAGAGCCATGCTTCCTCTCAAACACACCCTGAGTTACACTGCCATCACCTTACAGCTGTTACACCTCGATCACAACTGGCACAGCCAGTTGAAGTGTGTGATACTGCTAAACCAGCAGGAGAGAGAGAGAGACGAGGGAGAGGAAGAGAGGGGGGTATTGAGGCAGAGAGAGAAAGAGGGAAAGAGAGAGAGGGAGAGAGTGGGAGAGATAGATAGAGGGATTATTCTGCATGTGAGCAACTTTACCCGTCACCATAACAATAGGCACAGGTACAAACACAGGCACAGACACAGGCACAAACACCTCCCAATGAATTCTGAACAGTTATGTGTCTATGTGAGAGTGTTTGCTGTGTGTGTATGTGTGTGTATGTGAGAGAGAGAGAGAGAGAGATAGAGCACATGTCGAGGTTAGTGGGTGGGGGGTAGGACAGGTGTCTCATCCTCTCCATTTAGTTTGATCTGCAGTGAACCAGCATGTCTGCTAAGTTCAAAGGCACTAAACCCCATGTGGGTAAAGTAAGAGGGTTAAGGCCATACTTGAGCATATTATATCCACCACAGATTTGCAAATATATGACAAACATTTGAGAAAAATCAAGATTTTTTTCAAGACGTAAAGCAACAGAGAAAACAAAAGCTCTCACTGTGAGCACATTCTCCACTAACCCTGTCAGCACAGCGAGAGACAGGTGCTCCACCTGAGTGTAAAATTACATGCAGAAATATAATCATGTGTTTAGGTGACCAAGCACACAGCGAACCTCTGCTTGTGTAAAATGCTTCCAGTCCACAGAAAATAATCTCGTTACCTTGGTTCACAGTCTCACATATTAGCACGTCCAGAAACACCCCACCCGCTGTGTACCAAACCCCACCTACGCCATTCAAACTCCACCCATCCTGTACCAAGCCTTATCTGCCCCTGTGCTCCAGATTTAAATGCATCAAATGAAGCTTCAACTAATCAACTTAAAGGTTTAATCAAGAAAAGGTTTTACATTTCTGACACAAGGTCCTTGAGTGTACATGCAATTATAAGAACAGGAAGTGCTTTTCTCTCATTCTGAGTGTTCCTCTGGTGATTTAGCTAGTAAGTACAAGCTATTACACTCAATATCCACTGTGAGTTCATCTCGAGTTTTTTCCTTCTCCTTTATGAGTGGGAGAAGTTCTATTTACTCTGCTCTCCCCCTTTCAAAGGCTCAAGCAAGGGTGCGGATCTTAAACAAAGATGAGCACAGACTGATGAAGCTGTACGCTGGTCGAACACTGTACAGCACCAACACTGTACAGCACCAGCACTGTACAGCACCAACACTGTACAGCACCAACACTGTACAGCACCAACACTGTACAGCACCAACACTGTACAGCATCAACACTGGCACTGCAAGAAGGACCTTGATGCTAAAGAAAAATAGTAGACACGTCCTTAATTCTCTATCTCTGCACTCAAGCATCTGATTAATATAAGCCTGATTAAGTATGTTAACTAGCTGAGGGTGGCAGTGTGTGAGTGTGTGTTTGTGTGTGTGATTTGGAGTGGGCTACTTTCTTCCTGCTGGGTCATGCGGAATGGCCAAGGCTGATCAGTAGTTTATAGGCAGGATGAGGAGAGACCACTGCTGTGCTCTAATTACCATGTAAATACCCCCTCGAGGGGTCCCAAGCCTGCGGCCTGCCAGGAGAGGCTGCTTTCACAGCTCTTCTACAGATCAAACCCTCGCAGAGATTACCCACGACTCCCTGTGCCCTCTGCCTTCAGGATCATGCTGATTGGATAAGAGCATTAGAGCAGACGGGTGTATTAGGCCAGCCTGGATTGCACATTCTGTACTTACGAATGCGTGACTCATAGACATGAGCTGCATTTCAGTCTAGAACCATAAACAAGCTGCTTGATTCTCTCTGGGCTCCAGGGTGATTTCAGTCAAATATTTGCCATCAGTTTCAGACGTGTAGAAGAACCTCAGCATCATTTCAGTGTTTCTTCTGCTCCACATGCTTGCAGTCTGTCATCAAAATAGAAAAAAAAAAACTGATAATTGTTTCTCTAAAACCCTTTTAACATGTTGATTCCATCATTCTGGAAGTTTTATTCTGTGTTTTTTTTTTTTTTGTCAGAATCACTTGTTTACTGCCTACAGGCTTTACAGATTCTGAAAAAACTTGAATAAATAAAATGGATGTTGTGAAGCACTTTATTATTTTAACCCTCCACCTCCCTCTCCATCAATCCTCCATCAGCAACACCCTCAATTATTTGTTCTGAATGTTATGAGCAGAAAAAAAAAACATTTTAGTACCAAACCAGCACCACAATCAGACTGAGATGAGATCGATCTAATAAACTAACAAATATTAACAAACGAAAATCAATAACCGTCTCCAAGCATTTTTTCATTAATCCTTCCTCTTTGGTATCTTTAAAACAGAAAGCAGAGTGGCACTGTGCAGATCTGAGACACAAAAATATTCTAATCCTGCCTGCCTGCCTGCCGGAATAATGAGACAATGTGGATTATGGATTATGGAGCCACCTCAGTGTATGAACAGCTCCCAGATCACTGTAACCCCCAGAACAGAAGAGCCTCTGACCCCTAGCCCCCCCCAAAACAGAAGCACAGATAATCCAATTTGAGACACTTGACTGGCAGAGCTAATTAGGGCCCCGGGGTCTTGTCTGAGCTCCCAGGGACCAGCAAAGATGAGGCAGCTGGGGCAGCTGAAACCGAAGACGCTGTGTTTTAACAGAGAACCATGGGAATGCTAATTTGGCTAATGCACATTAATCCTTTTTATGATTCTTTCGCCTTCACAGTTATGGTGATGGTGTTTTTTCTAGATGTGCTCCTTGACTCTAGAACTGTCTTCCCCTCCTGGTCCTCAGTCCTGAACTCTATATTAACATCTAATCTCAAACAGTATCTTTTTTACATTACTTATAATATTCACAATGATTAAATTCCCCTTCACCAGTCTTTGTCTATGTTGTGAAAGTACGTCCTGTATATTGTACGTGTTCTGTGTGTACATATCCTGTATATTGTATGTGTCTCATGTGTACATGTCCTGTATATTGTATGTGTCTCAGATGTACATGTCCTGTATCTTGTATGTGTCTCATGTGTACATGACCTGTATCTTGTATGTGTCTCATGTGTACATGTCCTGTATCTTGTATGTGTCTCATGTGTACATGTCCTGTATCTTGTATGTGTCTCATGTGTACATGTCCTGTATCTTGTATGTGTCTCATGTGTACATGTCCTGTATATTGTATGTATACTGTATGTGTCCCCCACCTCTGGATCTATACGACCTCCACCTCTGGGTCTTGACTGCACAACAAGACGTTAAAACTATTCAGTACTTGTTATTCATTTCCCTTATACAAAGAGTAAACTTACCTGAACAGCATTAAATAACATTAACTACACACAGTACATACCTGAACAGCATTAAATAACATTAACTACACACAGTACGTACCTGGACAGTATTAAATAACATTAACTACACACAGTACCGGCCTGGACAGTATTAAACAACATTAACTACACACAGTACATACCTGGACAGTATTAAATAACATTAACTACACACAGTACCTACCTGGACAGTATTAAATAACATTAACTACACACAGTACCGGCCTGGACAGTATTAAATAACATTAACTACACACAGTACCTACTCTGGACAGTATTAAATAACATTAACTACACACAGTACCTACTCTAGACAGTATTAAACAACATTAACTACACACAGTACGTACCTGGACAGTATTAAATAACATTAACTACACACAGTACCAACCTGGACAGTATTAAACAACATTAACTACACACAGTACCTACCTGGACAGTATTAAATAACATTAACTACACACAGTACCTACCTGGACAGTAT
>JAOYMR010000009.1:18388175-18399940 GCA_025802075.1 Tenebrosternarchus preto | reverse complement strand
TAATAACATACTTAACACAACCTAACATAATAACATACCTAACAACACACCTAACACAACCTAACATAATAACATACCTAACAACACACCTAACACAACCTAACATAATAACATACTTAACACAACATAACATAATAACATACCTAACACACCTAACACAACCTAACATAACATACTTAACACAACCTAACACAACCTAACATAATAACATACTTAACACAACCTAACATAATAACATACTTAACAACACACCTAACACAACCTAACATAATAACATACTTAACACAACATAACATAATAACATACCTAACACACCTAACACAACCTAACATAACATACTTAACACAACCTAACACAACCTAACATAATAACATACTTAACACAACCTAACATAATAACATACCTAACAACACACCCAACACAACCTACCACAACATACTTAACACAACATAACATAATAACATACATAACACAACATAACATAACATGCCTAACACAACCTAACACAATAACATACTTAACAACACACCTAACACAACCTAACATAATAACATACCTAGCACAATCGAACATATCTTACCTAACACAACATAATAACATACCTAACACAACCTAACATGATAACATACCTAACACAACCTAGCATGATAACATACCTAACACAACCTAACATAACACACCTAACACAACCTAACATAATAACATACTTAACACACCTAACACAACTTAACATGATAATATACCTAACACAACCTAACATGATAACATACCCAACACAACACATACCTAACACAACCTAACATGATAACATACCTAACACAGCATAACAACATACCTAACACAACCTAACATACCTAACATAACATAATACTACATACTTAACACAACATAACATACCTTACACAGCCTAATATAATAACACAAGATCTGAGACAAATGCAATAACATACCTGCGTACTCCGAGAACACTGTATGTAAAATGTATGTAATATATGTAATATAAACATTAACAACAATTCACATAAACATCCACATTCTGCACCTGCTGGTGCTCTGGTGTCTATTAGCGAGAGCTGGAAAACGAACAGCAATCTTCAGGTAAAGAATCTTCAGGTAAAGAATTTTCAGGTAAGGAATCTTCAGGTAAAGAATCTTCAAGTAAAGAATCTTCAGGTAAGGAAGGCCTGCAGAATCCCTGCTTTCCTTGTACTTTTTTAACCTGTCCAGCAGTTTAATAATTTCCTTTGGGTAAAACATGTCTGTTAAATTAGCAAAGAAAAGTTGCATTTAATATTAAGCAAATAAGATCTTAGTAATTGGTTACATTTTCTGTGGAATCTGAACCCCGACCCCAGAACCCTGACCCTCCAGAATACCGACCAAAGAACCCTGACCCCCGCCAGAACCCTGACCCTCATCGCCCAGCGGACCTCTCACTCTGGTGTCTGAAGCTGGGAAACTCTCCTTCCAAATTGGAAGTGAACCAGGATTGTGACAGAGGAAAATAACAAGAAAAAGGAATGTGTGAAGGTTTGTCTTTGGCAGCTAAAGACCATTAGTGTTAAAGACCACTAGTGGTCACTCCAGCCAGGAACAGCACTGTCCAGCTGTCAGAAAATGCACTGTGTGCATGTTTATATGAACAGACTGTACAGATGTAAAACTTGTCCATGCATCCAGCCCCAGCAAACATTCGAAGTCCTCCATAATGACTCGGCTTCTCCGCTTGGAGACTGCAGCTGTTTTTGCTGTTCAGTTCAGTTGCATCACCTGAAACTCCATCACCCTGTCTCGAGACTCCATCACCTGAAACTCCATCACCCTGTGCTGAGACTCCATCACCCATAAACAATGAGATCAACCTGTAGGAGGCAGCGTTTAATCGAGTGAGTAAATAGTTTCTTGTTTATAAATGGCTCCTGTACACCAACAGAGCAGTGAAGGTTGCAGCTTCGCACCTGTAATAACACATTAATAACACACATGTAACAACACATTTCACATGTAATAACATGTCTGCAGAAATCTCCAACACAAGAGAGATACATTAACTATTATGTCTTGGTTACTGGAAATCTCAGTTTCTAAATAAATAATAGGTTGGTCCATGCTGGTGACTAACATGAACAAGCACCAACTGAAACATTCTGAAAGGACTCAGCCATCACTCACCCTCACACACACTCAGCCATCATCACACACCTCCACACAACCTCAGTTATCACACCCTCACACCCCTCCAGCCACTGCATACCTGACCAGTGAGGCTTTGACCAGTGAGGCTGGGGCCGCATGCAGTAGTGGATAAAGTCGACTTGATACAAATAAAACAAACAGAATTACATTCTGAACCTAACTGATTGTGTGTGTGTGTGTGTGTGTGTAACATCGTTCACTGTCCATCATTCACTCTGCTCTAGCCATCACCTGAGTATCTTCAGTGTCGGCATGACAACAAGCCAACAGCAAATCATTATTTTGGGGGAGGGGCTCAATAATTCCCACAGCATAACAGATCCTAACCTAGTTATTCGTTATTACATTATGACATTCATAAGGTTCATGAATATTTCATAGGTACCAGTACAGGCATCTGACAAAGAGATAAATGTGCTGTATAGGAAATATAGAATAATCTCTACTCTGCATGGAAGGGTATGCCATTCCTGAACTAAATGAGTGTGTGTGTGTGTGTACATGTGTTTGGTTGGGGGGGGGGGGTGAGATGACAAGCTTTCTGGTTTCTAGAGAAGCAGATGTTATGCAAATTTTTAAGAATCATCATTTGGTCAGAACAGGGGGAGGCAGAGAGATTGACGTGAGCATTGTGTTGTTTGAAGGGCATTTATTATGATTTATTATGATTTTGGAAGCTTTTAACCCTTTGATCTTCAGGCCTACATTAAGCTACATGAAGAGCTGCAACAGTTAGAAGATGATGCTAATGACTTTTAGGTGTTTTTCACAGTGCAGGAGGAAACCGAGCTAAATGTGTTCTAGTTTGACAAGGTGTTGATGGCTGAAATGACTTATATGACCAGAGCCTTGACATCTACAGTATGAGGGAGATGCTCAGCAGCACCATCTGGAGAAGAACCGCGTGTGGACAATTTTTCCTCCTCGTGTGTGCACACATGAATGTGTTTGTTTATGCATTGGTTGATGTGTTAAAGTTTGATTGGCGTTTCAACCAAATTCGAACCAGTTCCCATTAATAAGGCATGATATGAGTCATGATGACATTTTGAAAATGCTGCTGTTTAGTAGATTTTGATTTCATTTTAAAACACATTGACAAACATGTCTGATCAACAGGATTTCTTAAGTGATGTTGCTAATCTAGGGTTATACAAGTTAAGGTTAGGGTTACATTCAACAATATTTATGAGTTGGTACAGTGGGTGATAATACTGTCTACACTTTGAGGGGTTCAGTCCTCTGTCTGTGCTATACCAAATATGTGCTGTACCAATAAGAATCCTTGGGTAAGACTCCCGGCACCACACTCATTTACCTCAGTAACACTAAACTCACCTGCATCAGTAACATTACACTCACCCACATCAGTAACACTACACTCAACCACCTCAGTAACACTACACTCACCCACCTCAGTAACACTGCACTCAACCACCTCTCTAACACTACACTCACCCGCCGCAGTAACACTGCACTCACCCACCTCTCTAACACTACACTAACCTTACTCTGTAACACTATACTCATCTGCCTCTGTAAAATGACTGTAATTATAAATTCCTCTGGAAAAGAGCATCTAACAAATATGTAAATTAAACATTCAATTGCAAACTGTGTTCTGAAATACAAGTTTAAAGAAACTCAATATATTGTTAGTATATAGTGTGCTTTGATACTGTTAACACGTGATACACGTACGTTTGCTTTGATACTATTAACACGTGATACACGTACGTGTGCTTTGATACTGCTAACACGTGACACGCGTTTGTGTGCTTTGATACTGTTAACATGTGACGTGTTCGTGTGCTTTGATACTGTTAACACGTGACACGCGTTTGTGTGCTTTGATACTGTTAACACGTGACGTGTTCGTGTGCTTTGATACTGTTAACACGTGACACGCGTTCGTGTGCTTTGATACTGTTAACACGTGACACGCGTTCGTGTGCTTTGATACTGTTAACACGTGACATTTTCGTGTGCACAGTCTCCCAGCCTGTCATCACAGCCAGGCTATAATTAACCAAAACTTTCAAACACAACAACAAAAAAAAACTTCCCCAACATCCAACCAGTTCCACAACAGTTCAAAGACATAAGTAAATGGTTAAAAGGTTATGATACTCAAAATGGTGAAATGTAAAATATATTAAAATACATGAACCACTCTCTTCTCTTTCTATATATGTATTAAAAGGACATTCCTGTTCCCTATACGTAATTAATTAAAACTTGTTCTAAGCCTATATGTAATGCATTAAAACATGTTCTAACCCTGCATGTCCTCAAAGGGAAAATAACTTCTGTTTGGAATGGAGGTGCATGAAAGAATGTCCATTCAGCACATTAGGGGCTTTCAAATGGTTGGAAATCCAAATAATAAATATATCACGTGGAAAATGTACTGACAAATAACATGGCTTTTAAACGTGAATTATTATAAATATGATTTAATAACTACATAAGCAAGACCCACGTACATCATAAATAATACACTTCACACCAACAGCCACTTCAGCTTTACTTCACACAGTAATTGTTCAGCTTTACCTCACACAGTAATTGTTCAGTTCTTACCAGAACAAATGCAAACGAGCAGCATAAGATCACTGAGGCTGAAAAGTCAGGTGTATAACTCCCAGCTAAAAACAAGGAGAGGAAAAGAGATGAGAGAGACAGAGAGGGGGGGGGGGAGAAACAGAGAGAGGAGAGAGAGAGAGAAAGACGGGAGAGGGAGGCATGACTGAGGGAAGGAGCAAGGGACCAAGGGTCCAGGAGTGAAATAAATAAAGACAAGTGGCTAAATGAGCAGAACCCAGGAAAGACCTGCAGAACCAAGGAGAGTCAGCCTGATGTCTGACCTGATGTGCAGGAGAAACATGCAGGGAGACAGGAGAACAGAGAAGATGGAGGGGAGGAGATGGAGGAAGAAGATGGAGGAGAGGAATGTGATGTAAGAGCCTTGTCGACTTAAATAGCACATATCCCACCAAGGGCTCAGCTAGTGTGGAGCCCTGCTCACACACACGCATACACACTCATGCACACACACATCCCACCAAGGGCTCAGCCAGTGTGGAGCCCTGTTCTCACACACACACACACACACATGTACCACCAAGGGTTCAGCAAATGTAGAGCTCTGTGTGTTTGAGTCTGAGCTAAGTTGACTGTATACAGACTATATCCCACTACCACTTAGACAAACACACACATACACATATAAAACCAGACTATATCCCTCACCATACAAACACACACATACACACATAAAACCAGACTATATCCCTCACCATACAAACACGCACATACACACATAAAACCAGACTATATCCCTCACCATACAAACACGCACACAAAACCAGCCCATATCCCACCATACACACACATCCCTATATAAAATCTACATACACATGCCCCTACCTAACCTCCACACACACACACACACACACACCCACCCACCCCATGATCACACTTGTGAATAAACTGCCTTCCCTTTGATGAGAAAAGCATTTTTGAGTGGTGCAATAAAATCATTTGATCTCAAGCCCAGAAAACACACCATTAAACATCATTAAACAACACTAGACCCATTCACATACACCTGTTCACACTAGAGATATGTATATTGAATATATTCAAACTAAAGCTATGTATACTGAAGTCTTAGTATGTTATATACAGTCTCAGTATGTTATATACAGTCTGGGGTTAGAGTTAGGGTTAGGGTCACACCCACCTGTCTCTCACAGTCACCTGTCTCTCCCAGCACTATTTATAAATGAGGTTTTCTTTTTTGGAAAAGTTTTAAGGATATTTAAATTAGGGTTTAAAAGTAAATAAGAGCATAGGAACATGTCTTCACTACGATCAACAGGAAGATTCCGTCACCCTTTGATGTCCTATTTGTGTGTTTATTTATTTGTTTGGCTTCTCTGATGCTGTCCAACTTTTCTTTCATCTCACAGATGTGCCTTTTCTCTTTGTCCTTGAAAGCTTTTCGGTGTAAACTGAAGTAGTAGGTCATTCATCTCTGAAAGGGAAAATCTTACTTATGTTCACCTGCTTGTCTATAAGAGGGAATGTTGATGTGTACTGTGTCTCTACCGTTTGTGTGTGTGTGTGTGTGTGTGTTTTAGCACTAAGTGAAATGTCAGACCAAACCATCTCTGAAATGTGGGGTGACGTCTCGTTTAGACGCTGTCCCAGTTATTCAAATATACTCATGAATATTTAAGAGTGATGCAAATGAGGAAGCATGACAAATAGGGCTTTTAGCTGGAATGTTAATTATATGCGTAGTAGGTTGCAAATGAGTTTACTTTCTCCCTCTCTTCATTTCAGCTCTCAGCCTGGTGGTTTAGCTCCACCAACAGGGTCAAATCTCCAACTGTGTGTGTCTGTACTGTATGTGTACATGTGATTGTGTGTGTGTGTGTGTGTGTGTGTGTGTGTACTGTATGTGTACATGTGATTGTGTGTGTGTGTACTGTATGTGTACATGTGATTGTGTGTGTGTACTGTATGTGTACATGTGATTGTGTGTGTGTGTGTACTGTATGTGTACATGTGATTGTGTGTGTACTGTATGTGTACATGTGATTGTGTGTACTGTATGTGTACATGTGATTGTGTGTGTGTGTGTACTGTATGTGTACTGTATATGTGCATATGAGGATGTGTGTGTGTGCATGTGAGGATATGTGTTTGAAAAGTGTGTGTGTGTGTATGGCCCCCTTTTCCTGCATCTCTAGTGAGTTTATCATTTAATCATATTTATAGTTTATGTGTATCATATGTATTGTTTATCATGTTCATCACGTTTATCCTGTATTTCCATATCAGTGCCAGAGTTCCTGCTTTCTGAGTGAAGTCATGACATCACTGCAGAGACTGAAGGACCTGAGAAGTTCACTGCAGTTCGAGGAACTGGTTCCACAGAGGCTTGGGCGGATGGGTAACCTGATGATCTTTTAGGAGAGTGTGGAGGAGGGGCTGATCCAGTTATGGGAACATCGGCAGGTGTCAATGACACATTTACAGCACCTATATGAGCGATCAGTGAAGTCTACAGCGCCACAGTAATGCAATCCAATATACCATTCTGCTTGTGAGTGTGTGCGTGTGTGTGTGTGTGTGTGTGTGTGTGTGTGTGTGCGGGTGTATGTGCAAATGTGAAGCGCGGAAATATAACCTATAAATATGTCTAAATCAAATTTCTTTGTGTGTGTGTGGTTCTGTTTTAAAGAGTGTGAGATCTTGCTTTCTTCAATCCTAATGGATTGTCTAATGTGCGGAGATCAATAGATCTATTATAGATCAATAATACATGTGAATGTGAAGCATTTCAGACAGACATGGTCTGATCTGGAGGGTTAACGGGGGTGGTTTGGGACCATGGTCTGTTCTAGAGGGGTTCAGGGGTGTGGTCTGTTCTAGAGGGGTTAGGGTCAGTACTGGTTAACATGTGGACCATGTGGTCATATGAGGATCAGTACTGGTTGAGCACTGTGAGCCTGCATGCAAGTGTGCGTGTGTGTGTGTGTGTGTGTAATAGATAATAAATCATGGGCAGAGAGAGCATGAGAGATAGAGAGAGGGAAGAAGGATAGAGAGAGGGAAGAGGGGGATAGAGAGAGACATGGAAAGAGGCGTGTGGAATCTACCAGCTCCCTTAAGTACTCACTCACTCACTCCCTCCCTCACTCCCTCACTCACTCCCTCACTCACTCACTCACTCACTCCCTCCCTCATCTGTTTCTTCCTCTAAACCACTGATGTTTTGAACCTCCTTTATAGTTCTACATCTCTCTTTAAAAATAGAAGAACATTTAAATTGTTTTTTTTAAGATATTTCTAAAGCAGAGGGTTTTATATTCCTGTGGACAGTAAACAGCACGGCTGAATGACTTATGCAATTAAAATTATGTATGATTTTTTATGTATGACCCTAACTTTTTTTATTCTTTATAACTTAAGGAGACTTAGAGGAAGAAAATGATTCATTTTGATTCACACCCAACATATCCCTCACACCCACACCCAACACATCCCTCACACCCACACCCAACACATCCCTCACACCCACACATCCCTCACACCCACACCCAACACATCCCTCACACCCACACCCAACACATCCCTCACACCCACACCCAACACATCCCTCACACCCACACCCAACAAATCCCTCACACCCACACCCAACAAATCCCTCACACCCACACCCAACACATCCCTCACACCCACACCCAACACACCCGCCATTCCTGTTACTCCCAACACTCACATCATTCCCGATTTTACATTCAACATCACAACATGATCTATCAGCATGAGTCTTACAGAATGAATCTACATAACACCTGCATAACACCTATATGACTTCTGTGTTACACTTACATTACACCTGCCATCTAAAAGAGCTTAACTGAATCAGTCATGCTGAAGTACCAGCTGTGTACAGTTGATGAGATTCTTGCACATGCAATTACTCAGCATTCTTCAGTCCCTTTATTCTATACATGCTCCAGCGTGTCATTATTATTAATAAATACTATTTATTTCCACCAGCTTGCAGATGTAACACAGTGTAAAGCACCTGACTACTGGAACACAACTGGCAACTATACTGTATGTGGACTATCATAATGCATTTGGACTACAGTAACGTGTACGACTAACGCAACTGGACTACAGTAATGTGTATGACATACATTTGGACTACAGTAATGTGTATGACTAACGCAACTGGACTACAGTAACGTGTATGACTAATACATTTGGACTACAGTAACGTGCATGACTAATACATTTGGACTACAGTAACGTGTATGACTAATGCTTCAGGCCTGCTGTAATGCTCTTCTACTGGTCCCATCAGGAAACTTAGTCTCACACAGAGAGTGTAAAAAGCTGAGTGAGAACTTTGACACTTGCAAGGATGAGGGAACATATTTCATGTATTCTGGAACTGCACTGGTATCTAATTTCTTTCAGAGATTATTTGAAGATGCTCTTAAGGATATGTAAAAGCTTTCATGGTCTTTGCTCACTGGACCTGGTGAAGTGATTATTAGCTGTTTTCCCTCAGCAGCTGTCAGATCTGCCAACAGTGATGTGCAGTTCACACCTGCCACTGAACTACAGAGAGGAAGACTAACCCTACCCAACTGTCACGACCACCTGGAGGGGTGGAATTCCCTGCCTACTGACCCCAGGACTCTAAATAATCGAGGTACCTTTAGGAGGAGAGTCAAACCTAACTGTTTTGTCTGAACATGTCTGAACTTTCTAACTTAATTAAAATTCTATTTTTATCTTAATTTAATCCATTTAAATTTTCTGTTTACAGCTTTACATTTTCTGCTGTATCTTTTTGATTTTATTATATTAGTTTCCTCTTCATTTGTAGATTTCATTTGTGCTCCAGACCCACTGAACACCTGCAGCTCCCATCAGCAACGCTGCCTGGACACCAACACATCTGCATCAAATAAATGTAGGAGAGTTTGGATGAGTGCATGTGTATATGACTGTTAGCCCTCCAAACATCTCATTGGTGATCCTCTCTGTATACTGTAACATGGAGGGGTATATACCCCCCCCCCCACACACACACAACAAACATCATGCTGGTGATTCTCTCTGTTGATCAGTAATGACACACACACACACAGACACACACACACACACTCCAAACATGATGTTGATGAATCACTCTGATGATCAGTAATAACGAACACATTCACACATGTACACACACACACATCATGCTTGTGTTTCTCTCTGTTGTTCAATAATGAAAGTGTGTGTTTTTGGCCCCAGATAACAGGCCGTGTCACTCAGATCCAAACGTCATTCCTTTCATCCACAACATAAAACAAAACCCAGAAGAGGAGGCGGCGTCTGCAAGCTCCAGGACAGCAGCTCATTTGCCACTTCTTTTCATGTTAACTCAAACATATGTGAGCTTGGAGATGAAAGACCCATGACATTAAGAGCTCTGGTTTCAACAATCACAGAGTTATTATGTCAAGTAAGTAATCCAACAAAACAAATGGGAATCACAACTGATTCAGTCTTGTTCAAACCAGCTGGCTAAAATTGCTACCAGACAGACGTTTTTCAGATGATTAAATAAGGAGCGTTGGAAGTGGAGGAGGTTACATACAAAGCGTGATGTGCTCTTGTTAGGCTAATAGAGATGTTTGTTTGTAAGTCATTGCTACACTTGCTAGCTGTTGTTGAGATGCTTTGAGTTTGCACATCTGCTGTGGTGCTCACTAAAGGACAATTCTGCCGCTCCTGTGCTGATATTTTGGAGTGAATAATCTTTGTTTTTATCATGGATTGAATTATAATGAAAAAAGGTGACAGCTGGTCCTAGATCATGACTTTCTGCTCTGGATTTCTGGCTGATTAAAAACCAACTCACCTGATCTTTATGAAGTCCAACACACATGGTGCAGGCTGGACAGTCGAGCCCTGATAGCACCTGTGTTGAGACAATATTATACTGTACCAGAAAACCCCCACCAGAGCAGAAAGCCCCTCTGCTACAAATTCTGGGTTCTAAATAGAACAAAAAGGTCACATTGTATGTTCCACAAAGCAACTTAATTTTCTAACCCTTACAGCAGTGTTCTGTTTCACTAGAGGTCACAGTATAAAATCCCTGCCACATCTCACCATGGCAACTTTGCTTAGCTCCATCCATCCCTGCTTTTGCCATTGTGCTGCTTGGCACAGTCACATGCACAGCCATGAACACACACCACTTACTAAACACACACTAAACACACACCACTTACTTACTAAACACACACCAAACACACACCACTTACTAAACACACACCACTTACTAAACACACACCAAACACACATCAGTTATGTGTATGTGTGCAATATGTGCATTTGTGTTTTTCATATAGTTTTTAATTACAGAAGTTTATTTGAAAACAGCAGGACTCTGTCGTGCAGAAGAACCACCCAAGATGCTTGCCGTACAAACACCATTACGAAGATCTTACCCATGAGCACTCGATCATCAAAACTCGACAGTAACTGTAATTAAAAGAACCAGAGTGCTTGTGGCCTCCCCTGGTGCCACTGCATTAGTTACATGTGAGAGGGAGATTAAGGAAATAAATGGGTTTATAGAAGTATATAATATCCAAGCCACCATTCTCAATTTTTATAGAAGTACATATCCAAGCCACCATTCTCAATTTCCCAGAGCTCTTTCTTTCTCTTAATTGTACAAAGTTTTGTGATAGCCACACAATTTACACACACTGAGTGTTAGCTGGGAATGGGGGTGATTCTAAAGATGGGGGATGGCAGAGGGAGGGGCAGGAGTAACATAGGAGATTTACATAGAGAATGAGTACAAGTTTAAAAATAAATAAAGAAAAAAAGGACTAACTGTGAACACCACACAACACTGCTCCACCCTACACCACCACCCTCACCCCCCCACGCCACCGCACCCGCCCCCCCCACCACCCCCCGCCCCCGGGCCGCCCCCCACCCCCACCCCCCCGCACCGCACCCCACCCCCG
>JAOYMR010000009.1:18367919-18388075 GCA_025802075.1 Tenebrosternarchus preto | reverse complement strand
ACCATCACTGACTGTGGAAACTTTACACTGGACCTCAAGCAACATGGATTCTGTGCCTCTCCTCTCTTCCTCCAGACCCTGGGACCTTGATTTCCGAAGGAAATGCAAAATTTACTTTCATCAGAGAACATAGTCCCTTTTTGTCTTTAGCCCAGACAAGATGCTTCTGACGCTGTCTCTTGTGCAAGAGTGGCTTGACACAAGGAATGCGACAGCTGAAACCTATGTCTTGCATATGTCTGTGCGTGGTGGTTCTTGAAGCACTGACTCCAGCTCCAGTCCACTCTTTGTGAATCTGCCCCACATTTTTGAATGGGTTTTGTTTCACAATCCTCTCCAGGGTGCGGTTATCCCTATCGCTTATACACTTTTTTCTACCTTATCTTTTCCTTCCCTTCGCCTCTCTATTGCTCTCTGTGCTGGGACACAGAGCTCCATGAACAGCCAACCTCCTTTTGTGTCTTGCCCTCCTTGTGCAAGGAGTCAATGGTCGTCTTTTGGACAACTGTCAAGTCAGCAGTCTTCCCCATGATTGTGTAGTCTACAGAACTAGACTGAGAGACCATTTAAAGGCCTTTGCAGGTGTTTTGAGTTCATTAGCTGATTAAAGTGTGGCACCAGGTGTCTTCAATACTGAACCTTTTCACAATATTCTCATTTTTTGAGATACTGAATTTGGGATTTTCATTAGCTGTCAGTTATAATCATCAAAATTAAAAGATAAACATTCGAAATATATCAGTCTGTGTGTAGTGAATGAATATAATAAAAATATAAAATATTTCACTTAATATTTATAAAAAGTTTCACTTTTGAATGGAATTACTGAAATAAATAAACTTTTTTGTGATATTCTAATTTTATGACAAGCACCTGTGTATAAATATATATATATATTACATACACTATATTGCCAAATGTTTTCGCTCACCCATCCAAATTATCGGAATTAGGTGTTCCAATCACTTCCATGGACACAGGTGTATAAAATTAAGCCCCTAGGCACGTAGATTTGTGTGATATATTCCTTGATATATCATACTTTGCTATAAATAAAACAAACCAATAAGAAAACAACATCAGATTATACCAATCATGTCCGAGTGTATTCACTCACACTCATTCTGGGCGTGTTCACCAACGGAAGCCATTTTGCTTCTACCAGCGGTAGTGCTGGGGGGGGGCGGGGTTTCAGTGTGCTGGATGTGGATTCATTACAAGTTCATTTTCTGATTTTAGTTTGATGGATTCATAATTCCACAAATGTATCACCAAGTTTTCCCTGAGATGAAGGGCAGGCAGGCAGACAGGAAGCATGTTTTAGTCCTGGATGTGCTCAGCTATTGTGTCTCTACTGTAATTCTCATGCTCATACCAGATACAATGGTTGAAAAAGTCTATTTTCAGTTGAATTGTTGATAAGAGCTGAGAGAAAAAGAGAGAGAGAGAGAGAGGGTGGAGCAAGACAGAGAGAGAGAGAGAGGAAGGGAGGGAGAGAGAGAGAGAGAGAGAGAGAGAGCGAGAGAGAGGGAGGGTTGGAACAACAGAGAGGGAAAGAGAGAGAGAGAGAGAAAGTAAAATAATATAGCGACTACTTATTCCAAAGCCACCTTTAAGATCAACAGCACAAATGCAGATGACATTGTGCATTTAGACTGAACAGGAAACAGCCCACTACTTCAGATAATACAGACAGTAAAAACATAATGAACTCCAATTTCCATGATGCCCAGTGTTAACCTCATTTTCTCATAACGATTAGTCTATTGTTGTATGTTTTATTCACAACAGAGCAGGACTTTGGACTAAAGCTGAACTCATTTAACAATTTGTATGTATGCATGTGTGTGTGTGTGTGTGTGCACAGGTTCATGGGTGTATGTGTGTGTGAGAGAGAGTGTAAGTTTCTGGTGATGCAAACCCTGTATTAGGAGAGAACTGATCTTTAATGTGTTAAATTCAGTGATGCTGTGATCAGTGCTGTTTTTTTTCTCTGTGTTTTGACAAAGCTGCTGCTGCTGGGTTAGGGTTAGGGTTATTTGCTGCTCCTGGGTTAGGGTTAGGGTTATTTGCTGCAGCTGCTGGATTAGGGTTAGGGTTATTGGCTGCAGCTGCTGGATTAGAGTTAGGGTTATTTGCTGCTGCTGGGTTAGGGTTATTTGCTGCTCCTGGGTTAGGGTTAGGATTATTTGCTGCTGCTGGATTAGGGTTAGGATTATTTGCTGCTGCTGGATTAGGGTTAGGGTTATTTGCTGCTGTTGGGTTAGGGTTGTTTGCTGCTGCTGCTGGATTAGAGTTAGGGTTATTTGCTGCTGCTGGGTTAGGGTTAGGGTTATTTGCTGCTGCTGCAGTGAAACACGGCTCTTTTCTGTTATCGAGCACATTGAACCGCAGGCTCTGCCTCCAGGCACCTTATACCTGAGGAACAGACACGCCTGCCCTGCGTCTCACACTTGGTTCTATAACTTTATGGACAAATCGAACAAACAAAACACCACGGCACAAAATTACAGATCAACTAAATTACTAAATAAAGAATTACTAAATAAATAAATTAGTAATAACAAATAAGTTACTAATAGAATAAATATACTTTGCAATGGAATATGATACAGGAATATATATATATATTTATTATTCTCACATAACCACAAAGAAGAGTTAGCTGTCTATATGCATATGTATGTGTGTGTGTGTGTGTGTGTGTGTGTGTGTGTATGGGTCTGTAGTATATGGGTTTGTGCATGTTTGAACATCTATCTATATGTCTGTGGTGTGTGTGTGTGTGTGTGTGTGTGTGTGTGTGTATGTGTGTGTTGCTCTGTTTCTGTTTGTCATGTCCCCAGTAGTAGGATTATCCTTGGGCATCTGGACCTCAGCTAATTAACTCACCTCTCTTTGGAGTGCATGTGTGTGTGTGTGTGAGAGAGAGAGAGAGAGGGGCACTGAATTGGAAGTATAGCATTGTACTGACTGTAATTAAGGATTACCTTGATATTCTCAGTTACTGTATCACACTGGACCTTTCACCATAGTTGATTTGTATGTAGCAGCTGGAAAACAGGATCTGCCAACACCAACCTGAACGGAGGATTAAACCACTTGTAGTGTTTCATATTTCACCAGCACCTCTTTTATAGGTGGTAACTATTACCAGTCATATTAAAATAATGGTAAATATTTGTGCTAAGACAATCAGCCTGTAAGAAAGAGCAGACAACACCCCTCCCCCACAAAGTGCCAACCTCAACAACCACACAGCACTAATCACAGCACACTAACCGCACAGCACTAATCACACACACTAACCACACAGCACTAATCACACAGCACTATTCACAGCACACTAACCACACAGCACTAAACACATCACACTAATCACACACACTAATCACAGCACACTAACCACACACACATGTGTGTGTGTGTGTGAGCTGGTATGGAGGGCTGAATAACAGAAGTGAAGGAGTTTTCAAGGCAGGATGCTTAAATATCTCCAGACTGCCACATGTACACCAGAACAACAAAAACTAAAACAATTCTGAACTGAAAGACTTGCTGATTTTGTATTTTGCAGTGATGTTTTTGCAGATGATGTCTGTGGAACTCCTCTGTGAAATAAATCATAAGAGATTTGGGAGAGTAAAGAGTGAGATCTCCTGGAGTAATGAAGCACCACAACTAACCCTAACCCTATCCCTAGCCCTAACATGTTTGTGAAGAATCTCTTTATGCAAAACTTCACCTTTGCAGATGCTTTCTATTTTTGTCACATGGATGTTTCCTTCTTACAGGATGCAGGATACAGGACATATGATACAGGACATATTTGTCTTTCTGCTACTAGCTAGTGAGAACAAAAGCTGAAGTCTTAAAGGACATGAATCTCCTCTACTGATCTGACCAGGTTGCTGCACCCTGGGGAATCATGTACCGAACACAAATGAAATCCCACAATAAACTGTGACTCATCAGAGCATGAAGCAGCTATGAGTCTTTCCAGGTCAGAGTCTTCCCAAGACACATTGAGGGTGTTTCAAACCTCAGTAGAACTTGTTCAAAAAGGAACAACTGTGATATACATCTTGCTTTTTAACACCAACTAGAGTCAAATAAACAGTCTTTTATGTTCCAAGGAGAGAGAATTTCCTAACCCTTACTTTACCTCAGGATCATTCACCCACTCAACTGCCTTTTGCCCTCTCAGGTGGTGTGTGTTAGTTGATGTGTGTGTGTGTGTGTGTGTGTGTGTGTGCATGCGTTAGTGGGAGGTGTATGTGTGTGTGTGTGTGTGTTTGTGTGTATGCGTGTTCATTCAGTACTGGCTCCACAGCACAGAATGGATCTGTCTGGGTCTGTAGGACTCAGGTCTGGAAGAGTCAGGTCTGTAGGAGTCAGGTCTGTAGGACTCAGGTCTGGAGGAGTCAGGTATGTAGGACTCAGGTATGTAGGACTCAGGTCTGGAGGAGTCAGGTGAAGGGCCATTGGGTCCTCCAGACAGCTAAAGGTGCCAAGCATTCCATTGAGAGCCACGTCCCCAGTACAGCCATGCCTGTGTAATGTGTGGTGCACTCCTGGATCCTCACTGGAGGAGCAGACACTGTGTAATGTGTGGTGCACTCCTGGATCCTCACTGGAGGAGCAGACACTGTGTAATGTGTGCTGCACTCCTGGATCCTCACTGGAGGAGCAGACACTGTGTAATGTGTGCTGCACTCCTGGATCCTCACTGGAGGAGCAGACACTGTGTAATGTGTGGTGCACTCTTGGATCCTCACTGGAGGAGCAGATACTGTATAATGTGTGGTGCACTCCTGGATCCTCATTGGAGGAGAAGATACTGTGTAATGTGTGGTGCACTCCTGGATCCTCACTGGAGAAACAGATACTGTGCGGCTGTTTCCAGTGTGCAGCACCACAGAGCTACACAAGTTTCAAGGTTTCAGTGGCTGTCCAATCAGAAGTGCTCTCACACCTGTAATCTCAGCTGCCGTCCAATCAGAAATGCAATTGCGTCTGGCAGAAAACCATTCCAGCATTTGTAGAGATGACTGGCCCTCCTTCACCTCTGAGTGATTTATGTACTCATGCCCTAAATCCCATCGGCCGTAATCATTACTGTCCTATAGCCCACTGGCCACATCTCTCTCTTCTCCAAAGCCCATTGGTCAGAGCCTTTATGCCCGTATGCAAAGAGATTTCCATCTCTGCAAAGAGTTTTTTGCAAAACCTGGAATGTCAGAATCTTGCCATCCCCAGTCAGAGTGACCTGGGCACCTTCTAGAGAATGAAGCATGGATACATGGAGCTGGGGAATATAAACAGATGGGTTACAATCAGTGTCTCAGCCAACAATCCTGACAGTGTCACCTCTCTGGAACAGCTGGAGTAAAGCTCGGAGAGAGCAAACCTAACTGTGCCACGGAGAAGCGAACAGGAGTGTGTGTGTCGTGGAGGAGTGTGTGTGTGTGTGTGTGTGTGTCGTGGAGAAGTGAGTGTGTGTGTGTCGTGAAGTGTCTCCCAATATGTCGCTTCTCTTTCCTCAGGTCGGGCCGCTGCTGGGCCTCCTGCTGTTTTATTAGACTCCTCTACAATGCCACAACAAATCAGGTCGAGTCAGAAATTTCACCTAATATTAGCTGTCAAAATGGAGAGAGTGCACGTGTGGAGAGAGTGCACGTGTGGAGAGAGTGCACGTGTGGGTCCGTGTGTATGATGCAACCACAGCGTCTGGGTGTTTCTTTATTTGGTGCTGCTCTACCAATGTGGGCTTCACATTCCCTCACTTCCTGACATGGTAAACAAATACCTGCTCCCCCGGTAACAGTAACCAAGGTGCTTTAGTGCCACTTACACTCTTTATAAATGCATATATGGTAAGAATACGGTACCACACTACATCATCATCACTAGGGTTACAGTACCACACTACATCATCATCACTAGGGTTACGGTACCACACTACATCATCATCACTAGGGTTACGGTACCACACCACATCATCATCACTAGGGTTACGGTACCACACCACATCATCATCACTAGGGTTATGGTACCACACCACATCATCATCACTAGGGTTATGGTACCACACCACATCATCATCACTAGGGTTACGGTACCACACTTCATCATGATTACATTTAATTAGATATGCAGTAATACCTACATTCTGGTTACAAGTAACATACTGGTTAACTAATAGAACAGTTACAATGGAACTAGTTAAAGGTGTTCACCTGGCGTGAACACAGGACTCATCCAGGCAATGAATGAAGTACATTTATGTTGCAGTAATGTTTTCATCTTCTTACAGACCACAGCATAGGTTAGGGTTAGGTAAGGGTCAGGGTTGGGTAAGGGGTAGGGTTCAGGTTAGGTAATGGTTAGGGTTCAGTTTAGGCTAGGGTTAGGTAAGGGTCAGGGTTGGGTAAGGAGTAGGGTTCAGGTTGGGTAAGGGTTAGGTTTCAGGTTAGGTTAGGGTTAGATAAGGATCATGGTTAGGGTTAGGTAAGGGTTAGGTAAGGGTTAGGGTTCAGGTTAGGTTAGGGTTAGGTAAGGGTTAGGTAAGGGTTGGGGTTAGGTAAGGGTTAGGGTTATGTAAGGTCAAGCCCTGTCTGTTTTCCTGATTTATAGCCAGAGCAGCTGACAGAGAGCAGGTGGACGTCCACGAGGAGACCACAGACACACAGAGCAGGGGGACATCCACGAGAAGACCACAGACACACAGAGCAGGGGGATGTCCACGAGGAGACCACAGACACACAGAGCAGGTGGACGTCCACGAGGAGACCACAGACACACAGAGCAGGGGGACATCCACGAGGAGACCACAGACACACAGAGCAGGGGGACATCCACGAAGAGACCACAGACACACCAAGCAGGGGGACGTCCATGAGGAGACCACAGACACACAGAGCAGGGGGACGTCCACGAGGAGACCACAGACACACAGAGCAGGGGGACGTCCACGAGGAGACCACAGACACACAGAGCAGGTGGACGTCCACGAGGAGACCACAGACACACAGAGCAGGTGGATGTCCACGAGGAGACCACAGACACACAGAGCTGTGTGTGTGTAAGTGTGAGGCTTACAAGGTTGAAAGAGAGGTGAAGGTTGAAACTATCAAACATTCAAAAGGCTGTAACATCTGCCCACACACACACACTCCTTCTGCTCCTCCCACTCCATCAGCTCCTCCCACTCCCTCAGGTCTTCCCATTCCTTCTGCTCCTCCCACTCCTACAGCTCCTCCCACTCCATCTCCTCACTGCAACACAGCAGTACAAGAAAGGAGCAATGAAAGAACAACAGAGGGAGGAGGGGAGTAGAAGCTCCCGTGTTGGTTCAGCATATGTTTGTGCCTGGTGAGGAGGCTGGAGAGAAGAAGGGAGGAGGTCCGGAGGAGGGCTGAGAAAGAGCTGACCGTCTGTTTCTCTTTTCTGATCTGACGTTCAGACAGCAGAGAGCAGACACTATTCACCTTTCAATACCCAACAACTACTGCCTGTGTGTTTCAGACAGGTTTGAAAATGGAAAGCATGTGTGTGTGTGTTTGTAAGTGTGCGTTTGTGTCAGCGTGTTTCAAAGTGTGCATGTGTGTGTGTGTTTGTGTGTGCTTTTAAGTGTGTGTGTGTGTGTTTGTGTGAGTTTGTAAGTGTGCATGTGTGTTCGTGTGTGTGTGTGTGTGTGTGTGTGTGTGTGTGTGTGTAAGTGTGCATGTGCATTCAAAAATATAAATGCCTCTATGCTACCAGGACAGGAGGCCTCCATTAATATGTCTGTGTGCAGCCAATGTGAGCAGATATGAGGGGAGAGACAGACGTGAGGAGAGACAGACGTGAGGAGAGAGACAGACGTGAGGAGAGAGACAGATGTGAGGAGAGACAGATATGAGCAGAGAGACAGATATGAGCAGAGAGGTATCCTCACACGGATTTGATTCTATTGATGAAAATCAACAATTTGCATTCAGAAAGCCTCCTATCTGCAAACAGAACTGAGGAAACAGTGGTTTTCTTCTGAGGTGATCCAGTTGTGAGCTGATCTGGAGTCAGTGCTTGTATAGAGCAAAGGGACAGCGGGGTTGGGGGCAGGATTAGTCAGGACAAGAGAACAAAGCAAGGGGTGTGGGGTGGTGGAGGTTCATGTTAGTCAATACTTCAGCAGAAGATGCTGAGTTAGGTAGAGAGCAGTAAGTATAGTGAGTATAGGCACAAGAGGGCGCCACACACATTAATCACAGTGAATTCAATAGCTTCTCTTCCTCTCTTGTCCATCTCTCTGGTTTTCTCTCTCACACAAACATGAACACACACACACACACACATGCACGCATGCACACAAACAACACAAACGTCTGCGAGATACAGACACTCACCTGTTCTGATTTAGCTAAACACTGATGCTGTCTCAGTCTTGCTGGCCACTCGGTAACTGTTGCAGAGTGCTGCCCACACACACACACATGCGCACACATCTCACACACACACACAACCAATTACATATACATACAAAATCCATCACACATCACAGCACAAAATCAACACGCAATCCAACCCAACCCATCACACACACACACACACACCCCACATCCAATCATCCAACCACAAACACACTTACTCATCTTCCCAACTACACACACACTCAAACACACTAACTCATCTTCCCAACTACACACACACTCAAACACACGCATCGTCTTACACACATATGCACACACACACACACACACTGCTGCTTGGAAACACAAGTTTTCAAAAGAATTGAAAGCCTGGCTTGTGTGTGTGTGGTGTGTGTGTGTGTGTGTGTGTGTGATCTGCCCTTTGAGCAGATGACCTGACAGAGTGACTGAATGTGTGAAAGACTCTCCCAAAATTATCAGCAGTGCCAATTCACACACACACACACACACACACACACACACACACACACACACACACACACGGTGCACATAACACAGTTATTTGTGACATGGTGTTAGTTACATAATGTGTCAGCATCTGACCATTTATATGCCTGTGTGTGCACGCGCGTGTGCGTGTGTGTGCATATGTTATGTGTTTTGTATCTGTATGTGTACGTGTTTGTACAAACTTCATATTTTTTATATATCTTCAGATTTTGATTCAGAATATTTTCAGGTATTTTCACACATCATCCTGTGATGTGTGTGTGTGTGTGTGTGTGTGTGTGTATGTGTGTGTGTGTGTGTATGAGTATTTCTGGCTCTAGCGGTTAGGCTTGAGGCTAAGGCTTAGTTAAATATTAATACTGAGGTTTGTGTTGAGGTCTGTGGTGGAAGAAAGATGTCTCCAGTCTGTGTGTGTGTGTGTGTGTGTGTTCAGTGTAATAGTGTACATGCACTGTATCTGTATATGTACCCTTGTACATTTCTGTTTGTGTTTGCACGTGCATATAGAGTGAGTGTGCACGTGTGTGTGTGCGTGTGTGTGTGTGTTTTGCTGATTTATTGGTGATTCCGAGAAGTAAGGCGCCACGATGGATTTGGTTCAATATGACAGAGTAAGATGATAACATTTAACAGCAGGAGTGTGTGTGTGGTGTGTGTATGTGAATAGGGTGTGTGTTTGTGTGTGTGTGTGGGGGGGGGGGGTTATGTGAGAGACAGTAGGCTGAGGAAGAACATTTATCCTAGCTGGTCATTACAGACATTCTTGAGTTTTGGCAATAATCACTCAAACTAAATTAAACTCCTCAGAGATTTAACATTAATTAGTCTGTCTGTCTCCCAGTAAAGTTTCCCTCCCTCTCTCTCAAATTCAAATTGAAATATCTTTATAGGCAGGAATGGTCATTATCAGCTGTTGCCAAATCGATTACCAAAATTCTTAATATTAAAAGATAAAACTGTGGAGAAGAAAAGGAAAAACAGACACACACACACACACACGATAAAGCTTCATCTATGTTCATCTATCATATATTTGTGATAAAGACAGAAGAAGTGTGTATATGGAACTAGTTTATTATACAATTTGATTGTAAGGATGTTATCCTGGGAATCCTGGGAATTCTATATTTTTTTAATATTATTATTGGGAGAATCATATTTGCATTACAGTGAACAAATCCGCACTGTTGTTTAAAAGTGTGGGTTTAATGATTGCACATTGAACCGACATTGAATATTTTTTGTTGAATGTACTGATATATATTTTAATAACATGTCCTCCTTACTTTCTTTCTTATTCTCAGATCTCTACTTCTGGTCATTTAACCAATTAGAGATGAACCAGCATGAGCCCAGTAAGAGCTTGTTTATAATCCGATTTTAGGACTCCAAGTGGAGCCCTTTACACTGCTATATGCCTATTGCTATTTCTACTACAATACTCCTCTATATACCAATCTCTATTTACCCACACTATCTACCTATATACAATACTGCTCTACAGTCCCTGACAAAAGTCTTGTCACTTATCCAAGTTGTAGGAACAACTAATAATAACTTGTAGTTGATCATTTGAAATCAGAAATATCTTATATTAAAGGCAAAGCCCTTTAGATGATGATTATTGTACCAGAAGAAAGTTTTGTATCGTTCATTGAGTTTCATCATTTAATTAGGACATACGTCTTGTGTACAAAAATAACGTTGAAATTATTCATGTAGTTAATATAAAAATAAATAATATCATGTACGACTTCCATGAGCTTGGAGGACTGCATCCATACGTCTTAACAATGACTCAAACAACTTATTGAAGAAGTCCTGTGGACTGTCAAAGAAAGCCTCCCAGAGTTCATAAAGATGTTTCCTTTTCCAAGTCTCATCTTTCATCTTACCCAAGACATGCTCAATAATGTTCATGTCTGGTGACTGGGCTGGCCAATCCTGGAGCACCTTGCTCAATAATGTTCATGTCTGGTGACTGGGCTGGCCAATCCTGGAGCACCTTGCTCAGTAATGTTCATGTCTGGTGACTGGGCTGGCCAATCCTGGAGCACCTTGCTCAGTAATGCTCATGTCTGGTGACTGGGTTGGCCAATCCTGGAGCACCTTGATTTTCTTTGCTTTCAGGAACTTTGATGTGGAGGCTGAGTATGACAAGGAGCAGCATCTCGCGTCTGCTCAGTGTCTGAATAAGCTGGACAGTGTGTATCACAGTGCTTTAAGGTTTTTATAAATTGTAGTCCTCTAACTCATCACTGTGTACTCTATTCTAAAGTAAACCGGTCTTCACTTGGTGTGCACCGTCTTAGTCACTGGTATGTTTTTATATATAAAGCCATTATTGGTGAACTCCCTGTTGATTTATCTTCTCTTTTAAATGTGAAGTATGGAAATCACAGTCTTCGCTCTCTGGATGTGTTGCGATTTGTCGTTCCTAAAGTTCGGACTGAAATTGGAAAGACTGCGTTTAGGTTTTCTGCACCGTCCATCTGGAACAATCTCCAAAATGACCTTAAAATTCAACGGATTGTACCACTGAACAATTTTAGGGCCATGGTAAAGTCAGTTGAATCTGGATTGGGTGTGTGTAGATGTGTTATGTAATGTATGTACTATGTTATTGTTTGAGTACGTTTTTTTTTTTTTTGTTAGAACGCTTTGTTGCTGCTGCCAGTCTTGTCTAGGTCTCTCTTGTAAAAGAGATCTGTGATCTCAATGGGATTTTTTACCTGGTTAAATAAAGGCTAAATAAATCCTGCTGCAGAATTCGCCCTCTATCTGGGTTTAGAATGTAAGAGACTGTTGGTGTTTCCATCCACTCTGCAGAGCTCAGACACCCCATACTGGATGGAACCCCGAACCAAACCATGATTTTTCCTCCACCAAACTTGACAGTTTTCTGGGTGAATCTTGAATCCATGTGGGTCCAACAGGTCTTCTGTAGTATCTGCAGTGATTGGGATGCAGTTCAATGGATGATTCATCAGAAAATCAACCTTCTGCTACTTTCCACTGTCTATCCTTTCTGCAAGCTGTGTGCCTTGGCAAATGTGACACAACTTTTGTGTCGTCTTCTGTTTAATGCTGGTTTCTGAGCACTAATTCAGCCATGGAAACAACTGTGTGAAAGAATTAGACAAACTGTTATTGCAGATACAGCAAAATCTGTTTCTTATCTTCTCCACTTGACATTTGGATACATTAAAGATGTCTTGATGATCAGCACTTTGTTTTGTGGTTGAATCTTTGACATGTTGTCAGAGGTCAGGTTGCACTTCACATAAAAGTCTGGTGTGTTGAGGTTTTTTTGTACACACCTGAGAATGTGTTAATTCCATTATTTGTCCCAGGTGAAGCTCTAATCTGTGATTGTTTGAATCATTTAAAGACATGACAAGACCTTTTTCCTTGTAAAATCAGATGTTATGGGCTTTACCAAGCTGTGAACATCAAGACACTTAACAGATTCATTTTGCATCCAGTTGTTAATGTGAAAGTCCTTGAAATTAAAGTGAACCATGTATTATAACGATTGATCACAAAAAGTTATATATGATTTTAAGTTACTATGTCCTTATGTGACAAGTTTTTTTTGTCAATGACTATATTTACCCACACTATCCACCTATGTACAATACTCCTTTATTTACCCACACTATCCACCTATATACAATACTCCTCTATATACAATACTCCTCTTTTTACCCACACTATCCACCTATATACAATACTCCTCTATATACAATACTTCTCTTTTTACCCACACTATCCACCTATATACAATACTCCTCTTTTTACCCACACCTCTTTACACTATTATACTATTCACCCACACTATCACACTATGTATTATTTACCCACACTATCTACCTATATACAATACTCCTCTATTTACCCACACTATCCACCTATATAAAATACTCCTATATTTACCCAAACTATCTGCCTACATACAATACTCCTCTATATACAATACTCCTTTATTTACCCACACTATCTACCTACATACAATACTCCTCTATATACAATACTCCTCTTTTTACCCACACTATCCACCTATATACAATACTCCTCTATATACAATACTTCTCTTTTTACCCACACTATCCACCTATATACAATACTCCTCTTTTTACCCACACCTCTTTACACTATTATACTATTCACCCACACTATGTATTATTTCTTCATCTTCTTCTTCTTATTATTATTATTGTTTTGTATTAGTTAATCTATAAACTGTACAGTTTGTCAGGTAAACTGTGTTTCAGGTAAACTGTGTTTCACGTAACTGTGTTTCTCAGTGCAGTTATCTGATCTTAGGTCCTAAAATGAATTACATCATTTATCTGCTATTAACATCCGGCCATTTATAGATTTTAATGAAATCCTAATTGCCAGATTAATACACGTTTGGCTTTCAACGCGGACAAAAGTAATAGAACCACGAAACATAAAATTATTTTATCCCCATATTCATCATTTCCCACTGGTCTCAGTAGCGATGAAGTTTAAAATTAGAGCCGCGCTAAGCAGAGTGTGTGACGGATGGTGCTGGGCGACAGCCCTAATCACGCCAACTTATCAGCACACGTTATTCCTGAGTTTGAGAGAGAGATTGTTTAATAAAAAAAGAAAGAAATGGCCAAAGTCAGTGAAGGAACTGGCGTGCGAGACTGATGATGATGATGATGGTGTAACAAATGCAGCTTATCATTTATCAGGAGAAAAAGGAGACAAAGAATGTTGAGGTTAAACAACGAAACAGGAACTTTACCGCTGAAATAAAACTAATGCAGCAAGTCTTTAGACATCAAGCAAAGTGTGTGTGTGTGTCTGTGTGTGTATGTGTGTCTGTGTGTGTATGTATGTGTGTGTGTGTGTCTGTGTGTGCATGAATCTGTAATTTTGATACAAGTTGTATTTTCATAACTTCGTAATTTTCAGAATTAAAATTCATTCAACCAACTGCCTGAGCAGGATTAAAAAAGTAAACAAGTTAACACTCTTGACTTTTGCAAAGTGCTTTCAGGTCCAGACTCACAGCTTTCAAGGGATAACACTGATACTAAACAAACAAACGAACACCATTACTAAACAAACACTGATAATAAACAAACAAACAAATACATGGGGGAAAAAATTTCAGGACATCTAAAATGCTAAACATGTCAGGAGAACCAATCACAACAGAGCAACATAAATTCATGCTCACAGTCATTACACGACATTTAAATTCACCCGTTCTGAGCTTCTTCCTCACACATGGGTGATTCCTTCCACACTCACCAAACGCTGCGTGAAAGTGGAGCACGTACCGCCCTGAACACCAGGCTGCCCAGATCAAA
This sequence comes from Tenebrosternarchus preto, assembly GCA_025802075.1. NCBI lineage: Eukaryota > Metazoa > Chordata > Actinopteri > Gymnotiformes > Apteronotidae > Tenebrosternarchus > Tenebrosternarchus preto. Next base: position 18,373,803 of record JAOYMR010000009.1, on the reverse strand, counting down.
GGAAACAGCTTAGAGATCTTCAGCACCTTCACAGGGCTTGAACCTTCAGATGCTGGAACATGGAGCTCATCCTTTAGAAGCCTGATGTTACACAGACGAGAGTGTAGTGCTAATTTTACCCAGACATTTACGACATTTAGACCTAAACTGAATAATTGTGAACAACCTTAGAGAGAGAAGACAGAGTGAACGAAAGAGAGAGTGAATGAGAGCGAACAAGAGAGAGAGTGGGATAAACGTGGGGTAAACTCACCACATCACTACTAGCTTTCATGTTTTGATGAGCATTTGTAAAAGTGACTGTATAACGTCACTCTAACGTCTGACCTAGATTCTCCTGTCCTCTATGTAAGATGTACATTTATCTGTACTGAAGGAAAAGGAGAAGCTCACTATGGTGACCTGAATTGTGTTATGCTGCAGGAAGAGAGAGCGAGAATGTCAGTGACCCTCATACAAACACACAAATACAAACAGACAGAGAGAGAGAGAGACAGACAGAAATAGTGAGAGAGAGAGGGAGGGAGGGAAAGAGAAACAGTGTGATAGATAGAGATAGAGGGAGATAGACAAATAGAGAAAGAGGGATAGGGATAGAGAAATAAAATTAGAGGGAGATAAAGAGAGGGAGATAGAGGAAGAGGGAGATAAAATAGAGGGGGATAAAGATAGAGAGAGAGAGGAAGATAGAGATAGAGTGAGGGAGATAAAGATAGAGGGAGATAGAGATACAGAGACAGAGGGAGATAGAGGAAGATAGAGATATAGACAGAGATAGAGGGAGATGCAGAGGCAGAAATAGTTTCTGGTCTCTGCTGTGGGTCCATGACTAACAGATTTTCTTCAAAAGCTGTTTTTTTTTTTTTTGTTACCTCAAATGTCATGGTTATGTACAAATGTATAAATGTGTACCAAGTATTCAAATGATTAAAACTTCACTTTAGGCTGGATATTGACTGGCTTCATATTACATGTTGGGTGTAGCTGGGGTCCATATTACATGTTGGGTGTAGCTGGGGTCCATATTACATGTTGGGTGTAGCTGGGGTCCTTTGTACTAGATTCTTTCATCTATTTGGCTGCGTTGCCACCTCTTCTGGAACATTTAACTGGGAAGTTCCCATTAATAAATGAAAAACCCAATTAAGTTGATCCCTAGGGTTACCCTAACCCTAATAACTCTAACCCAACCTACCTTAACCTTACTAACAGTGATCCTAATGACCCAGTCCCTACATCATTTTAACCCTACTTACACAAACCCTTTAACCCTACTTACACAAACCCTTTAACCCTACTTACATGAACCCTTTAACCCTACTTACACAAACCCTTTAACCCTACTTACATGAACACTTTAACCCTACTTACATGAACACTTTAACCCTACTTACACAAACCCTTTAACCCTACTTACATGAACCCTTTAACCCTACTTACATGAACACTTTAACCCTACTTACACGAACCCTTTAACCCTACTTACACGAACCCTTTAACCCTACTTACACAAACTCTTTAACCCTACTTACATGAACACTTTAACCCTACTTACACAAACCCTTTAACCCTACTTACACAAACCCTTTAACCCTACTTACGCGAACACTTTAACCCTACTTACACAAACCCTTGAACCCTACTTACACGAACCCTTGAACCCTATTTACGCAAACCCTTTAACCCTACTTACGCGAACCCTTTAACCCTACTTACACGAACCCTTTAACCCTACTTACACGAACCCTTTAACCCTACTTACACAAACCCTTTAACCCTACTTACGCGAACCCTTTAACCCTACTTACGCGAACCCTTTAACCCTACTTACACAAACCCTTTAACCCTACTTACACGAACCCTTTAACCCTACTTACACAAACCCTTTAACCCTACTTACACAAACCCTTTAACCCTACTTACACGAACACTTTAACCCTACTTACACGAACACTTTAACCCTACTTACATGAACACTATAACCCTACTTACATGAACACTATAACCCTACTTACATGAACACTATAACCCTACTTACATGAACACTTGCCTCAGTGAGAAATAAAGATGTTTGTTTTTGCTGTTCTTCCATCTTTAACCAGGATTCAGGATTTGCAGTAGTCTGTCAGTCTCTGAGGAAGCTGTAGTGATGTGAAGGTTCATCCCACACTGATGTCCTGTTTCACAGTGCCCGGAGCAGCGGGATGCCCTGTGTCTCACCTGCAGCGCTTTAATGTGGGCAGAGCTTAGTATCCTCTGAGCAACTTCATTGAGAACTTAAACACGGGAAATGATGAGGTAATTGGACACTGCGCCATTAAGCAAGTTGTTACACTTCACAGTGAAATAACTGATGTGGACATTGGTCAGGATCCTCTCAGTTATCTGTTATTCTGTCTACTCTCAATTTTGTAGGCTTGCAGATAAATATTTCAGACAGCATGAATTTTCTTCTGAAATAAATTTACAAAAGAAAAAAAAAGTAGAATATATTAAAACTCTTCTGTCAAAATACAATTCCGCAACAAAATACAAGTCACAAAAACAACCGATATTTTCACAAAATGGAAAATCATGTTTCTTTCTCCCTCTGTTTCACCCTCCAACTGCGTGGTGTACAGGGTGGGACCCAGGGTGTGGAACTGGTGTGCAACTGGGTGTGTAGAACTGGGTGTGTGGAACTAGGACAAAATCTAATTAGTGGAGCAGTTATCCAGAGGCTGGTCTTTAGTGAGACCTGCTAGTCTTTAGTGAGACCTGCTGGTCTTTAGGGAGACCTGCTGGTCTTTAGGGAGACCTGCTGGTTCCTCTAGGTGTTGAGGCTGAACCGACATAATCATCAGCGCTGTCTGCAGAAAGACACTCCTGAACACTCCTGGACACCCCACATCTAAACACTTCTGGACACCCCACATCTGAGCACTTCCGGATACCCCCAGATCTGAACACCTGCAAACAGACATGTTTGTGTGTGTATGTGTTTGTATGTTGTGTGTGTGTGTATGTGCACATGTAGCAATAAATTAACCATTGTCCTTATAGGAAATAAAACCTGATTTCAAAGTTTGCAGAATTCTGAACGGATACAGGAAAAAGATTGTGAACCATGTGTTGATCTAGTTCTCTCTCTTCTTTTCTTTTTATCCTGTGTGTTAAGAAGGTGGACACCCCCTGCTCCTCTCATGGATAAACTTATAAAAGCTCCAAATCCACAAGGAAAAGTCAGACGAAACAGAAGAAAAATGATTTCTTCTGACATTGTTCTGAAGTGATCTTTTCTTCAGTTTTCTGAAAGTAACTCAAAGCAATAAACCAGTACAGCAGTCGGAGTCTCGGGAGTCTCTCTCCACTCTCCGTCTTTCACTCTTTCTTTCCGTTCTAATAAATTAGGGAATCAGCGGGTTACGGCAGGCGTGGAACCCCGCACAGTGGATTTGATTACAGCGTTATTTCCTCCTGCCGTTATTGCTTAGCGTTCTCTGGAGGGTGAAGTGTTGGGCTCAGCGGGGAGAGCAGAGAAGCACAAAGATGAGGAGAATTGAACGAGGTTGGAGTGCAGGGCGATCAGTTCACCGTTAATAAAAGTGAAATGACAGGATCTCTGTGGAAGTCAGAAGTCAACGGACCCAGAAAACAGAGGCGCCGACCACCCAATCACGTGCTCCCAATTACCCAACCACCCAATAATGTGCTCCCAACCTCCCAACCACCCAATCACGTGCTCCCAACCTCCCAACCACCCGCTCCCAACCTCCCAACCACCCAATCACGTGTTCCCAACCTCCCAATCACGTGCTCCCAACCACCCAATCACGTGCTCCCAACCTCCCAACCACCCAATCACGTGCTCCCAACCTCCCAACCACCCAATCATGTGCTCCCAACCACCCAATCACGTGCTCCCAACCACCCAATCACGTGCTCCCAACCACCCAACCACCCAACCACGTGCTCCCAACCACCCAATCACATGCTCCCAACCTCCCAATCACCCAACTACCCAATCACATGCTCCCAACCATCAAACCATGTGTCTTTGGACAGGATGAACTTACTGGACACAGGAAGAGAATGTAATCATATGTAGGTCACATGCTAGGTCACATACCTGCATATGCCACTTTATACATTTGGAGTTATGATTCAATAAAACTGAAATGTCATTTGTGATCCAGTAAAAGTAAGTCACATAACTGCATTCATGCAGGACTCCAGGATAGTGTGAATGGCAGACAGGCAATCTGGCTAACCAACCAGAAACCCATGACCTCTGACCTTACTCTGTCAAACACCAGGGATAGCCTGAATTTGTCCAGCTGTGAGTGTGTCCATGCCAGGCGTAGTCGTGGAGCTGGAACAGAGTGAAGCCAATGTCAGCAGCTCACAATACAACAATGAACAATGAACGATGCTCAATCTGCCTCCCAAAGGCAGAATGTGTGCCATCCCCTTCCCAGCCTGGAATGACATATTTGGAACAGAATTATATACATTCTCCTGCAAAGTAAAATTCAATCTATAACAGAAATAGGATACACAGATAGACTTAAAGCTGTTTGTCAAAGGTATACATTAATCACATGTCTGTCTGCAGGTAAACATGTTCAGTAAGAACCTGTCTGTCTGACAAAGGTGTTCAGAAAGTATCTTTGAGTATATGTGAATAGTATATAATAGTATATAATAGTAATATAATAGTATATAAGTGATATAGAAGTATATAAGAGAAGAGAAATTGCTAAACAATGTGTGTTTATTTTCAGTTTTTTATGGTGAAAGTAAAAACTCACAAAACAAAAAAAATACCTGAAAATGTACTACTGCAAAAATGTTCATTATGAATATGATCATATACCTGCTGTTTGGAAAATACAAGAAAAAATAAGGAATATACATAAGTATACATAATAATATACATAACAGCAACACAACTGCGCAATATCACACACATTACTCTAAATATCACACATTACTCTGTGTATGACATTACTCTAAATATCACACACATTACTCTATACATCACACATTACTCTAAATATCACACACATTACTCTATGCATCACACATTACTCTATACATCACACATTACTCTAAATATCACACACATTACACATCACACATTACTCTATATATCACACATTACTCTAAATGCAGCAGAAACAGGCTCCTGCTCCACCCACCTTCAATTATAAATGTAAACCATAGTCAAAACACATGGTGGCCTGAACCAATCACATCACCCATGTGGAACACACGGAACCAATCACATCACCCATGTGGAACACACGGAACCAATCACATCACTCATGTGGAACACACTGACCCAATCACATCACCCATATGGAACACACTGACCCAATCACATCACACCCACTCACACTCACACCAATCACATCACTCACATGCTGGTCGGTTTGTCTCCTGGCTGAGGTCTTCCTCATCTTCCTGATCTATGCCTCCTCCTCTTCCTCTCTATTTCCTTCAACTTGTTCCACACATTTGCTTTGTTTATATACTGTGAATGAAACTGTATGTTGAGAATAATAAACGGTTCTTTTAAAACAAGGCGTCCACATCTCAATGCGAAGAACTGAGAACATCACACAGCAGTGGTCGTCATACTGCACCCATAGAACTGAGAACATCACACAGCAGTGGTCGTCATACTGCACCTATAGAACTGAGAACATCACACAGCAGTGGTCGTCATACTGCACCTATAGAACTGAGAACATCACACAGCAGTGGTTGTCATACTGCAACCATAGAACTGAGAACATCACACAGCAGTGGTCGCCATACTGCAACCATAGAACTGAGAACATCACACAGCAGTGGTCGTCATACTGCACCTATAGAACTGAGAACATCACACAGCAGTGGT
>JAOYMR010000009.1:18323630-18341878 GCA_025802075.1 Tenebrosternarchus preto | reverse complement strand
GCACAGAACACACACACACACATACACACACACACCTTAGTTAAAGAAGAGTTCATCTCCAGCAAGGAACACAGACATAGGAGTTAGAGAACAGATACCATACTGAACAGAATACACACACACTCATACACACATACACACACACACTCATACACACATACACACACTCATACACACACATACACACACACATACACACACTCATACACACACACACATACACACACTCATACACACATACACACACTCATACACACACACATACACACACTCATACACACACTCATACACACATACACACACTCATACACACATACACACACTCACCACACAGAACAGATCCACTCCTGCACAGAACACACACACACACATACACACACACACCTTAGTTAAAGAAGAGTTCATCTCCAGCAAGGAACACAGACACAGGAGTTAGAGAACAGATACCATACTGAACAGAATACACACACACTCAAACCAATTACATAACAGATACATTCCTGCAGGACACACACCCACACACACAGTTCTCTGATATGCGTGTGTGTGTGTGTGTGTGTGTGGCTCACTATATGTAGTAGCTGTAGACTCGTCTGATGACTCATTCAATTATGTACATGATCATGTAATATTGATCATTCCGTTATATACATGATCATGTAATATTGATCATTCACTTATATACATGATCATGTAATATTGATCATTCACTTATATACATGATCATGTAATATTGATCCTTCAGTTATTATATATGTGAGGTAATTGATCATTCAGTTTGAGTATATATGCAGCTGAATGTGTCTAATATACAAAGTGATACAAAATACACAAACAAACACACACACACACATACACACACACACTGACACTCACCTACTCACTCACATACCAACACAAATATTTACACTCACTCATATACCAAGACAAATATACACACACACACACACACGCTGACACTCGCTCACTCACACACAAACACACACACTGACACTCACTCACTCATTCACTCACACACAGACACACAGACACACACACACACCAGAGCTTCTCTACCAGTTCAGAGGGACATTCACACACACACACACACACACACACACACACACACACACACACACACACACTTCTCTTACTGTAATCCACATCAATCATATGGAACGAAACAGATTAAAATATCACTTCAGTGCTTTTCCAGGATGTGTTCTACTCGTTGATTTAATAGCAAAATAAATGAACAAACTAGAAATACGATAAAAAACAGAAATACGATAAAAACCAGATACAGTGGGAAGAGTCCAGAGTCAGTGGGAAGAGTCCAGAGTCAGTGGGAAGAGTCCAGAGTCAGTAGGAAGAGTCCAGAATCAGTGGGAAGAGTACATAGTCAGTGGGAAGAGTCCAGAATCAGTGGGAAGAGTCCAGAGTCAGTGGGAAGAGTCCAGAGTCAGTGGGAAGAGTCCAGAATCAGTGGGAAGAGTCCAGAGTCAGTGGGAAGGAGCCGCCTCATCGTTAGCCCCACTTTTTCTCCAACTCACTGTTTGGTAAGCAAGAATGTTTGCTTTAACCAATGTTTGTGTGTGTGTGTGTGTGTGTGTGTGTGAATGTGTGTGTGTGTATGTGTGTGTGCGTGTGATTGTATGTATAGGTGGGCGAGCATGTGTATGTGGGTGTGTGACTGTCTGTGTATGTGTGTGTGTGTGTGTGTGTTTGTAGTGTGTGTGACTGTGTCTGTGTATGTGTGTGTAGGTGGGAATGTGTTTGTGTGTGTGTGTATGTGTGTATGTGTGTGTAGGTGGGAATGTGTTTGTGTGTGTGTAGGTGGGAATGTGTTTGTGTGTGTGTGTGTGTATGTGTGTGTGTAGGTTGGAATGTGTTTGTGTGTGTGTGTGTGTGTGTTTGTAGTGTGTGTGACTGTGTCTGTGTATGTGTGTGTGTAGGTGGGAATGTGTTTGTGTGTGTGTATGTGGGAATGTGTGTGTGTATGTGAGTATGTGTGTGTAGGTGGGAATGTGTTTGTGTGTGTGTATGTGTGTGTGTAGGTGGGAATGTGTTTGTGTGTGTGTGTGTATGTGTGTGTGTAGGTGTAGGTGTGTGCTTAAAGAGGTGTAGCATTTGTTGCTAATCCTGTATTCCTACACTTAGACTGGTCAGCACATACACACTTTGGTTTATGCTTTATAACAGGATTACCGTCATTCGACGCAACTTGCAAATGGGCTTAAGATAAGAGCCCATAGACAGGTGAAGTGTGATTAGTATCTAGCCATCAAACACACCCATCATCTACATGAGCAGAGGATGTCTGAAATAACCTCATTCATCAACCTGAATTATTAGGGTTTGTTGAATGATTATATTTGAGAGAGACAGTGAGACAATCAGAAAAAAGAGTAAGAATAAAACAAGAGAAAGAGTGCTTTAATCAGACAGAGTGAGAGAGAATGAGAGAGAGTGAGAGAGAATGAGAGAGTGTGAGAGAGTGAGAGAGAATGAGAGAGTGAGAGAGAATGAGAGAGTGAGAGAGAGTGAGAGTGAGAGAGAGGCAGAAAGGACTTAACAGAAGGTTTTTCATCCAAAAAAAATGAGAATGGAAAAAAATATAACAAAACACCCAAATATCACAAAGCAAGTCGATATCACAAACACATCTATATCACTATGAGTTTATGATATCACTAAAGTGATTTATAATATCACTAAAGTGTTTTATACTCTATTTTCTCATACTTGGTTCAGGTGAATAAGGCTCATATTTCAACACCAGCCAGTCAGAGCAATGCAAAGAAACCATACATGATATTCTCCCATTCACAGCGTAGCACAAATCAGAAAAGCAGAACATAAAGCACACTGTAACACCAGAACCAGCTCACAGAAATGACATCCAGCACACTCAGTTACTGTAACACCAGAACCAGCTCACAGAAATGACACCCAGCACACTCAGTTACTGTAACACCAGAACCAGCTCACAGAAATGACATCCAGCACTCTCAGTTACTGTAACACCAGAACCAACTCACAGAAATGACATCCAGCACACTCAGTTACTGTAACACCAGAACCAGCTCACAGAAATGACACCCAGCACACTCAGTTACTGTAACACCAGAACCAGCTCACAGAAATGACACCCAGCACACTCAGTTACTGTAACACCAGAACCAGCTCACAGAAATGACACCCAGCACACTCAGTTACTGTAACACCAGAACCAGCTCACAGAAATAACATCTGTAAGATAAATTAATGTTTTTTGCTCCAAACTTGCCAGTATTGGAATAGTCTGGAATACTGTACAGAATAGTATACAGAAGGATGTGCTGATCACTGAGAACTGAAGTCATGTTTCTTTTTGGTATTTTCACACATTTTTGGTGTTTGCAAACACCCTGATTAGCATTTATCTCAAACGTCCGGCAGTTACCTGGAAGATGATCAAGTGACATGCTAAAATATTACTGATCAAGAGAAAGCATCTACCAGTTCACACCAGAAGCAACCAGATGCCTGTCCAGGCGTCCCACTGGATGGATGAGAGAAAGTGACCAGACCAGCTGTTCTGCTGGACAGAAAATGGGGAGCTGAGCGAGATGAGTGTTCGATCTAAACTTGGGCCCGTCCTACCTAATCATGATGCATCACAGGCTCTTTGCATAACTGTACTGGATGGAAACATGAAATATGACTTAATTTGTATATTCTGCCAAATTTTCGTAACTGTACATGTGAAAATTTAAATGAAAACCCAGCATGAGAGAGAAATGCTGAGGACAGAGAATGAGAGAACAAGAGATAGATTTAGAAAGTGAGAGAGAGAGAACGAGAGGTTGATAGACTGAGAGAAGCAGAGAAAGAATGAAAGAGAATGAGAGAGAATAAGAGAGAGACAGGAAAAAAGTTAACGGGCTGGATTATGTGTTGAGGTGTGTCCAGTCTTGGCTAAAAAAAGTCATACAGTTCCATTCCCAGACTCACCCAGACTCCCTTCAGCACCACCTGAGGAACTGCCTCCACCCATAAATAGACCCCTCGAGTCATGAAAGAAAAACACCACCTTCACAATACAATCCACTACCCTCTCAAAACCACAACTTAAAACAATAAACACAATCCACCAAAATCCTATCTTAAACCGTCTCACCTACCTTAAACTGTCTCACCTACCTTAAACTGTCTCACCTATCTTAAACCCTCTCAACTACCTTAAACCATCTCTCCTACCTTAAACCATCTCTCCTATATTAAACCCTCTCACCTATCTTAAACTGTCTCTCCTATCTTAAACCGTCTCTCCTATCTTAAACCCTCTCACCTATCTTAAACCGTCTCTCCTATCTTAAACCGTCTCTCCTATCTTAAACCCTCTCACCTATCTTAAACTGTCTCTCCTATCTTAAACCGTCTCTCCTATCTTAAACCCTCTCACCTATCCGTCTCTCCTACCTTAAACCGTCTCTCCTACCTTAAACCGTCTCACCTATCTTAAACCGTGCTTATTTATTTAATTGTATGTGCATGTTTATCACATATAACTATTTGTGTGTGTATATATGTTTTGTATGAGTGTATGTGAAAGTATAAGTATTTTATATTATATGTGTTTTACATTATATGTATTTTACATTATATGTATTTTACATTATATGTGTTTTGTTTTCTTTGTTCCTGCTGCAGTTCTTTCCCACACTTTTTTTTATAATTTTACCTTTTTTTTAAATAATTCTGTTCATCGCTTTGGCAACAGTTATCAATTATATTTCATGCCAACAAAGCTATTTTAATTTGAATTTGATAGAAAGAGAATGAGAAAGAGAGAGAGACAAAGAGAGTGATTGTTAGAGTGAGAGAGTGTGAAAGAGTGAGACTAAAAGAGTGAAAGAGTGAGATAGACGGAGAATGAGTGAGAGTGAGAGTGAGAGAGAGAGAGAGAGAGAGAGATACATTTGATATTTAAAGCGAATGAGATAAGACACTGAAAGTGAACAGAATTTTAATTTCCTGCTAATCACAGTGAGACATTAAAATATTTCGTCACATTTTATTAAATTAAAGGTTCTATGTAATTATAAAGCATCGCCTTGTTCTTTTTCAGTACAGTAAACTGAAAGGCTTTTATAATGCGCAGGGGCGGACAGTGAACGCTGTCGAGAGAAACGGTTCAGCAACGCTCCGTTTCAAACAGGAATAATAGTTCTCAATAGTAGCACATAACGTGTGTATGTGTGTGTGTGTGCGTGCGTGTGTGTGTGTGTGTGCGCGCACGTGTACGGTGATGCACAGATAATCGTACTCAACGAAAGAAATGACCCGTTGTAACATCTCGTTCGTTCCCGGTTTGTTCTGCTGGTCTCCAGACAGAGGCGCCGCGGCGCGCGGGTGGAGTAATAACTTTCATTTGCTAATTGGTTCGCACAGGTCTAGAAATAAATGAGTGATCAGTGATATGCTGCTACGAGCCGGCGCGAAGTGCACACCAGATGAGGAATTTGGATACTTCGCAGCGGATTGTCACACAAAAGAAACGTCAGAGAGGAGAGAAAATCACTACGTACGGTTTATAGCCTATACGTCAAACGACAGATTTGTACTGCAAAGAAACATCGATTATATGTAAAGCAAATGTAAATCATGTATTCAAAATGTCCGCGAGACGCTTCGAGGCAGCCTGTAGGGCTCTGTCTGATGGCCTCACGTGCATCTCGAGGATTTAAACCATGAAATGCGCTTTAGCATTTAACAAAATGAAATTTCTGATCTAAGCCTCTGGGAGAAAATCAGATGGTAGTGTAGAACAAATCCGTACGGATAAGCGGAGAACTTCGCAAACTCTCATTAAAATGAATGACGCATACACCTCTAAACATTCTCCGAAACAAATACGCATGCCAACAAGCGCTTTCAATTATCTTAATTACACAAGCTACTCCTCGGCAAAACAATTAATTCTAGTGAAAGAAACGCGCATAATTATATTCTGGATTCTGCAACGCCACGAAGATATTCGAGAAAGGAGAAGAAAACTGTTGTCTTATAGCATAACATCCAGATGGATTCGCTGCTACATATCCGACCTTTAAAAAAGACCCTAAGCTTTTCAGTTTAGCTTTAATATGATAAACAGACTAAACTAGAAGCACGAGTCTATCCGAGAGGGCTACGAGCAGCATATGGCGCTGCGGGATAATGACAGGGGGCATCTGCTCGCTCACACGCAAACTAGTGTTAATAAGATGCATCTACTTGGTTGTATTTATTTGTACACAGTTAAGACGTAATTAGGCTACAGTGTTTCAGACTGACAGGCTACAAAGTTTTTGCGTTCACTGTCTTTTAACAATAACGAAGCTTTTCTGTTCGCGGAAGCGCAGTGATGACAAATCCCACTCGGATTCACCATTAAATCGCGTTTAAGAGGTCGGTAGGCACGTGAAAACACGGTGGGGGCATTGTGGCGCGAGGAGGCGGGGGCGAGCGCGCAGACGGATAGGCGGGCGCGAAGTTGCAGGCGGATTGGCGGGGATTTGCGTGCAGTCATTGAATCGCTTGTTTGTTTGCTGTGCAACCTATCTGGTCGAGTTCCCACACAATCAGTGACCAGGCGTCGGGCCTGATCTACATCCCATCGTGTCTGTCGAGTGGCTGCTGGATGGGGGAAGGTCGCACTAGGGCAGAACCGCATTACAACCAAGTATTTACAAACAACAGGATTACAGACCTGCTGTTCCATAAACGTTTCTCCCACCGAAAATTGCAGTCACTAGAAAGCCTTGAACTGCTGAAGAGATGTGGCATGATCTGAAACTGTGCTATGACAAATTCTGATACTGTATTATGACAAGATCTCATTCAGAACTGTGTGTATGCATGTATGTGTGTGTGTGTGTGTGTGTGTGCAGTGCTTACATATATGTGTGTATGTGTGTGTTTGTGTGTAGGGGGTGTAGCCTGAAGGGTGATGAGAAGTATGTAGTGTTGTATATTATTAGAAGTGTGTGTAGTGTTATATATTATTAGAAGTGTGTGTAGTGTTGTATATTATTAGGGTCAGGGTTAGTGTTACAGTTAGGGTCAGGGTTAGTGTTAGGGTTAAGGTTAGGATTTAGGGTTTAGGGTTAAGAGTATGATTAGGGTTAGGGTTAGCTAGTGGCATGATGAACACAAATATGTCAGAGAGAGAGGGTCAGGATTAGGGTCAGAGGTTGGGGTCAGGGTCAGATTGTTAGGGTTAGGGTCAGAGGGTTAGGGTTAGGGTCAGAGGGTTAGGATCAGAGAGTTAGGGTCAGAGGTTTAGGGTTAGGATCAGAGGGTTAGGATCAGAGGGGGAGGGTTAGGGTCAGAGGGTTAGGGTCAGAGGGTTAGGGTCAGAGGGTTAGGGTCAGAGGGGGAGGGTTAGGGTCAGAGGGTTAGGGTCAGAGGGTTAGGATCAGAGGGTTAGGGTCAGAGGGTTAGGGTCAGAGGGTTAGGGTTAGGATCAGAGGGTTAGGGTTAGGATCAGAGGGTTAGGGTCAGAGGGTTAGGGTTAGGATCAGAGGGTTAGGGTTACTGTAAGAGAGAGAAAGGACTGTGTAACCAACCGGTAGAGTGTCCGCGATGTGCAGCGTCGTGGTCACTGTCCCCCTGCTCGCTGTCTCCATGACCGCTGTCCTTGGAGCTGACGAGATCCGCCTCCTGGAACGCCGAGCTGCACGAAGAAACAGAAACAGAGAACAGCGGAGAGGACAGGGAACAGCAGAGAGGACAGGGAACAGCGGAGAGGACAAAGAACAGTTCAGTACTTGTGCAGAGCAACTCTTATATAAACCGTCTTCTCACCGCTCAGGTTAGAAACAACCTTCATGCATTTTTGCCACCAGTTTGAAGGTCTATAAGAAAATAAGGAAAAGAAAATGAAAGAGAAAGAAGAGGTGTGTACGAGTGTGTTCACCTGTTCACACGCCTCGGTCTGTCCACCAGGTAACCAAGCTCTCGCTGGTGCTTCGTCTGCACAGAGACACATACACCACTGTGTGCATCTCTGAACATAATACTGTTTTAAAAGCACTTAATAATAATGTTCATAATAACAACAACAATAATAATAGTAAAAACAACAACAACAACAACAATAATAATAATAAACCCTAAATATGCATATGTGACATATTCCCAGATTCCCTCAGTACAGGAGGGTGTTGTAGCTAAAACCAACATTAAGTACCTATTCAGTTGAACACTATAGACGAAGCTTTGTTCCTGCGGGCCTCCGCAGCGCCGTGACCCGCATAGTTAATGCGCGCGCTCTATCGGGGAGGCTTCGGGTGCTCTGAGAAACAGCCTTTCAGGCTTTCCCGCAGCTCTCGTTATTACGCATGTGCCAGCCCTCAGAACCGAGGTGTTTACGCATAACTTCGAACTTCGAGTCTACTGCGTTTGAAAACCCTTGTGTTTGAGACAGTTCTCCAGAAACGGAACGACTGTTTTATGTTTGTTTAGTGACCTCTTGTACACAAGCAACGCGCGACCAACCTGTTTGTGTCTGTGATGTACATCCTTCGGCATTTTAACTCGTATGTACATCCGACCATATTCAAATGTATTCAGACCATTAAGTTTTATACTGCCGCTACATCAACATAGGCAGAAAAAACGAACGCACTTACATAATGTGTTCTGTATTTAACTCAGTAAAATAGTTACATATCAGTCACACAGAAATGCCACTGTCGCATTACAAATCAGGGCCTAATTAGCATTTAATTCACCCGCGCGCTACATAATATTCATCCAGCTTCGATGATTACGGTGTCATTTCCGTAGATTAGTCTGCGCGTGAGGGTAACACCCACCTCACCGGAGAGAAGGCTGCCGTTGGATAGAATGTCAGGCTGCGGCTGATCGGTGTAGCCGGTGACTAGAGCTCCGCACGGGTTGTGTTCGTTGTCCGCGCTCCGGGACGGGCTGCAAGCCTTCAAAAACATGAGATCGGTTTTGGCCGATTCCGGTGTGAGGCAGACCTGGTAGCAGTAGTTCTGGTTGGGATGGAGCGAGCCGAAACTACCGGACTCCTCGACAGGCACCTGCGCGGCACGAGCCACGCTCACGTTGGCTGTGTTGCTGCTCTGAACCAACATGATGTCCGACTTGCTGAGCTTCTTTTTCTTGCGCGCGGCCCGCGCCTGTCGGCCGCAGCAGCCGCCTGCGCCGCATCCCAGAAGGCAGCAGTCGCTCGCGAGGCAGGTCGTGTAGATGTTGAGTTTTTTGTCCTTTTGGCAGCGCACGGCCAGAACGATCATAGCAAGGAGGAAGATGAAGGACACGGAGCCCAGGGCGATGATTAGGATGAGTGTGAGATCCAGAGACGCCTCTTTGGTCTTGGCCGTGCCCCGCTCTCCGCTGTGACCCTCCACGAGGCTATCCACGAGCGTTACCTGAACCACAGCGCTGCACGACATGGGCGGCTGGCCGTGATCACGCACCTCGATCAGCAGCTCATATAGTTGCTGCGGGTCCCGTTTGGCGGACACGCGGCGAGCTGTGCGCAGCTCACCTGTGCGCCAGTCCATCCGAAACATCCCGTTTTCATTTCCCCTCTGTATGCTGTAGGAGAGGCGCGCGTTCTCTCCGTCATCTGCATCCATGGCGACGATACGAGTCACTAGATAACCAGGTTCAGCTGAGCGCGGAAGAGGCTCCCTTGCGGTGCCGTTTTTACCAAGGGGAGAAATCACTGACGGTGGGTTGTCGTTCTGATCTACGATGATGACGTTGACTGTGGCATTAGACCACAGTTCAGGGCTCCCCGAGTCTCGGGCTTGAACCATAAAACTAAAGTCTTTCAGTTGCTCATAATCAAACGATCTGAGCGCATAGAGGTAGCCATTCTCCGAGTTGATTGACACGTATGTGACCACTGACATACCCTGGATCTCACACTCCACTATGGAGTAAGTTATATAAGCGTTCTGTCCCACGTCAGGGTCGAGCGCGCTCACGGCGTAGATATAAGCGCCTGGAACGTTGTTTTCAGTCACATACACGTCGTAAATGGGCTGTGTAAACGTCGGCGCGTTGTCATTTTCGTCAGACACATGAACTTTGATTGATTTACTGGTAGCGAGAGACGGAATGCCTTTATCCCTGGCTACCACAGTGACCGTGTACGCTTCCGCACTTTCCCGGTTAAGAGGGCCGTCCGTTACTATCGTATAGTAGTTTCTGAAAGAGGTTTTGAGTTTGAAAGGAACATCACCGAGTATTTCCACGTGAGTCTGTCCGTTCTCTTCCGAGTCTTTATCTGTCACGCTGAGCAGCGCGATAACAGTGCCTGGAGCAGCGTTCTCGCTCACAGATTCGGTAACGGTACTGAAACTGATTTCAGGTGCGTTGTCATTCACATCAGTCACTTTCACTAAGACTTTAGAATGAGCGGGAACAGCGTTTGGTCCCAAGTCTTTTGCCTGCACGTAAATCTGATACAGGCTACTCTCCTCGAAATCCACCTCACCTCTGACCTCAATACGCCCCGTTCTGGCATCAATGTCGAAGAGCTCCTTCACTCTGTTTGAAATGTGGTTACTAAATGAGTAGATTATCTCACCGTTTGGGCCCTCGTCCAGGTCAGTGGCGTTTAACTGGATCACCAGTGTGCCCACGGGCGCGTTCTCACACAGGCTCACCGTGTACACAGGCTGATCAAACACAGGAACATTATCATTCGAGTCGAGCACCCTGACCACGAGCAGCGCTGTCCCGGTCCGGGGGGGCTGGCCCCCGTCCACCGCCGTAAGCACATAACGATGAACTGCCTGCTGTTCGCGGTCCAGGGGCGTTTCGAGCACGAGCTCTGCGAATTTGTTACCATCAGTCTGCGTCTGCACGTCCAAGTAAAAGTAGTTGTTGGTGGTAATTTCGTACGTGCGCAGCGCGTTACTACCTACATCCGGATCAAACGCAGTCTCGAGAGGAAAGCGGGTTCCAGGGGTTGCGCTCTCTGATATTTCCACTGTGATGTCGGTCTCTGGAAAATTAGGTGGATTGTCGTTGATGTCCACAATCTCTATCTCAACGCGGAATAGTTCGAGTGGGTTCTCCAGGAACACCTCAAGATGCAACAGACAGCTGCCACTCTGTTTACAAATGCGCTCACGGTCGATTTTCTCGTTAACAAAAAGAACCCCATTTTCCAGGTTCACCTCCAGATATGGAGTCCGCGAGCTGGGTACAGTCTGAAACCGACGGGATGAAAGTTTCGTGAGATCCAGTCCCAAATCCTCAGCGATATTCCCCACGAACGTACCGTGCTCCGCTTCCTCCGGTACAGAATAACGTATCTGAGAAACGACCCCATCCGCGACACACAGCAACAGCAAAAGCACAACCATCTCCACTCCGGAAGGGGCACTTGGAAAATTTATTCCCGCAGAGCGCGCGGTAAAATCATCACCGTCTCCCACCACGGTAATGCGAGCGCATGTAAGGCTTCAGATGAATATGATGGCTTTCCGTCGGCGAGACTGTCAACCCAGAACCATGTCGCTGGTGCACTGGTCACGCAGACCAACTCCTGCAAACGTCTCCCGCCGCGCTGATCCAAAGACAGAATCAAAAGAGCTTCGTTTTCAGCGTCGAGGGAAATATCTGACACATTATTACGACGGGAAACACTTCGTTAGCGTTAAAGAGCTTGTTTCGTTAAGAAAAGGTTAAAAAAAAAACATAATCCACAGACGGACAACAATCCACGTGTTTTCTTCTATTTTTAGCGTTTGCTTGTTTCCTTCTGTTATTCGACTGTTCTTATCTTTTCTAAGGTTTCGGTACTTCACGCGCTCCAACGGCGTTCGCAGGCGTTATACTGAAGCCTCTGTGCTCAGCTATTTGGTTTTCCCGAAGCACCTTTCCCTCCGTAGCCAATCAGATCACTAAACTTGCAATAGGCTAAGTCTTCATTTGACGTACACCATGTCAGTCAAGCCCGCCCCGTGGATAAAAAAGGCCCGCCCTGGTCAGAGCCGCAGCGTTTTTGCTCATTGGATTGAATGGCTGATGAAAGAGAGAAAGAGAGCGAGAGAGAGAGAGAAAGAGAGAGAGAGAGAGAGAGAGAGAGAGAGAGAGAGACAGAGAAAGGGTTTAGAGAAAAAGAGAGCGAGGGAAAGAGTGAGGCGCAAGTCAGAGAGAGAGACAGAGAGAGAGAGTGAGAGGATTTTGGACTTTAGGAAAGACTGTTTTAACGGTCGATACTGAACTCTAATACACTAATACATTAAAAATATCGGTCAATAACTTTACTGATTTTTTTTTTCCGTCCTGCAGCACAACTTAAAGGAGTTCAACAGGAAATGCATCTTACATGTATTAGTGTCGTGACTTGTTGACACGTACTTTAAATAAAACGGATTGTTAACTTCATTTTTGTAAAGACAAGTTTTTTTTTTCTTTTCTGTGCGAGGCCAACACGGGAAGGCTGATGGTGTAAAAAGTCATCATGTTGTTCCAGCAGGTTTGATTTCTACTTATGTTCTTTTCGTAATAGGTGGACATTGTCACCAGGTTCTTCTCGCTCCTCGTCATCACTCGTGCTCTAGTAAGGCAGTGCGTTTGATCTTTTCAAATGCGCAAGTAGGACAATGCAACAGTAACCACGCGAGTCTACAATATTCTGTTCGGTTTCATAGCATGTATTATTATTATTATTATTATTATTTTATTATTATTATTTTTATTTATTTATTTTTTTTCTTCTGTCATGTCTTCAAATTGTTTCACGGCTGTTCTATCCGGTTTGATTTGTCGCCGTGGTGCGCGTGTTTACGGCTGTTCTATCCGGTTTGATATGTCGTCGTGGTGCGCGTGTTTTTCTTCGTCCGTCTCAAGCGCAAGATACATGCGCCTCCTAGCTGTCAGGAATGATCTCAACGGAGTCTTAGCCGGTTTGGTTTGTCACAGTTTGCACGGAAAGCGTTTACCCTGCTTTGCGTACTCAGTTAAATATCACGGGAGTCTGTCCAGGGTGACTACCGGGAAAATGTCACGTCAGCTGCAACATTTCGAGGCAGTGCGCAGCGTGCACGTTACAGTGGACTAGCCTGTAATGGAAGTGAATTCTGTCCATTCTATCTGGTTACTGCCCTCAGATATATACACCTTTAGCGAATTCGTTTCGTGGAATGCAGTACAAAACTATGAATCACCGGATAATTAAAGAGGCAAAGCAGAAGCGCGAGCCCACTGTTTACAGCATTTAAGTCAACCCGCAGTGGATTAAAACGGTCTTGTAGTATTCATTAGAATATATTTTACCAGGCTTTCGACACAGTAAACCTACATTTAGAAACACGAGGACTTTCATCTCACTGGAGAAGGATAGCGGCCGCCTGAAGAGCGCGTTCACACGAACAGTCGCAGCTCCCTCTGGCGCGCGATCACGGTACGACATTTTTTGTTTCTTGAGCCAAACAGCGGGATTGATGGTTGCGTCGAGTCTCCCCTAAAGACACGCGCATTTGGAAGAGTGGTTCAAACGGCGCGGTGCCAGAACGAATCTTAATACGCCAGTGGAGTGTAAACATGAATCTCCTCCAAAAAAAGATTTTCTAAATCAAGTTCCGGCGAGCCACTGGCGCGCGCACTCAACTTTATGCTTTAATTCCTACGAGTTGCCAAAGGCATTGAGTAGATTCAAGTTTTCATGAATATTTTAAGATTTATACTGATGCTGATCTGAGTTCGAGAATCACCTCAATTGCTCTCCATACTGCACTATTTGGTATATATATATGTGTGTGTGTGTGTGTGTGTGTGTGTGTGTGTGTGTGTGTGTTTGTGTGTGTGTGTGAGTAAAGAGAGACTGACAGAATTTGAAAA
Source organism: Tenebrosternarchus preto (assembly GCA_025802075.1). Classification (NCBI taxonomy): domain Eukaryota; kingdom Metazoa; phylum Chordata; class Actinopteri; order Gymnotiformes; family Apteronotidae; genus Tenebrosternarchus; species Tenebrosternarchus preto. The sequence continues at coordinate 18,328,036 of JAOYMR010000009.1, read as the reverse complement.
GTTGTTGTAAGTAATAGATAAATGCATAATGGTAAGGGTTAATACAACATGACGCCTGTTACTGTAAGTTTTGAAAATGGTGAACTGGAGCAAATGTGCTCAGTTTCTTACCTTACTGCCACACAACACATAAATAAATCAACAGTGTTTGTGAAATCAGAATGTGGAGAATTTGCAAAAACACTTGAAAATAAATTTGTGATGCTGCATTTATCATGATTATAACTGTAGAATTGTTTTTGTGATTTATTATGAAACTTATTCTGTTTGATATCAGATTGATCAAATCTCAGACATAGAAAGCAATTGGGATTATTTTTATATTTTATTCTGTCTTTAACAACAGGAATTAGTGATGATTCACGGTCTAGGGAAGGCTGGAGACATTATCGTCTGTTCGCTGCACCATCTAGAGCTCACAGTATCACTCTCCCAACCGACAGCACACAGTATCACTCTCTCAATTTACAGTTTACAGTATCACTCTCTCAATTGACAGTTTACAGTATCACTCTCTTAATTGACATCTCTCGGTAGCACTCTCCTGACTGAGAGCGCACGGTATCACTCTCCTGACTGAGAGCTCGCTCACGGTATCACTCTCCTGACTGAGAGCTCGCTCACGGTATCACTCTCCTGACTGAGAGCTCATGGTATCACTTTCCTGACTGAGAGCTCGCGGTATCACTCTCCTGACTGAGAGCTCATGGTATCACTTTCCTGACTGAGAGCTCGCGGTATCTCTCTCCTGACTGACAGTCATGTTTGTTCAGTAACTATTAATCAGAAGTCAAATGCAAGACCACAGTATGATCATATATATCCCCCAGTATATATCCAGTATATGATCATATATATCCCCCAGTATATATCCAGTGTTGCAATCTGTCCATCTTCTACAATGTCTACAAAATGTCAGATGTACAGGTTCATCAGAACCCATTACTGGGATGAGGCTCTCTTTAATTACAATGACATGGTACTTGGTTACTTGTTTTTTGAGGGGAAAAACAGGTTCTTCATTCTTCTATAACTGGGGATCCAGCAGCTGCTGGTTCCAACTGACCTGTAGGAGGTCAGCACCACTTCGCATGGACCGATCCACCCCATCTACCAGTCCTTTGGAATCAGTTCCCCAGATCTTCATAACGCATAGAGGAGAATGTCATATCTTAGACACAAGAACAAGGGAAAGGTCATGTTATCATACACCGAGTAGCTTTGGAGAGTCAAATATTTACCTTCTTCACTACTGGAAAGGTAGACCAGCTCTGCAAATCCTTCCCTAATGGTGTCAGTTATTAATACTGTGGATGCATTAAAGCCTTGGGGTGAATGGAGAATAACTGAACCCGGCAGCCTAAGTGATGACCTCCAGAGACCTTCAATACATCAGCAAGAATGTCAGATGTTTGAGTGAAACAGAAAAGAGCAGGATGTCACAGGAAGTGCAGTGAGCATCATTACCCTGGGTTAAATCATTATTCAGGGTTAAATCATTATTCAGGGTTAAATCATTATCCAAAGTTAAATCATTATTCAGGGTTAAATCATTATTCAGGGTTAAATCATTATCCAAAGTTAAATCATTTTCCAGGGTTATATCATTATCCAGGGTTAAATCATCATCAGGGTAAATCTTTGTCTAGGGTTAAATTATTATCCAGGGTTAAATAATTATTCAGGGTTAAATCATCAGGGTTAAATCTTTTTTTTTTTCTTTTAACTGGTGGTTTACAACACACTGGATGTCCTTGTAATCTCCTAAATCAGAACTAATATTTGTCTTAATGACTCTAGTAATGTTATTTACTGTTGCTGTTACCTGACAGGACAAGGAGTGGAGATTAATGGAATTAATAAGAATATTAAAAATAAAATCCAAAGCTGCATGTTTGTAGAATTGTCTGTATGAAGCTCAATGGCATTAAAAGCTTCTTCATCCACTGATGAGCCTGGTGCTGCCCCAGGATTGAGTTGAGGATTATGTACAAGTGTCAGAGGGTTGAGGATTTTGTACAAGTCTCAGAGGGTTGAGGATTTTGTACAAGTCTCAGAGGGTTGAGGATTTTGTACAAGTCTCAGAGGGTTGAGGATTTAGTACAAGTCTCAGAGGGTTGAGGATTATGTACAAGTCTCAGAGGGTTGAGGATTTAGTACAAGTCTCAGAGGGTTGAGGATTTTGTACAAGTCTCAGAGGGTTGAGGATTATGTACAAGTCTCAGAGGGTTGAGGATTATGTACAAATCTCAGAGGGTTGAGGATTATGTACAAATCTCAGAGGGTTGGGGCAAATCAACTCTTCACAAATTCATTTTGCTTATGAGCACAGATACCAGAGACTGTAGATGATATTACATGGCATTACAGGACAATGGTTTTACTAGCACACAAGTACTCAGTCATCAGTTGATGGTGGTCCTTCCAAATTCAAATTCGATTGGTGTGCTTAAATTACAGTTTGAGTGTCTGTGGATTAGTGTGTGTGCATTTGAGTGTTTGTGGATTAGTGTGTGTGTGTGTGTGTATTTGAGTGTTTGTGGATTCCAGTGTGTGTGTATTTGAGTGTCTATGTGTCTTTGTCTCATCACACTGTTTCTTGTTCATGGTCTTGGAAAACACTCTCAAAAACAGTGTGGGGAATATAATTAATTCTTTTTGGGTCTCCTTGAAAAAAATATTTTAAAAAGTTAAAAGAAACCAGTGGTGTTTTTTTATTAAAGCAGTTAAAAAATATCCCGTAAAGACAGATGCACAAATATACACATGTGCATGGTTTGTGTGTGTGTATGTGTGTGTCTGTGTGACTGTGTGTGTGTGAGTGTGAGGGAGTTGACGAGACAGGACAGGGCTGGTGGCTGGAGGATGGTTTTCACTCCATCAGCTTATTAAAACACACACAGTGTGTGTGTGTCTGTGTGTGTGTGTTGGCTTGTGCTGTCACAAAATACAATGACTGTGTGGTTCTGTGGGTTTTTGGTTTGGTTCAACACGTAAAAGGTGTGAAAGTTTTTTTTCACAGTTCAAGTTAAAAAATGGCCAATATCTTCATACCAAAAACACACAAACGATATCATACACACACACAGGTGGAGATACACACACACACAGGTGAAGATACACACACACACACACACACACACACACACACAGGTGAAGATACACACACACACAAAAACAGGTGAAGATGCACACACACACACACACACACACACACACACACACAGGTGAAGATACACACACACACACATACACAGGTGAAGATACACACACACACACACACTAGTGAAGATACACACACACACACACACAGGTGAAGATACACACACACAAACACAGGTGAAGATGCACACACACACACACACAGGTGAAGATACACACACACAGGTGAAGATACACACACACACACACACAAACACAGGTGAAGATACACACACACACACACACAGGTGAAGATACACACACACACACACACAGGTGAAGATACACACACACACAGGTGAAGATACACACACACACACACTCCTAAATGAGCAAGTTGCAATGAGGATCAAAAGGGATAAATGGAATTACATGAATAAATAAAAAAATTATGTATGTGTACATGTAGGTCACAACGTCTTTCACACACACGCTCACTCCCATAGACGCACACACACATATACACACACACACACATATACACACACACTCACACACACACACACACACTCAAAAATACAAACAACAAACACAACCACACACATATACAAACACACACACATACAAGCAACACACACGCACAAACACACACACACACACACACACACATGTACAAGCAACACACATCATGTTATGCCATGCTAATCAGAGGTTTGTTCTGTGGGCACATGTGTGTGTGTGGGGGTGAGCATTTGTATTTCAGGATTTTTGAGATTTATCAGCCTAGCTGTCGTCATCTGTTAAACACTGATGTATATTCTGGGGTTGTGTAATCAGTTGATCATTGTTTCGGAGGAGAGGATGGAGGTTGAGAGATAGAGAGGCGGAGGGGCGAGAGAGAGTAGAAGAGAGTGGGAGAGAGAGAGAAAGAGTGGGAGAGTGAGAGGGAGAGGGAGGGAGAGGGAGGGAGAGGGAGGGAGGCTCATCACTGATGGTTTGAATTAAATTTGGTGATAAACTGAAAAGCATACAGACAAAAACAAACCAGAGAATGTGAGTGACTCCTGCTCTATGGTGACTGACTCCTGCTCTATGGGGAGTAACTCCTGCTCTATGGGGAGTAACTCCTGCTCTATGGGGAGTGACTCCTGCTCTACGGGGAGTGACTCCTGCTCTATGGGGAGTAACTCCTGCTCTATGGGGAGTGACTCCTGCTCTACGGGGAGTGACTCCTGCTATATGGGGAGTGACTCCTGCTCTATGGG
>JAOYMR010000009.1:18261642-18269142 GCA_025802075.1 Tenebrosternarchus preto | reverse complement strand
ACACCACACCATACACACACACACACACACACACACACACAAAACACCATACCATACACACACACACACACACACACTAAACACACTGAACACACACACACACTAAACACACAAAACACCACACCATACACACACACACACACACACACTAAACACACACACACACTAAACACACAAAACACCACACCATACACACACACACACACACACAATCCCTCAAACTTGACTGGAAGGGTAAGATAGGATTCTTTTTAATATTAATACTAATCTGTATTAATAACACAGTATTAATAAGCCTGTATTATAATAACAATGTTATTATAACACTTATTATTATAATCTTTAAATCTACCTCTGCTCTGTATAAACACATACAGAGATGCAGAGCAGCTGTTCCTTCTCTCAGAGCACTAAATCTGCTCGTGTTATGTGTACAGTAGAGACTTCATTGAAAGTCTGTCATTACAGGGTAGAGCAGGACTTTCATATCACAGTCTGTCATTACAGTGTAGAGCAGGACTTTCATATCACAGTCTGCTGAACAGCACAGGAGTCACTGCACCCACGCAGGTGGCGAGTGTCAGCGTGGAGACGACAGAGTCTGCGCTAGGGGTTCCTGCTTCTTGTGGGGGCACACGAGGTCTTCTGTTCAAACAACTTCCTCAGAGCAGCCAGGAAGAGGGACTTTCTGAGCAGAGCTCTGTAGTGCTAATTAATGTTTCCTACTACCAGGCAGAGTCAGATGAGCATGAAGAGACTGTACTGCAGTGCTACTGGGTCAGAACTGAACCAACTGCAATGATTTACTGATAACAGTAAATTTACTTTAATAATTCAGCTGTATGAAGTGAGGAGATAAATACATACATGTAAGAGGATGACTGAGAGAAATGTTGACATTGACAGGACAATGTTAAGGTGTGTGTGTGTGTGTGTGTGTGTGTGTGTGTGTGTGCCACTGAACTGCAGGTTGGTGATAAAAGCTCTTTGAACATCCTCTGATAAACAGGATGTGTTTCTTACCCACTTTTAGCTTTAATACCCTAGCTTAAGTGAAGTACTTCTCTCTTGGTCTGAAGATGTTCCAGAAAACAATCCTCTCAAGCTGGGTTTTAAAATACCAAACAAACAGAAAGTATTGATTTGTTAGCAGAGTAACAATGAAGTAGTTCATCTACTATCAAACCATTGACAGCATCTTGCCAAGCGTGAACAAGCAGACAAACACGAGTGATGATTCAGTCCCTTTCCAACACTGAGTTAATACTGCACTTCTTCTCATGTGTGATACAAGACACGTGAAGACAGTGTTCAGCGTTCAGTGTTCAGCGTTCAGCGTTCAGCATTCAGCATTCAGCGTTCACAAGTTACGAGGGCAGTTTTGGTTGCTTCCTTCACAGTGGGAATGAGCAAATATTGCTTTACATACCTTGAAACTTTATATACTATATCCATTTACCCACAATGTTAATAGTTATTCGTTTGCACTAGATTCATAAAAGCTTCACTGACGTGTGAGAGGAGGTTTAGTATAATTTGAGTGTGTTAAGTGATGACCTATGAGTGATGGTGTACAAAGAGCTGCTGTTTACCTGTAGGATGAAAGGAGAAGCTTTACTGAAGAATGAACCATTCACACACTCAGAGAGCACGTGCTACAGGAGACACGGAAATCAGTGGTTAGCTTAGTGATTCTCACTCTCACTCTTTTCTCTTAGCATAGGCTGATTCTCACTCCCTCTCTCACTCTTTCTCTTATCATAGACTGATTCTCACTCCCTCTCTCACTCTTTCTCTTAGCATAGGCCGATTCTCACTCTCTCTCACTCTTTCTCTTGGCATAGGCTGATTCTCACTCCCTCTCTCACTCTTTCTCTTAGCATAGGCTGATTCTCACTCCCTCTCTCACTCTTTCTCTTAGCATAGGCTGATTCTTACTCTCTCTCTCTCTCTCTCTCTCTCTCTCTCTCTCTCACTCTTTTCTCTTACCCTCACTTTCATTCTCTTTCTCTGAGTTTCCCTGTCACTCTTTTTTGGTCAGATGCATTAGACAGTTACTCTAATGTCATTTGCTTAGTTTAAGGAACAGGTTAATGGACACTCTTTAACAAGGACATTTTAACAATGTATAATGAAACACATTGTCTGGTGCTGAATAAAGGCTAAAGCTGATTGAGCTTTAACAGTAACAATGACAGTTGAACATTAGGTAAAAAGTACTGTATACCATTAAAGCACAGATTTGCAACTCTCTCTCTTTCTCTTTCCCTCTCTCTCTCCATATCTGTCTTTCTTTTCCTCTCTCAGTCCTTCTCTCTGTTTCTTTTCTTCTCTCTCTTTCTCTCTACAATCTCTCACTTTTCACCAGTGCTGATATTCTCATTCCTCTGATGTTTTTCCTCATCTGTATCACATTCTCTCTACCAGGCTGCTCTCCACAGACATGCTACAGTTGAGCTCATTAAACTTTCCAGACCACCTAATCTCTCTCAGTGCTCACACAGCTTTTGTTATGTGTCTGCCTGTCTGTCTGCCTGTCTGTCTTCTCTGTGGTTGTCTAACCTCCTGCAGGTAATGTATAACATCATAACACTTACACACGTATGATCTTTAGCCCTGTACCCTGCAGACATTTGGTGAAACACATGGAGACGGACCGAGCTGCTAGGAGCAACGGCTGCATGTCTGGGAAACTGTGCCCATTTTATTCTGCTCACAGAGGCACAATCTTATTCATCTATAAGTAAAACTCATGGGGAGAAGGACCATGATGGAGGTGTTTAGCTTAGCTTTGTCTCCTGAGAACCAGAGGAAGGATGTATCAGTACAGCTGTGAAAAAATGCAAAAACTCAGATGTGGACAGCAGAGCCCCAGAGTGGCCCGTCTGGAACAGAACAGATAATGTGAGGTTCAAAGCCACAGTCATGCTGCTTGCTACAGAGTCGCCTGGACAGCAGGGACACACTGGAAGTTCTGACCAGCTCCATAGGCTGGATGTGAGAACCTAACAGCACAAGGATGTATAAGAGAGACAAGATGGACAGAGAGATGTATAGAGAGATGGATAGAGAAATGGATAGAGAGAGGGCAAGAGACTGACAGGAAGGGAAATAGTGTGGCAGAGAGAGAGAAGGAGAGGAAGATGAGAAAGAGGAAGAGAGATGTAGAAAGTAGGAGGGAGGAGAAGTGCGTCTGTTATTTTGTGCTTCCCTTTCTTCTGAGCGAGGGCAGCACTGCGACAGGGTGCTGGAGAAGTATAAGGATGCAGGTGCAAGTCCTCAGCAAAAAGTCTTGGAGGCCTCGCCCCAAACACCTGCTATCAGAGGTGATTGGTCCACAGCACAAGTGCTGAAATTACTTTAGGAGCAAGATTTCTGAACCACAGAGAGCACACATTTCAGCACCATGGAGAGCGCACATTGATCTGGGCTGGAGGGTTGGGTTGAAGAGCCCAGTAATATCACTGGTGTTTTTTTTTCTCTCTTTCATGTGCTCTGTGTGTGTGTGTGTGTGTGTGTGTGTGTGTGTGTGTTTGTGTGTGTGCGCAAGAGCATTTTGACTTTGTCTACAGCACACTCTCCTTTTCTGTGGTCTCTCTCTTCACTTCTTTTGTAATCTTGTTTGCTCATATTACAGAGTAAAGACAGAGTTTCATTAGTAGAAAAGACTGTTAATTACCAGAACCTGAATGATGATCAAACGTTTCCTTACACTTCAAATATCCTCCTCATAATTGAGAAGAAGAAACTCATTCATTCCACGTTTGGCGCATTTCTCTCCAAGTGAAACATGAAACTCATGATTGAAAGAGTTTATCAGCACACACAACATTAGTGTCATTCTGTACTGGTTGATGTCATCCATATTACCAAAGGCACTTACCCAATCAGACAAGAGGAAGGGATATGAACTTACCTTATCAGACACTTATTGGACTTCATGAACATAAATGTCCAGATCCAGAGAGAGCATTTGATTTGTTTGTGTGTGTGTGTGATTGTGTGCGTGTGTGTGTGTGTGTCTGTGTGCATGTGTGTGTCTGTGTGCATGTGTGCATGTGTGTGTCTGTGTGCATGTGTGTGTCTGTGTGTGTCTGTGTGCATGTGTGTGTGTGTTTGTGTGTGTGTGTCTGTGTGCATGTGTGTGTTTGTTTGTGTGTGTCTGTGTGCATGTGTGTGTGTCTGTGTGCATGTGTGTGTGTCTGTGTGCGTGTGTCTGTGCGTGTGTGTGTGTGTGTGTGTGTCTGATAGCCATGGGGACCAGGGGAATATTGAATTAGAGTAACAGACACAAATAACTCTGTAATCATTGCATTGCTTTGCAGTCCAGACCAGGTCAGTTAACTGGCACACTAACATGATTTAAATAGCTCAAATTAATGCTTGACAAAATTAGTGAGGCCTATTTAAACAGATCCAGTTCCTGATATCTCCTCAGTGGCTCATGGCTCTCTGTGCACCCTTCTCATTTTCTCTCTCACTAAATGCTTATTAGAAAATGTAAACCTCACAGTGGTATGTTAAGGTCTTCTTAGGTTTGGTTATGGTTTTGGTTAAGGTTGTGTTTAAGGGCACAATGTTTAAGGCGAATCTTCTGAATTAGAAATGAACCTCTGCAGCAAACGGGTATCATGCAGAACATGTCTGGTCTCTACTGGGCACAGCAATGGATCAAACCCAAAACTGCATGATGTCACACTGGTTGGAACAGCAAATAATTACACACTGTTTTTAACAGCAAACAATTACTATTTTTTTAAAGGCAATACTTGTAAATACTTGTAAAGTGTATCAGTGTATCATGTAGTGAAGCAAAACGTGTTTCCTTTACTAACTAAAGTAAAAAGGACAGTTTCTGATTTCTGCACATCAATCTATTAAAGGCAATTCAAGCAGTTTATGTAGTTATTACTCATATAATCAGTGAAAGAAGAAATATCTTATAAACACAGCTGATATTTGTGCTCTGTGACCACAACAGATCTGTTCAGAACAAATCACTACACACTCAGGTAGCAGGGTGAGAGATCTGAGAGGCCATTCATGTCCAGGGACTCTATTAACACAGCACATCCTCTGACCACGTCAACAGCGTGGCCTGGATGGTAATGGGGTGGTAGTGGTATGGTAGGTACACACATACACACACCCACACGCACACACACATGCACATACACACACACATACACACATACACACACACTCATTGATAAAGGTCACCAGTTCTTCCTTCAGCTCCAGGTCTTCTCTGATCTCTCCAGATCTAGTCTGTGTTTCATCAAAGTGAGAAAGGGAGATGCTCCTAATCGCTTTGATCCTGTTACATCTGCTGAATCCTTCACTCTCACGCAAACATACACACATTTTATGTTGATTTATTTCATGTTGTTTTATTTGTTGTATTATATTTTATTCATTAGAATTACTGATATTTGAGTCATTAACAGAAACAAACTTAAAATCTCTTTGAAACTTCAATACTTTAAACCCTGGTGTGTTTTACTTCAGAAAAATAAAACACTTCAGATAAAAGAAGTGCTATGCTCTTAGTTCAGCCATTCATTAAGCTAGCAAAAGCCTTTTCGAGTATGTGTGTATGTATGTGTGTGTGTGTATGTGCACGTGCATGTGTGTGTGTGTGTGCGTTTGTGTGTGCGCGTGTGTGTGTGTATGTGTGTATGTGCACGTGCATGTGTGTGTGTGTGTGCGTTTGTGTGTGCGCGTGTTTGTGTGCGCGTGTTTATGTGTGCGCGTGTTTATGTGTGTGTGTGTGCGTGCGTGCATGCATGCATGTGGAGAAATAGCTCATGAAATCCCTCTAATAAGATGTCATGTTGAAGCAGATGGTGGTAGAATTGTGCATGGTGTTAATGCAGTCAATAAACATGGAGTAGAAGGTGGTGTTGATGGACTGGGAGGTGATGGTGGAGTAGAGGGTGGTGTTGATGGAGTGAGAGGTGATGGTGGAGTAGAGGGTGGTGTTGATGGAGTGGGAGGTGATGGTGGAGAAGAGGGTGGTGTTGATGGAGTGGGAGGTGATGGTGGAGTAGAGGGTGGTGTTGATGGAGTGAGAGGTGATGGTGGGTGGTGTTGATGTAAAACTGTAAAATGCGGAAATGAATTCAACAGATTCTCAGGTTCTCCTAAACAGCCTCTCCTCACTTCATCTCTGTATTTTACGATTACCTTCATTAATACCATCTCTCTCCGTGCTGCAGGTTCCCCTGGATATTTGAAAGGTTAACAGGAAAGCAGCAATTAAGATCATTCAGTGGTTACAGGTCACAAGGCTATAGAAGGGATGGAGAGAGAAACAGACAGAGAAAGAGGAAAAGAGAAATACAGTTAGAAAGATGAGAGATATAAGGAGAGAGGGAAATAGAGAGAGCTGGGGAGAGGTAGAGAGATACAGATAGAGGGATAATGAGAGAAAGGGAAGATAGAGAGATGGAAAGAAGTGGAGAGGGAGGATAGAGAGATGGAAAAAGGTGGAGAGGGAGGATAGAAAGATGGAAAGAGGTGGAGAGGGGGTATAGAGAGATGGAAAGAGGTGGAGAGGGGGGGATGGAGAGATGGAAAGAGGTAGAGAGGGGGGATAGAGAGATGGAAGTGGAGAGGGAGGGATAGAAAGATGGAAAGAGGTGGAGAGGAAGGATAGAGAGATGGAGGGATGGGAGCTTTATGTTTACCTTCAGCTACATTTATGCAGATCTTTTTGTTTTGTTTGTTTCATTCTGGGTTCATCCTGGGTTTAACTAACCTGTGTGGGAATCACCTCCACAGGACACCTCAATGAAAAGACATGGAAGGGTGGAAAACTTCATCCTCCAATAAAAATGTGTCTCCATCTACACTAGTTTAGTGTGTCTCCAGTCTCCATACTGAGGGTTCTGCTCACACAGCTGAATTTTACTAATTGAGATAAACAACTTGCTGAAACTCTGCATGGAGAAAATTGCAAGGAAGCCCTCAGAGTTGAGAGACAGCCAGCAGCAAACAGTGCACGTGGAGCATGTGCATGTGCATGTGCAAGTGCACGTGGAGCATGTGCACGTGGAGCATGTGCATGTGCACATGGAGCATGTGCACGTGGAGGGTTAACCCTAACTGCAGTGTGACCAACTTCAACAGCCACCAAACTTTGCCCAAATGGTTATGAGAGGAAAACAAAACAAATATAAAAACATAAATCTTTAATAGCAAATTACCACAACAATGTCAATATTTCTGGGTCCATGACAGCTGTGTACTTGACTACACAGAGTGCAGAAAATATAGAACAATATAAAGCAGAAAAGAGGCTTTCTGTCCAGCACAGACATTGCACACACATAATGAGACCTCCCAGTGACACAGACAAACCTCCACTCCCACACACAGACCTCCCACTGAGACAGACAGACCTCCACTCCCACACACAAACCTCCCAGTGAGACAGACAAACCTCCACTCCCACACACAGACCTCCCAGTGAGACAGACAGACCTCCACTCCCACACA
>JAOYMR010000009.1:17987278-17999554 GCA_025802075.1 Tenebrosternarchus preto | reverse complement strand
AACTGGAAATGAGTTAACTTCTGTAAAATGTGTTAACTTTTGTAAAATGAGTTAACTTCTGTAAAATGTGTTAACTTCTGTAAAATGTGTTACCTTTTGTAAAATGCGTTAACTTCTGTAAAATGTGTTAACTTCTGTAAAAGGAGCTATAATAGGACACCTCTAAAAAAAAGAAAGTTTTAGTCATTGGCTATAATCTCACATGAATACTATGTGTAAACAGTACAACAAAGCTTTAATAAAATTCAAAAGTATGAAAACTGATATTTTTGCAGTGTAACACATTGCTTGTTCAGTTTAGAACTCTGAACTCCGAACAGCAGTAAAAAGATGGCCACAGGTGAATCACACACACACCAGGACAGGATCAGGCACGCTGAAGCCCAGACAACATAAAAAAAACACAGCAAACAATGTGCATATGTACGCCGCTACAGAAAGCTTGTTTCACAGTGCGTACAAAACAAAGTTAAACATGGTGTAAAGTTTACGAAGAATTTTGTTTAAATTAAAAAAAAGTGAAAGATCACGGGGTAAATAAACAGCTCTGAGTATTTAACAGAAGGGTAAATAAACAGCTCTGAGTATTTAACAGAAGGGTAAATAAACAGCTCTGCTCTCAGCAGGACATCACTGCTGAGTGAGCATTCTGTCCTCACTCCTCCAAGCTAATACTGACATGTGCAGAACAGATGTACAGAATCAGCCTGCACAAACAGGAGCCTGTGGAGTGACAAAGCCCAGGTTTAATATGCTGTATCTGTTTTCATATGCACCCCAGGGGTGACACCTATTTTTGCTTGATGTGAGCTCCCAGTCTGAACCAAGCCTTACAGCACATTGAACACAACGTGGATCAGCACTGCATGGTGCCTCAGAGCAACACAGGCAAAAGAGCTTGGCTAACTCTTCTGAATAAGATGGGCACTTCCTACATCACACCACCGCTGTTACAAATGCTCTTGTTTACCGCTCTTTGTGCACTGATGCCGTTTTCCATTATGTAACTACAGAGAATCAATGAATCATTACAGTGTAATTATTCTGTAATTACTGGTATAGTCACACAGTAAGAGCAGTGCCATTATGTAGGATTGTGGTTCTGACTGAGGTTCTGTTTGTAGAATTCTTGGGACATGTTGAATGTGATGCTGAAGCTCAGGCTCTTTACAGGCTCTCCAGAGTGAGCACCATGTCCTGGAAGACCTACACAGACAGAGGGAGAAACCTCAGCACAATCTAACACAGTAACACAGATGCTGCCAGGCATGTCAATAAGGGCCCTAGACTTCTAGATCAGCTACAAACAGCCCTGGTAACTAGAGGGAATGACAAGGCTGGTTAGCTGTGTCAGCTAAAGAAACAACTGGAGTGGTATATAAACACAGACTGGACTTCCCAAAAAACAGGTCTGGGAGCTTTTCCAGCAGAAGACGCACATGCACACACAAACAAACAAACAAACAGACAGACAGACAGACAGACAGACACACACACACACACACACAGAGTCTAATTCTCTTGCCTTGAGTAACATTTCACTTACTTGAAAGTTTGTGAAGAAGTAAGAGATGGCGATGAAAAGCTTCCTCTCCTCTGTGTTGTATCTCCAGCAGTGGATTGCTTGTCCTGTTTCATTACACAGACAGAGGCTCATCTAGTGAAGCAACTCTGGGCCAAACTCTGGCATGCCTCACTAACCACTGCAAATCAAAGAATAGACTCTCCCATATCTCACAATTAAATTATACTGAGAATGTTTCTTGATCTCTTTCCAGTGTGGGCAGTGGATCTGATTTTTTATCTAAAAAAAAAGCATTTAAAAGTGAACTATTATGCCAATTAAGGAGAGAATATAAGTTCTGAGGTCTGCTCATTCCATTAGCTGATGCTGTATCTGCAAAATATGAGCAACAGTTGGCCAGCCACCTGTTTGGAGTTGTGTACCACATAGCAAACGAGCCCTGTGGTGCAGACCCAGCAGGAGGTGCAGACCCAGCAGGAGTAGTAATCAGCTCCTGTGACCCCACTACAGAACGCAAAAACAAGGAGGACACGAGGCTGCCAACTGCACGCACAGAAAAGCAGAACTCTCTTAGGGTTAAGAGGTGGTGTGGAGAGCGGCCTGAACACAGACGAGCCTCCCAGGTTCACAAATCACCATGTCAAAATCTTCTTGGCATGGCACATTGCTTTTGGGGGGATATTTGGGAAGAGCAAATTATTACACCCATTTATGTACATCAAGAATGCTGTGAGAGTAGTTCACTTTTATGACTGTTTTTGGTACTAGAAAAGCACATTATAAATAAACTGTATTATTATTGTTTTTGTTGTTGTTTTTATTGTTATTATTAAAATTGCTGGAGAACACATGAATCTAATCTGTGTGTACTAAACCATGCAGTTAAACCCAGACTTCTCCCAGTATATATAGTCAGTGGTAAAAACTGATGACAAAGATGGTCCTACTAGTCACAAAAGGATGCACAGTACCTTGGGCTTTTTGTTGGAATCTCCCAGTCATGTCACCTATGCAGAAGCAGCCCTGCTCAAAGCTGATCTGGTCATACTTGGCCATATTGGCCAGAACACTACCACTCACAGGCAGATACAGAGTGCTTCCGTTGGGCTTCCAGCTCTCAGAGAAATATACACCCCTCTGGCCATCAATCATGACAAAACTGCCTGACACAGACATAGAAAAAAATTATTACTTTAAAGATTTAGGACAATTATTTGTATTCATCTTATTTTGCATGACTGGCACATACTTTGTCTTTTGCTTGTTTCTTTTATAGAAAACGACTCAGAACTGTCGCATCTACCACCAGCACTTCCGTTCATGTTACTTGGGTCATTCCGTTTGCGTTTATTGGGTAAATATTCTGAAGGCGTTTCGACCACTCCATTTTCCCATTTCTGCGTTAGTGTCTGTCCATTGGTAGTGGAGATTAACCCACAGTACTCCATAGTCGAGCGATGATGGAGTTAAAATTCGGTTGTCGATAGGTAACTAGCCAAGTCAGATAATGAACAATTTTCGTTATGTAGCAGTTAGCTAAGTCCAAGAGCTTGTATTGGCGCTCATACAAACGTTTAAATTTTCCACACCAGTGTAAATGATTTGGTTAACTTAGATACCTTAACTAGTTTAGTCGCTAGCGTTGTTACTGGGCAACCGCTAGCTAGGCTAAGGCTGTAATTTTCTTTCACACAGTGGATGTAATGCTTTTATCGCTAGTCGTTTCTATACTGTACCAAAACTTGCACACTCACAACCAGTTATTTAAAAAAGAGTATAAATAGTTAGCAAATAACACTGAAATTAATCGTAGGGATATTCGCACATTTCCCACGCAAAGCTCAAAATCAAAACAGTGAACCCTGACGATATGCGTTCCTTTATTATTGCCTGAATAAAATGTTTAGGAGAGAAATTATTAAGGAGAGAAATATGTTTAGAACAGAAATGTTTGTTTTGAGAAACATGTACATGTACGTAATTAATAGTGCATATACTTTAAGTAATTAACACATTGCAGTAACTTTGTTTTTTTTTCAATGCTTATTTTACATCAGGCATAAATCTGACCTTCTAAAGGAAGTTCCGGTACCGCTGCGTGTGTGCTTGCTCACGTGTTTGACGTTATTAATGGTGTCCTGCTGAAAATTCGAGGTCATTAAACCCTTAAACTAAAATGTTTAAATTAGAAGGACTTGGCCCAAAAATGGACCCAGAGGAGATGAAGAGGAAAATGCGAGAGGATGTTCTGTCATCCGTCCGCAACTTTTTGATATATGTGGCGCTCCTTCGAGTCAGTAGGTATCAGGCGTGTCCGCCGAGCTCGGATCACTGCAAACGGCACCAAGCGAGATGTAACCACGCTGGTTTTATGCGGAGCCTGAAAACGTTCAGTTTCATTTGCTTTAGTTATTTAATGTACTGATGGTTACGTGCGTTAGCTAGTTAGCGACCTCCGCTTCTTAAAGGTGATACTCGGTGCTAAAACCCATCTTGCTGTGGTGGTTATTTAGCTACATATATGTTGAATGTATGTTAGCCAGCTAGCTAGTTGCTGTTCCAAATGTGGATTTCTTTATGAGCGAAACAAAGGAAAATTCACTGTAATGTCGTTTCAGCACCGTACGTTTTGAAGAAACTGGACAGCATATGAAATTCATCGCCTCCTCTCTGAATCTTCACCTGCTCAGTCGCTCGGGTCCTGCTGCCTGTGTGACGGAAGAAAGCAGATCAAACGCACAGCACGGCAAAACTACGATGTTTGTCAACTGTCATTTTGCCTCTTAATTTTCTGGATGCTGAACTGTATGTTCTTTTAGTTAAACGGACGTTTTGCAATGGCTTTGTCGTTTCAGTGTGCGAGAGGCTTTATCAGTAAGGATAGCATGGACCATTCTGTGCCGTTCATAGGCTAAGCAATAAATAAAAACTGTCACAAATTGTTTTTAATAAAGTCAGTCATACGTGATTACGCAAGAGTAATTGCTGTACTGTTGTGCAAGCTATTTTTGTGGCCTTGACGTGTTTTTGCTTAAAAAATATTAGAACCTAGAAGTGGCATTGGTCAGTTTGGGGTTACGTAAATATCCGTTCGTTTTCATACCGAATGGTTTAGCGCTTTATTCATTTAATCCATGCTAAATCTTATTTTTAGAATCCTGCTAATCTGTGTTTGTGGTATTGTATAATAATGTGTTTACTTTTCTAAATATGCCACCTAAGGTGTTAAATTCAAACGAATGAATGGAAGCTCTTCAGGGGTTTTACCTGTGGCTGAAAACACAACCACAGCTGCTTTGTCAGTAGACTTTAAGATGCCTTAATTATCCACTAACTATCACCTATAGAATCTGAGACAGTGAATTTATCAGGGCAACGGAAGTGTGATTTACTGTACATTAAAACCACATGTTAAGCACAGTACCAGTATGACGTATTGCCATTTATGATAACACATTGTAGGTCCTTATTAGCTTGGTTTATTAGACTAGAATAATCCCATGATCTTGGTCAGTATACACTAGGATAACCCCATGAGTTTGGTCAGTATACACTAGGATAATCCCATGATTTTGGTCAGTATACACTAGGATAATCCCATGATTTTGGTCAGTATACACTAGGATAATCCCATGATCACCCTGTGACTGTTCTAGAAGATAATGTGCAGTTCATGTTATATTGCTGTTTAAATTGGTAATCTGATTCTAAATTGGTCCACAATGAGAGTGAGATTGGCATTTCTATATATATAACTTGCATGATAATGATGTATTTGGAATTTTATTACTCCAGTTCTAGAATAAGCAACACACACACATGAGAAGACTGGCTCTTCACTTTATTTCCTTGTCAAACAACCAGATGTTTTTAATCACATTTTTTTCACTATTAAATATTGTAGTAAAATCGGAGTCATTCGCTGGAGTGTAGATGTATATATAGGAGGTGTTAAATGTTTGGCATCAGTTCTGGAGTGGAGTGTCTACATGTTTCATAAAGGCTAAATTGTTTAGAACCATTACAGTAAATTTTCATACATCACTGGCTACTGTAACAGTACAGCATTAGAGAGGCTTCTGTTTCCAAAAGAAAAAGCAAGCAGGAGTTTGTTCATATGATGACAATCATTCTATACCCTCAGAGCCACCTGCTACGTAGGCCGAGTACATGAAGACCAGAGAGATGTACATACAAAGAACTTAACCAATTGATCAAACCTACAGTAAAGACATGACAACCATGTCATAGTCTACAGAATTAAATATAAGCAGGATAATTTAATCAAATCATTTCACTATGTAAATTCTTAAGGACCAAACAGGGTAGTGCATCACTGGTGTACATCAGCACATCACTAGGAGCTGCAGGAGTGTTGCAGTTCACAAGACGCACCACTGGGGGGCACTAGAGCTTCAGCTCACTGGGCATAGCATCTCCGGTCAGGCCAGCCAGCAGGTTGTTGGCTGACAGTTTTGCCATGGTGCCACGTGTGGAGTAGGTGGCACTGCCAATGTGAGGAAGAACCACTGCACAAGCATGAGACAGGGTGTGAGGCAGATACATCACATTCATTCTCTCTTTTATAGGTTCATTAAGGGTCTATCGTTGTAATTTAGTGACAAGAAAATGACAATACAAAACATTTAACTAACAAATAGAGTTGCTGAGTGGGAAATAATAGTAACAGAACAATGTTTCCTGAACATGCACTTTTTTTTTCTTTTAGATGAGAATGGTCCTCACCGCAGTTTTTAAGGCTCAGCAGTGGGTGGTCAGTAGGCAGAGGCTCTGGAGACGTTACATCGAGTCCTGCTGCAGCAATCTGACCGGAAGCGAGGGCTTCAAACAGGTCCTCCTGATGAACCACAGCCCCTCTATGGAAAGGCACAGAGACAATACCCGCCCACGAACATAAGCCCCACCCACAAACATAATCAATCTCACACCTGCAGGAACTGAAAAAACATGCAGGCACTGGTGTCCCAGATTTCACACGGTCACATACGCCACCTGCTGGTGTTGATGAACACTGCTGTTTTCTTCATCTTGCTGAAAAAGGCTTTGTTGCAGAGTCCACGAGTGTCAGGGGTCAGAGCACAAGACACAACCACGAAGTCACTCTCACACAGCAGCGAGTCTAATGGCACTGCAGGGGGGACATTAAGATGCACAGCAATGAAATCTTGAGATCTGCAACTCATGCTTCAGTTCCTGTTACATTTGTTCAATATCCCTCTTCTACTCTTATTAGCTCCATCACACATTATATTTGTTCAAAGTATGTTTATTTCTTTGGTGACTCTACCTCCCTCCCCCACTCTCTCACCATATTCCGCTTCTACCTCCTGAGCCTCAGGTTTGCAGTGTCTTCCAGTGTAAAGGAACCTCTTCACCCCAAAGGGCTGGAGTCTCTTGGCGATGGCCAAGCCTGCAAATAAACAACAACTCACAGTTCAGCAAACATCAGACATTTCTTACTGCAACAACAGTTTCACCAAGGACAAACTCGGAAGTTTTTTAAATGTAAATATACTTTAGTACCAAAGTACAATGCATTTTTCAGCTACCTGTCCATCAGTTAAATGCACACTTTGTACAAAACCAAAAATAAGTGAGTGTGTGTTTGGAGAGTGGACAGCACCTATGCGCCCGAGACCAACCACCCCCACTGTACTGCCAGATAGACCATAACCACACAGCCAGAGGGGCTTCCAGGTGCTCCATCCACCACTGGGAAAATAAACTAGTTTCAAACGCAGGAAATGTTTGGAGCTGGTTGTTCAAATGCAGAGTGTCTATACAACAGCGAGTGATCCTAACAGACAAGTGAAAGAGCACAGGACTGACCTTTTGACCTCCTGTATACCCTCAGGCAATCGACGAGCAGTAGCCAACAGCAGAGCTACAGTGAGTTCAGCCGTAGCATCCGTCAGAACATCAGGAGTGTAGCCCACTCTTATCCCTCTGGGCATGGGGGATTCAGTGGATATGATTAAGTGCATGGCCATCATCACTGACCAACATTAGGAGACAAAGGCTTTGTTCAGTGTTTGATTTCCTCTTGTCATGTCCAGTTTCAACACTCTTGCTCTCTAACGAGTGCAATTTCACCACAAGTACAGTCTCATCACACCAAAAAAGGTTTCCTTACCGTTTCTGTATCTCTTCAATGGCAAGGTGATCAAACCCCACAGACAAAGTACTGATCACTTTCAGCCTTGGCCCTGGACAACACAACATACATGATGCTAACATGTCATACTTGTCATAGATGTAACAGAACAGAATAAAGGCGGGATGCGACATCTCGGCCTTTCACCGTCAGGCTTCGGATTGGTCAAGAAAACCATCGTTCATTTTGGGAGCACTCAACATATGTGCACAAATTTTTCATTTCAGCAGTGGTCACATCCATTAGATGAAGCTTCGTTATCTCAAAGCTGACAGAAAACTTCTATTCAGTGTCACAGTTCAGAGACAAGAAGTCAAGCAGTAAGTTAGCAAACTGTTAGGGTTTAACTGCTGCATTTACATCAAACATAAGAGAAATGACCTGCATCTACTGCAGAGAGACTCACTACACTCCAGACAATGCAGTTGTGCCAGAAGAGACAGAAAGTAATATAAGAAGAAGTAAATCAGTCCACTGAGGCCAATCTGACTGGTCTACAAGTCTCCGATCTTTAACTCATCTCCACTCACCTGTTTGCTGCTTTACTGGCTGCAAGATAACAGGCATGTTTCAAGCCAGCAGCATCGTGAGCTCCTGTGGCAACAGTGTGTAGAATTCTAGGAGTGCTGCAATTCTTGGACTTCAAATGAGGAAGTACAGTTTAGCATGTCGGTACTCAGGCCTGTGTAACTTCTTGTTCCTCTTCCCTTCTATTAAAGATCCCTTTTCTCACACTGTTCCCACACTCTTCTGAGCACAGAATCAAACAAACCAAACAGAACTCGGAGCAGAAACCCGTACCAGCTGCGTCCAGCACCTCGGTGTCAACGCGGTCCGACAGGACACAGAGGAGGCCGTGAACTCCTTCCACTCTCTTCAGGAGCTCGGATCGTGGAACAGGTTCGTCCGAATCCCACAACGACACGTCACATCTGAACAAAGCAGCGCACACACGAGTTATATTTTGATGGCTGCCACATACCTAATAAAACAGTTACTGTATAAAGTGTGGGGAGGCGAACAGACACGGTTATGTTTGATAATGGCATATAAGAGGAATTGCAGTTGCACGATGCAGTGCTAGTTTGACCTTACAAGCTCGTGCAGTTAACTGAAGATACGGGACAACGCAGAATAACTTTATCGAGAGCACGAGACAAATATGGTGGAACAGATGGAAACCTCAACATAGTGACGCAAAATGTAAACGAGCGCTTTAAACGACGCTAACTACCAGTACACTTGCGACAGAGCGAATTTGCGTACATTCCAGCATTTTTGAGAATTGCGATCCCCTCCTGCGGTATACGTCTCGTGACGAACACTTTCATTAGATGTTTCGTGCTCATACTAAATGCCTAGCTGCTTAATGTCAATGTTTTCGTAACAAGTCAAGCACCTCTATGCAAATGTCAACTAAATTTACAATCCCTGAAAACTCGTGGACAGCAAATTTGCAGCGCGCAGAAACAGGAAGTTAATAGGGAGGGAGGGAGGTTGTCCTCTGACCCGCGCATGCGAAATGTTGCGGTTAAGGTTCACCGTTTGATGGTCAGATGGCTGATTTTACAACGGGCAAAGCTACGCAGATGAACGGACAGCACGTCGAAATGCTTATGGGGTTAGTAGGATACTCCAAATAACTCAGACGGCCCCTGGGGACAAATAATGTTTGTTTTTGTTTTATCATGGGACCATTGGGAAACTGCGTTAAAGCTGTGAATAAAATAAGAGGCGGATTTGGATATTTTTTATTTACTCTGAAAACGCTGCACAGTGTTGGCTTTGTGCTTTTATTTTATAATGACACCACAGTATCCACACTATTTCCAGAACATACATACTGTTTCCATAGTATCCATAGAACTTCCACAACATTTTAGAAATCTACATTCCATTACAGATCCTCCAGACATGGTCAAGAAATATTATACTGGATATTATTATAAATATCTTACTGGATATTACAGTTGATTATGGATTCTTACATTCCAGAAGTGAGTTTATACACCTCGTGCTTGGCGACCTGTTAACGCAAGAGTGAGTTTGGTACACGGATTTGTTGTTTGTCGTGTCGTTTACACACAGTCAAACTGGTGAGACTCCTATCTGATTATAATCTGGGATAAGAGCTCCGCCTGAAGGAGAACCACTACAAGATTTGAGATTTGCATAAACCAATTTGCACAAAGTTCCCGTTACACACAACTAACCTCACGGTCAGTGCGATATTTAAGACATTATTTCTGTCATCTGAGGTTTATGAATCTAGCTTCTTCACTTTTGTCTCTAATTTGTAATAAACCTATACACGAACGATAAGAAACAACTACAGCCAAATTAACAGAGAACTTTTTATACATATTATTTATTCCGATCTTGAATCGTCACCGAATAACTTTGGCCCTTTAATGGAAAATGTACTCCTGATCCGCCTCTTCCTTTTTAGGGCATGTTTACTTTTCTTAGCAGAGTATGTCTTCCTGGTTCCACGAAATATACCTAACTCCCATTTAAATGTACACCAGACAGCTGCAGAAGTTTTATCAGCGAAATTAAATCACTCGGCGAAAGAGGGGGATCTTAAAGAGATTAAAATATCGATTTTTGCCGTGGTTTCCATATCAGGTAAGCGGAACTCTGTCCGTTTTATTCCGCCCACCGTTTCTTTTCTTGAGGAACTGGCATGACAAGGTCCGAGTCTTTCTGCACAACTGCACGCGATGCTAAAGAAAATCCACCCAGGAGCATTAATCCGTGTGACGGGTACGTGGGGTTGCTTACAAACCATGTCCGGATCTAACACCGTGTAATCTTTGTCATTTCGTTGTCGTTCACGACAAGGATAAAATTTATTCGTCGATCATCTTGGCACAAGATTTGCTACACTGTTGTTTTTGTGGTTCTTGTACCAATATCGCCTTTATTGTATCCGTCGTCTTAGACTGCGTTTCTTTGAACAAAAAGGCGTTGATCGAGGTCTGTAACTAGTGAGTTTTGGATCGAGGTCTGTAACTAGTGAGTTTTGGATCGAGGTCTGTAACTAGTGAGTTATGGATCGCTTGTGTAGAACTGACATGACGGAGGGACGTATGGCGTGTAGTTAGACGACTGTCATGTTCTTCGTGTTCAATGTGCGGATTCTTTCCTCTTCCCCGGTAGCAGAGAATCGTTGAGGCTTTTTGCATGAACCTTTCTAGCATCTAGACATTATCCCGTAGATGGGCTAACAGAGAACATTGGCGGTGACTGCATTTCTGAAATAGATATAGTCTACCATCTGAAGTGCTCCAACTGGTCTGATCAGTAGCAATCTCCAAACACAAATAATCTCTTATTACAGCGACTGTAGTGCCAACAACACGACCGTGTTACGTAACGTGCTGCCCGTTTCTCTTAGTGCCATCCTTGTTGCATGTCTTCATTTCCCTGTGCAGGAGTTTGGAGGCATTTCTAAGACTGACCACACCCTGAGCATCGCGTCTGTGAGCTGCTCTGAGCGCGTGTAGTGGTGAAATCCGCGGCAGCGGACGTCCGATGGCTCTGCTTACCCTGCACAGATCCCCGTCTGTTTCCACCACGCCAGTGAGTCTCTTAGCGGTGGGAACCGCTCACCTGCAACTAACCTGTTCTTTTTTTTAAGCCAAGTAAACGAAGTAGTATGTTTTTTTTTTGGCGTAGTGGAATAGTACTGTAGTGGTTGATGGAGGCTGTGATGGAGTGTCATTGCTCCAGTCCTGTTACAGGTTCAACCCACCTCTGAGGATCAGGATACTCCACTGTTTCACCACTGTTCATCCACATATCAACACACTCGGCTCTTTCTTCTTTTCATGGGTGTTTTCCTCTCCATTCATTCTCCCTGCATCTATTTTTCTTTTTTTTTTTTGGTTTTCACACTTAAAAGTCATTTTGTGGCACTGCTTTTTGCTAGGTGTCTTTGTCATGTGATTTGACGACCTCTTTATGCAGAGGTGTGTGTGTGTGTGTGTGTTTGCATGCAAGCTTGTGTGTCTGGAAGACAAAAGTTGTCTTCGGTTCTGCTGCATGAATAGAGTCAAAGAAGAGTCTGCATATGTTTCAGGAATATCAGATACATCCACGATATCAACCAGCTTGTTCTGTTTCCTGCTGGGTGCAGTGCATGTACGAGGTGTTGCTCCCTCTCCCTCTCTCTCTCTATCTCTCCCTCTCTCTCTGTTCCCCTGTCTGGACATGTCAGTTGCGTAACAGGTTACAGTCTCCAGTTTCTCTTTCTCTCCTCTTCTCTCCCTCCCTTTCTCACTCTTTCTCTCCTCTTCTCCTCTCCCTCCCTCCCTTTCTCACTCTTTCTCTCCTCTTCTCTCCCTCCTTTTCTCATTCTTTCTCTCCTCTTCTCCTCTCCCTCCCTCCTTTTCTCACTCTTTCTCTTCCTGTTCTTTATTATCTCCTTTCAGACAAGCTTCCTCATCATTACATTCAAATGGCATCTGCACCACAACTTGACTGTGCCCATAAGTTGTGTCGTGGGGGGGGGGGGGGGGGGGGGGGGGGGGGGGGGGGGGGGGGGGGGGGGGGGGGGGGGGGGGGGGGGGGG
>JAOYMR010000009.1:17975606-17987178 GCA_025802075.1 Tenebrosternarchus preto | reverse complement strand
GCACCAAACCTTTTCTGTGCCCATATTTTGGGTTGGCCCCCCCCCCCCCCCCCCTCTCTCTCTCTCTCTCTCTCTCTCTCTCTCTCTGTTCTCTGTGGCTGCTTCTCCCCTTCTCTCTCTCCCTCTCAAAGATACAGAGAAAGATCACACATTCATGTTCTGACTTGTGTTCTTAGTAAGCCCTTCAGGCTGGTTTATCGTGCTCTGTTAACCAAGTTTAACAGTTGCCATTTTACACTGAAATTCCAGCTGCATCTCCAGA
The DNA here is from genome assembly GCA_025802075.1 of Tenebrosternarchus preto. Taxonomy (NCBI): domain Eukaryota; kingdom Metazoa; phylum Chordata; class Actinopteri; order Gymnotiformes; family Apteronotidae; genus Tenebrosternarchus; species Tenebrosternarchus preto. Next base: position 17,986,916 of record JAOYMR010000009.1, on the reverse strand, counting down.
ATTCTCTTCTGAGTGGCTTTTTGATTTTTCTTTAAGGATGAATGCATTTCAAGAAGAGGGAGACTTCAGAAGAGGTAAACACTCACACATTAATCCTTTTCCTGTGTATACACTGTTAGGAATGAGTATACAGTATATACAAAACATGAATATATACCCCCTGCTGGTGACTCACTGTACAGTAGTCTGGGCTGCCGTTTTTCACTGTCTTCCCCTTTCTCACGGACATGTGGCTGTTGAGTCTTGCAAGTTGTAGACCGATTTAGATGCTCATGAGACACTGTTCAGCTTGAAAATGCTGCCAACCCTGCAGTTTTGTACATGCACACAATTCAGTATGGCACTTCCCACTGTCCCTCAGTCAAGCTTCAAGCAAGAGTTTTAGACTTGTCTCTTTTTAATTGGCACGCATTTTAGAAATGTCTTTTTAAATTAGTTTTTAAATTAGTCTGTTTCCCTTCATGTGCAGGAATGTTCTGCATTAATCTGAGCATCATGTGAAATTCTCTCCTTTTTTAAACAGAGAAAGTTTTGCCCTTGTTAAAGGGGCGGTTCTTCTGCTAGAGGACAGTGCAAGGGTGGGGATAAATGAAGAAACCACACCCCCCCTCCATCCCAGTGTTGGAGGTGGGGGAGGGGAATCTGGCACACAGCACAGGCATTTACATGCCATGGTTTCCTTGCTAAGGCCAGAAGACACAGTCAGACTGGTGAGACTCCTCTTCCTCCTCCTGTTCACACTCTGATACAGTGCTGATATCACATCTGCTTACGCGGTTCTTACCGCAGGACGTGTGAGGCTGAAGTGCTGAGTCTCTGTGTCTGTGCCTGGCAGGCTGTGAGGCTGGAGTCGGTGAGTTCAGTCCGGCTGAGGTATCTGCTCATAGTCACCACCGACAGTCACAAGCAGGAGAGTGTTCTTCTCGGCATGGACTTCCCACACGTGAACAGGTCCGGAAGCTTCTTTAGTCTAGTAAACGAATATCCACTGGGCATATTGTTAATCTCCTATTACTTCCTCAACAATGTGTTTGTAAAGTGTGACGTTCAGTAATATAGAAAATGTTCATCTCCTTTATGTCAAATAAATAATCAATGAACTGTTCACGGCATGTATTGTTGTTCCTGCTCTCGTCCTCTCAGTGATCACTGCACTATTGGTCTTGTCTTGCCGATCTGGAGTGACACACAGGTGTATCTGGATGGTGATGGGTGAGTCCTAACGCTGGTGCAGCTCTGGAGGCGTCGGCATGACACACACAATGTACATGAAGAGCTCGAGTCACCCATGCTTGGTGGATCCTGGAAATATGAAAACATAGAATTCTGTTTTTACGTACCAGTCACAGCCAGCCAGGCTTTACCCTCATACAACACCTGAATGGATCTTAGTGTAACGTCCAGGTCTGCAAACGAAGCAGAATTACTGACCCATGTTTGCTGGGTTTCATGTGGTGTCATAATCTGGATCTGGTTATTGATACACACACACACATACACAACAGTGATACACACACACACACACAACAGTGATACACACACACACAAACATACACAACAGTGATACACACACATACACAACAATGATGCATACACACACAGACATACACAACAGTGATACACCTTCCCACAGTTCACAGTACCATCACAGGCCAGTCACCACCACCATACTGCTAGGCAGGTTATAATAACCACACAGCCAGAGGGGCTTCCACATGCCTGACTGATTAAAACACAGCAGAAATATTGCTATTCCTCTTGATCTTTCTCTTCCTCTGTGTCAGTGGCTTCAGTGTAACATCTGCAGAAGTAACAAGGATATTCAAGCCTGTGTCTATTCAGACGATGTGGTGAGTTCCCTGTCCTTAATAACCATGTGGACCTCATTTCTGACTGAGCTCTGTTTCACATGGTGGTTCATTTCCTCTCATCAGCTACAGTGTTCTTAGTGAAAACAAGAATGTGTGTAATTTTTGGGGTTGTGAGTCTCAGTAATGATTTTTGGGCCTTAGTTTGAAATCCACCTACTCCAGAAAGGGCTGAAGTTTTAATATGGAAGCTGATGATTAAATGTGTGTGTGTGAGATGTCATCAGTACTTACTGTTGTGAGTTTGTGACCTGTACTCTAAAGGCACTTCAGTACTCAGTCAGTAGCCCTGTCATTATTATTGTGTCACTGCTCAAAGATCAGTATTACTACATACCTCTTGCTCTGCTCTCAGTAATCACTGCTCTGTATGTTTGTGTGTGCATGTATGTGCATGCATCTGTGTGTGTGTGTGTGTGTGTAAGGTCAGTGCTCCAGGCTCTACATGGTTGCTGTGAGCGGGCTATGCGTGGTGCTGTCATTCCGGGCGGTGGTTTGAACTGGGTTCAACACTACAGACTCCACGTGGAGTCGGACCAGCACTGCCTGAACGAGTGGAGGGCCATGACTGGTCTGGAGTCAGTGCGCAAGGACAGCAAGGGCAGCTCCACCGAGCGTGAGGCTTTGGAGAGAGAAATCAAAGCTCAGCTCCGAGACATCATGAGAACTGAGGACCTGGAGAATATCACCTCCAAACAGGTAGGGGGTGAGAGAGAGCACCAACAGGGATCTATAAATCTATAGACACAGCATCATTCAACCATACACGAATAAATGAATGTACTAATGAGGGTTTTACATGTCCTACATCAGCTAACCCTTGTTCAGAGGTGCTGATTTCATGGGAGTTTTAAGGTGTTTATGACCAGAATAACAGGTGTAGACACACATGGTTCCATGGATGGTGAAAACTTCACCGTAACAAAACTTGAGTAGCTTGCTCGTTTTCCTGCAGTTAATGTCAATGTCGTCTTTATGAAGAGATTATGTAAACTTTACTTAACATTATGCTTGCCTATTATACAGGAGAAGAGTTGAAATTCTGATGAAATCAATCATTTACTGGGCATTGTACATGTATGTTATTAACACATTCATCTGTGTATACGCTGTGTGCCCAGATGAACCTAATTAAAAGAAAACACAGATTGAAGTTCCCAGGGGCTTAAGACAGCATCTGAAAGAAATCTTGCACTAAATCAAATATGACACGTGAGATAGTGTGTGTGTGTGTGTGTGTGTGTGTGTGTGTGTGGGTTGGATCAAAATCACACATGAGGTGTGTGTGTGTGTGTGTGTGTGTGTGTGTGTGTGTATGTATGTAGGTTAGATCTGCTCTTGAGGACAGGATTGGCATGGACATGAAGAACTACAAGGAGTACATTGACAACGAGATGATGGTTACCATGGCGCAGATGGATAAACCGTCCAAAATCTTAGACTACCTTTATCTGGTAAGAACAGCACAAACGTGTCCCCCGGCTGCTCACGTGCAGCAGTGCTCACGTTCCCCACTGCTCTACGCCTCATGTTTCTGGTAAGAGCAGCACAAACGTGTCCCCTGTCTGCTCACATGCAGCAGTGCTCACGTTCCCCACTGCTCTGCGCCTCATGTTTCTGGTAAGAGCAGCACAAACGTGTCTCCCGGCTGCTCACGTGCAGCAGTGCTCACGTTCCCCACTGCTCTGCGCCTCATGTTTCCAGGCGCTACTGATGCACTGTTGTGTTTACAGGGCTCAGAGTGGAATGCAGCTAACTTTGATGAGCTTCAGAAAAACAAGTAGGCTGTTAATATTAACGCTTATTCTGTTTATCCTTAATGTTTACTGGAGGTAACAACTGACATTTCCGTTTTAGACTGTAACACACTGACCTAAATTGTGTGTGTGTGTTGCAGTGTAGGCTATATACTAAACGTTACCATGGAGATTGACAATTTTTACCCAGAGTCCTTCACCTACATGAATGTGAGAGTTTATGATGTGGAAGCGACAGACCTCCTCTCACACTGGAATAACACATACATGTTTATCAACGACGCAAGGCAAGACTCAAACACGAGCCTTTCTGTGTGAACCTGAGTGTGATGTGAAGCAGACGCAGCGGGTGGTGTGATGTGGGTGGTGTGGATGATGTGATGTGGGTGGTGTGGATGATGTGATGTGGGTGGTGTGGATGATGTGGTGTGGGTGGTGTGGATGATGTGGTGTGGGTGGTGTGGATGATGTGATGTGGGTGGTGTGGTGTTGTATGTGGGTGGATGATGTGATGTGGGTGGTGTGGATGATGATGTGTGGGTGGTGTGGTGGTGTGGATGATGTGTGGGTGGTGTGGTGGTGTGGATGATGTTGTGTGGGTGGTGTGGATGATGTGTGGATCGTGTTGTATGTGGGTGGATGATGTGATGTGGGTGGTGTGGATGATGATGTGTGGGTGGTGTGGTGGGGTGGATGATGTGATGTGGGTGGTGTGGATGATGTTGTGTGGATCGTGTTGTATGTGGGTGGATGATGTGATGTGGGTGGTGTGGATGATGTGTGGGTGGTGTGGTGTTGTATGTGGGTGGATGATGTGATGTGGGTGGTGTGGATGATGTGATGTGCGTGGTGTGGATGATGTTGTGTGGATGTTGTTGTATGTGGGTGGATGATGTGATGTGGGTGGTGTGGATGTTGTTCACCTTAACCAACCTTGGCAGCTTGTGATCAGTGTTTTCCCCTGATGGTGCAGGAAGCGTGGGCAGGCTGTATTGGTGCACTGTAAAATGGGTGTGTCTCGATCCGCCTCCACGGTGATCGCGTTTCTGATGAAGCAGCAGGGATGGGGATTAGATTACGCCCTCAACTACGTCAGGGAACGACGGCCCATAGTTCAGCCCAATGACAGCTTCCTCAGACAGCTGCAAACGTACAGCGGGATCCTGAGTGCCAGGTCAGACTCATAGCAGAACTCACACACACTCACACACACACATACACATGTAAAATGCATTCTCATGAATGGAAGAAACTTTGTAATAATTAAGGTTTTTTGTTTAAAGATGCATGTGTTTTTTATTTTAAAAAATCATTTAAAATGAGTTTTCCTGGCCAGCTTCAAAAAACATCTTCAGTCCCAAACACTGTCAGTGCTTATCAGTCTGTAGGTTACAACGTCAGAATGGAACTGGAACGGCTCCACCATGGGCTCCACCATGGGCTCCACCATGGGCTCCACCATGGGCTCCACCATGGGCTCCCCAATCTCTTCATGCTGTATATGTCACTTGTGCTTTGCAGTAAGCAGCGCCACAGTGACCTCTGGAGGCGTAAGTCGAAATCAGAAAGCCAGCAGACGCCAGTGAAAAAACCCGACCAGGAGGCAGGAAGTGACGGAGAGGACGGAGATGAGGAACCAGAAGAGGAAGACGAAGAGAGCCCAGAGGAGGAAGAGGGCTATGAGGAAGAAACCAGAGATGTAGAGATCAATGAACACAGAACTCACCATGACTCTGATTTGTAGTCTATCACTGTAGTCTATTACAGATCAGTAGCTTTTCTTGTGGTTCCCCCAAACTGGATATGTATACAATATGATGTGGTTTATTGTACTACAGTAGCTCTACAGACAGTCGTAGTCTTTACTAAATGTGGTGGTAGTTCTAGTAGTAGTAGTCTGTGCTGAATATTCTAACATGTAGATTATCCTCTGTTGAGCCTGCCTGCCTACGTCTGTTCACTCCTTCCCTCAGGTCTTTGAGGAGATGGTGCCTACCAGTGTTCCAGACACAGCTGTGGGAGAGACGGTCATACCAAGCCCCCTTATAACCGTCCAGGACAGTGACAAGGTTAGCGCTGTCCACTCCGCACTGTTCTGCTGGGTTCTGGTATTCAATTTAAAATTTTAAAGGTCCTCTCATTTTCACTCTCTCTCTCTGTCCCAATCTCAGGTGACCCCAAGTCCCAGCAGAAGTGGTAGGATGGATCTGTTTTCCCTCATGCAGTCCATTCAGCTGGATGATGAAGACAGGCTGAGTGATAGAGAGGTATCAGTAACGAAGCTTTTACACTGGGAAAGGCGAGGGAGGGACAAACGTAAAACATTTTGAGACAAAATTCTTGCGGTGGGTGTTTCCTGTTTAGTACAGTAACCACTTACACTCAGAAAGCCATTTTTATTGATGCAGAACACTGCCACCCAGAGACGATCACCAGCACAGCAGAGGCGGAGTCACAAACGGAGAGCCTTGACTCACCAGAAAGCTACTGTGGACAGTTCTCCTGACCCAAGCAGCCAATCACAGAACAGAAACCAGGATGAGACAGAACTCTTAACCTCTCAAGAGGATTCAGGGCCAGTGGAAGGTGAGGCCAGTGGCTAACAGGAAAGAACAGCTAGGAAGAGCAAAGAGAAGAACAGCTAGGAAGAGCAAAGAGGTCAAGACAGGCCAAGGAGGAAGGAGTCCTGCTTATGACACACACCAGTTTATCTTTCATCTTGTATCAAGGTAAAGTTAATCATTCATTAGAGAATTATTATGGAAAATTAGTCACACACACACGTGTTCGTGGATTCTTTTACCTTCTCAGCGCGCACACACACACACACACACACACGTGTTCGTGGATTCTTTGACCTTCTCAGCGCACACACACACACACACACACGCGTGCTCGTAGATTCTTTGACCTTCTCAGCGCACGCACGCACACACACACACACACACACACACACATGCATGTTCGTGGATTCTTTGACCTTCTCAGTGCACACACACACACACACATGCGTGTTCGTGGATTCTTTGACCTTCTCAGTGCATATACACACACATACACATGCGTGTTCGTGGATTCTTTGACCTTCTCAGCGCATATACACACACACACACACACACACATACACATGCGTGTTCGTGGATTCTTTGACCTTCTCAGTGCACACACACACACACACACACACACACACACACACACACACTGCACATGACTACATCATCATGGCTGCATGTGTTTGTTGAGCAGAACAAACACAGGACACAAGCTGATTCTTCCTCAATCCAGCACAAACACCCTCAGTCTGCAAACAGACACACAAACTGCAGCACAAGTTTGCTGTGTTTTCCCTGTAAACGTGAGAGACGATATGCAACCTGTATTCAGCACTCCAGATGTCACTCTGTGCCTTTTCTACAAATCGCTCCAGTCCTTCACATCCAGGAAGCCTGAGCCGTAACCCAACACCACCTCACTGACAGCAGGACAGTATTAGACGTTTAGTCATGAGTGACTGAGTACACAATGAGCTGAGTATTTCCCTGGCCCTGTATTAGTACTTTATTATTATTATTAGTAGTATTGTTAATATTAGTGTTTTTTCTGCAAACTTTTAAAAATTGAGAGGTTTTAAGTCCCTTAATTCTATGCAACAAGTCTTCTACATTACTCTTCTACATTACTCTTTAGCTGTTTTGTGTTTGTTGCATTTCTTCGACTGTGAAGCTTTACGCTGGACTCTTTTGGTGAGAAATCTGCAGCTTTTCTTTCTGAGATGATTGTGGTGTAAGATAATGACGGTTCCTCATTGTGTTTTACAGAGGAAACATTCAGACTACTGTGACCTAATGGTTTTGTGTTTCAAAAAACTAAAGTACTTTTTGTATAGATGTTTCTCTGACGGTGAACTTTAGGCTTCTGCTTGTTGGAAACTTTTAACCTCTGTCCTGCTTGGGAGACAAACTCTGAGAACATGTCTGGATGAAGCTCCAGAATACAGGAACATTGTCGTGGCTAATATTTATTCCCAAACGTGCCATGAGACCAACGGCACTCACTGGATATCTTCTGTTGCTGTTTCTGCAGAACGAGTCCTTATGTCACAGTTCTACTGTCTCAGTGCCTTCAGTTTAGACCAAACCAAGGTGGCACCTGTGAGGTTTTAATGTATGTTCTCACTATGGAAGACATTGTTTTTGTGTTTGGGAGCTAGTTTCCTAGCTGGTATGGAACGTGTGATACTTTACATACAGGGGTGAATTTATGATGAATGTCACTTGAGTATTTATTGTGTTTGTGTGGGTGTGGCAGTGCAGTATTTCTGCTGTGTTTGGTACAGTTGAAGGTTTATTACACACACTGTAGTAGGACCAAATGTCACAGCTGACTTTTACCAGTGGTTACACCAGATCGTTATACCAAAGTAAATCTGCTCAGAGTCCGTCTCCACTTGCTTTATACGTGGGAACAAACATCTTGTCAAAAAAAACATCTATAAAAACATACTGTATGCTGGGGTAGAAAATGTCTGTTGTGTTTTGTTAAAAGGAGCATTTCCAAATGTACATAATGCAAAGAAGAAAGTGGCATTTGTTAACGCAGTAAACTCCACCTGTTCTGATGACCCTCCCAGTAAACTCCACCTGTTCTGATGACTCTCCCACTAAACTCCGCCTGTTCTGATGACCCTCCCACTAAACTCTGCCTGTTCTGATGACCCTCCCACTAAACTCCACCTGTTCTGATGACCCTCCTAGACTGTTCACCTTCTGGAAGGGTCATGTGATAATTGCTGTTTTATTTATCTGTCTTGGAAATGTATCTTCTTTTCAATTTTATCTGTGATGCACCAGTTTTTCCTTGCTGTACAAAGTAAGAATAAATAAGAATTTATTAAATCAGAAAATGTAATGTTTTGTTTATTCAAGATGGTTTACCTGATGAATGTGAGTTTGAGTCTAATGCTGAGTTTATACTCAATGATAGTCACTGGATTTTACTGATCACTTTAATCTCTAGGACAGTTTCCAGAGAAATGGGGGGGGCGACTTGTGTGAAACTGTCTTAACAAAAATATTAATTGCACATGTAATTAACGATTCCAGATTAGGAGTAAAGTTAGGATTTTATATACCTGACTTTGCTACTTATCTCTGAAAGTCCTTCATCCATTACCAGAATAAATGTGAAGCAAAAAGGAACAGCAGGTGGATGTTTGTACAGACATGAAGAGGTTTAATAAGTGATCAACTTATAAAATGTTTTAAATATATTTGCGTCGTGGTTCACTCAGTAGCACACCCCCGTCTTTTAAGGCTCTCACAAAGGCCTGGACCTGAAACATGAGCATACATAATAAATTCAGTGTGAACTACAGTCACACCATTCAGTATAAATTATGGTGTCATGGTACAATTCATTGTAAACTGCGGTCTCATGGAGCTTCATATTCCCTGCGGGAGACTCACTGAATCTGAGCGGAAGACCCAGGGAATCTCGCGGTAGACAAGGCGAGTAATTCCAGCCTCACGGCACCTCTGAGCCAGAACCTCACCCACAGCACCGCACGCCACCACGCAGCGGGTGGAGCCCAGCTCCTTCTTCAACGCCCACTCTTGCGTGGAGCACGTAAGCACAGGAACGTGAGACTCACGCGAGTACACCTCAGCAGAGACGTGATGCTGGGAGCGTCTGAACACCAGTCTGGAGGGATTGAGGGTGTGACATGTACAACATGATCACAAATGCGCTTTAGAGTTTAAATCGTACATGAAAACACAGTGTAATCAGTGTAATTCAATGAACATCAGATTTTTTTATTACAAGTACATGATGTAAAAACTAAATTAAAGCCACAATCAATTTTTAACATGGGGATATACATTACAATGCACAAATGCACATTTTTGTACATAACAAATACTGGAAATATTTGGGATTCCTTAAATCAATAAATGACTTGAGTTGTCAGTACAGCAACTATGCCCTTCTCCTCAGAAGGTGTACAGGCCAATGTGGAGACTGGGAGCTATTCAGGAAAGGTGAAAAACTCTTGAGACCAACATTAACACATGCCTACACAGACGTGTGCACACACCTGTGGTAATACTGCCTTGTAGGCCAGACCGTGCTCCAGCCTCTGTCCTTTACAGCAAGCGCCATCTGTTCCAGGTTTCTGGGGTTTCGGTTGACAAATATCTGATTAATGTTTTCATTATGGCTAACGTCAGGCTCTGGCACGGGTGTGGTCTGACTCAGGGTCTGAGCTGAAAGAGAAGAGAGGCAGAGGAGGATCAAAACACTGGCTGTGTGACTAAATAACACAGCGGTATACAGCTTTGGGGAACTACGGCACAGACTGCATACTTGAACTTTAAATGACCTTTAAACGCTTTCAGGTGAAGGACAAGAACTCCCATCCATGCATTCAGCTGAACAGATTATGTCCATGGAACTCTGAAAAATGTTTTAACTTTGATTCATTTTGCTAATCTCATACATGCCTCATGAGGTAGTTTAAACCAATATCAATGAGAGGATCAGTGACAGCGGCAAGGTGTTCTGGCCTGTTCCTCTTCCAGCAGGACACATGGCAGCTCTCACCAAGGCACAGTCATTTTTTCTGTGTGCAACTACTGAACAAGGTAGACAGAATCATTCATCTGCTAATGCCATTAATCAGAACAACTAACATCTGACTGAAGGAACAGGACCACATGTGGCTCCTGAACAAACATGTTCTAACTGCCCCAGTCTGAATCATGTGGCTCCTGAACAAACATGTTCTAACTGCCCCAGTCTGAATCATGTGGCTCCTGAACAAACATGTTCTAACTGCCCCAGTCTGAATCATTTCACTTTTGTTTGTCAACTCTGAATTCCTCAGGCACATTGAACATCCTGGAAAACTGTGTCAGAACAGGACTGCAAACCCTGGATGTCCATCTGTGTAGTTTAGCCAATGAAAGGAAGTTAAAGGATGGCACCAACGCACCATAAGTTTCATTCTTTGAAAATAACATTCACTATTGAGAAATGAATGGTGAGAGGTAGTCATCCATACTTCCTCACAGAAATTTTGCAGTATGTCAAAGACAACTTTAACATGACAAAGTTAATTCTGAATCTGAAAGTGAAGCTTTGATGCAATTCCCTCTTTGCGTGTGTTCAAATCATATCAACTAAATAAAACTAAGTTTATTACAAACATTTTAAATAATTTATAAATCAGGATAAATTACGCTTGTAAATATCTGTCTATTGCTCTTTTGTTTGTACATTCTGGATGTACTGGGTTAATTAGGCCTGAACTTGATCATACAAAAAAATACAATTATTTGGGTAAAATATGGGCTCACATGTGCTTGAGGGTTCTGTGTAGTTTCTTAGCTGTTCTCAGAACTGCACTCTCCTATGGGAGTCACAGCCCCAAGTGCTCCAACTACTAGGGGACCTTGTATTGCCTTCACCTTCCACGTCTTTTCTAGCTCTTCTTTCTGTGATATTTTGAGCGTGGAAAGATATCAACTTTGGAGGCTGTTCAGGTGTTCTGTCGAACTGTGCTACTCAACGAGCTGTCCTACTTCGATTTACTGCGCATGCGTACTAAGATACCTTGGTTAGAAAGTGTGTAATTAATGGTGAGTGTTTATTGCTTTTAATTAATTTAATACTTTACACTATTACTA
>JAOYMR010000009.1:17954877-17966975 GCA_025802075.1 Tenebrosternarchus preto | reverse complement strand
TATATATAAGCACAATGTATTCCAGTGGCAGTGAGAGAATGTTCCTAAACCAGAGCTCAAACCACCTTTTTTCAGGTGCTTAGTTCGACTTGTGCTTTCAATAATGGAGAACAGTGAAGAAAACAGGTTAGTGTCAGTGCTGTGTTCCTCTGATAGATGGTGCTTATGGTAGATGTCTGTCCATCATGAAGAAGTGTATTATTAGTGTGTATATTTATAGCAGTATTGCTGCTCTTTCTTTATACATTCTCTCCAATGTCACAGGGATGCCAGTTTAGATGTGCTCTTATCATATCTAAAGATGGGTAGGTGTGATTCAGACTATTAGTGTAACTGTTAGTTACACAGTGTGTGTGAGCAGGTGCCTGCACAGCCACCTATGTGTGTGTGTGTGTGTGTGTGTGTGTGTGTGTGTGTGTGTGTGTAAAATCTGCTTTATCTGTGTCTAAATGTTACAGCACTACAGAATTTGCCCCAGCTGAACCAAGTGCCTGGCCAAGGGGTCAGTGATTGCTCTAAGGAAGCCAGCTGGTTCAGAAGGATAGGTGCACTCTGTTTCCCCTCTCAGCCCATCACATGCATTAGTCTGTCATCCAAAATCCCTGCGTGACTGTGTGGTCCATGTATTGTTATTGTCTTGTCTTGCATATTCCTGGTACTTTGACAGCCTGGAACACAGCGCTGCAGTGCCAGAGCACTGTTAGGATGAGAGAGTTCTTTGTCCTGTCCTATCAGGTAACTTCACATAGCATATATCAAGCACATTTCTCATTTGCCAGAGAGATGAGTTTATGTCCATGCGTTTTGGAGCATTAAAGTTTCATTATGTACAGATAGTTGTTTTAATCACATACCTCAGTAATGAAAGAACACTCATTTTCCTGTGTGGCCAGCTGTCATTGCTGTGTGTCCCAGACAAAGGAGTGTTGCTGGGGCAGAAGACATGTTTGCTGATGGCAGCTGCAGCCTGTTTAGACATTTGCAGAAAGCCTTCTCAGTCTGAGCAACATGTAAGTGAATTGTAGAATAAGAATTAATTAGGTCCCTTTAGGTTTTATTTCATCTGTAAAAAAAAAAGCTTTAAAAGACGTAAAGTGATTTTAAACTAAAGAGCCTGTATTTTGTTTATATATACCTGAATGTGTAGTCAACCATGATCTAATATTTTGCAGTTACCAAACCTTTCCAGAAGAGGGTGCAGTATATTAGCTAAATCAGCTCAATCTACCTTGTGTTTCAGACCGAGATCTTAACACAGGCTTTAGAGCACATTCAGATCTGCTGGGAGGTATGGAGGTCTTTAAAGGCTTCAGGTACCTTATCTTGTAATTTCTTGTAGTATTTGTGAGTTATGCATAGTATCTGATATTGAATATTTCTGCATATCGTGAAATTTGCATGTATTTCCATATGCATCAAATATCATAAATGCATCACATATGATTTTATATTATATTTTTTTTATTTAGGCGACTATTCCAAAGACCCAACTGATACCTTATTACTTTTGTATGAGTTTGAGGCTCGAGCCAAGTTAAATGATCCCAAGCTTGAGTGCGTACTCGAATCAGTCCTGGAGCTTGATGACATTGACACCAAAGTGCTGGAGACAATGGCAGGTTAGATTTGGATGTTTACTGACTACAGTATTTGGCTATTTCACTATATGTACAGATATTTAACATTTATATATATATATAGCAATGCAAATTTAACAAAGTATAATTTTTATGTCGTGATGTGATATGGGATGGTGGTTGTGAGAAATGACTCTCCAATGTTTGTGTAGCTTTAGCTGTGGAACCGCCGTCCCACTTTCCAGCGTTGTGTAAGAAAGCTTTGAGAATCGCTCTCATTCTACACAAGCAAAGCCCACAGATAGATTTCTCACGCTGCATGTAAGACTAACACTTGATCATTCTGTATATAGCTTGCCTCCAGATATTATCATAGTAATGACAAAGTTAAAAATCTTTTGGAACTTTTGTTCTACATGTGTGTGTGTGTGTGTGTGTGTGTGTGTATACGTACACAACAGTGACTGTGTGCACAGTTTGATCCAGCTGTCTCTGCCCAGTGGTGTGTGTGAAGTAGAGCCTCACATATTGGAGGAGGTGTGGGGTTACTATGAGGAGGCCCTGTCCATCATTGCTGCTGCAGTGAGTTGGCTAGCATGACTCAGCAGCTATCACACATGACCTGCTGTGACTCAACCCCACAATTATCCCCATCTCTGAAAGGATCTCCAGTTACTGCCAATGGGCTTTTAGCTACACTTCAGTTAGCAGATGCTCCATTCACCAAACTCTTCCTGTCAATTTGCATACTAAATTGAAAATCTCCTTTATAGCCCTTGTCTTTTGGAATAATTATAAAGAAAATGTAATGGTGCCATTATTATGAATAAAGGCAGTAACGTCGGTCATGGTATATGTCAGTGCTTCTCAGCCCAGTCCTTTAGATCCACCAGATGATGGTTATTTTTTCTCTAACCTAGCTCCCAGTACACTTGCATCAGGTATTTAATCTTCTGGTTTGGTTCAGGTGTGTAGAGAGGAGGAACTGAGTAAATCTGTGGACCATCGTGAATCTGAAGGACTGGGCTGAAAAACACATACATGGTTTCTTATTTTTACTTTTTCAAAATAGTTCTAAAATCAAATAAATGTGACATGTACATGTTCACTCTTTGTAATTAAAAACGCGAGCTTTTTCTAGAAATACCTCTGTGGTCTTTAGATGTCAGTTACTAGGGGGATTAAAGCTTTATAACATAGTTTTTCTCTTTCCCTCCAGCCTGAGGACTTTCCTGAACTGGAGATCCTATGGCTGTTGACCAGAGCATGGAACACAGGGATTCTGCTCTATAGCCTGGCCCAGTATTCTGAGGCAGAAAAGTGGTGTGGTTTGGGGATGAGCTTCCTGCGTTACCTGGGATCACTGCAGGAGAGCTATCAGACCCAGGTATAATCGCAGGGCATGGACAAGTGCCCAGGGTGTAGCTCGGGAGGGGCAGTAGAGTGCTCTGCAGCTGCTGCTTTCCCAAGTCTAGAAAGTGTACAAGTTACTCTGTGTTCAGGCAGATGTACGAACTGCTCTGTGTGCAGGCAGGTGTATGAGCTGCTCTGTGTGCAGGCAGGTGTATGAGCTGCTCTGTGTGCAGGCAGGTGTATGAGCTGCTCTGTGTGCAGGCAGGTGTATGAGACACTAGCATGTCTGCATGGGTTGGTTTTAGTGGCACAGAGCCCTGATATTGGTGTTATAACAGGCTTGCTGGTAGATTAGCTTAATTTAGATCCTCTTCAGGCTTCAAATGAAAGCTCTGAAACTAAAAAATCATTCATGTCAGAGTACAAACTGCATTTCTGGGTGTAAAAAAATTGTTTTTTTCCAGATGTCTGGACTCTACAGTGAGGTGCTGGACAGGTTAGACAAAGCCAAGATGAGTCTCATAACTGAAGAGTGACTGTTATTCAAAGAATTTTGAACCATAAAATATGTTAGTGGAATTGTATTTGAAATTATATACATATATAAAGATGTAAGATACGAATGTAAGATACTCCTAAACGTAGTTTTACTACATATATATATATATATATTAAATATATATAGTAAAACTATGTTTAGGAGTATCTTACATTCGGTTTTTTTAGTTAATGAGAAATGGAAAAAACCCATGTTCAACTCTTAACAGAACCACATATTTTATTATTTCCAAACAAATAAACTCTTGTCCAGTCCAACAGAAAAAAAGCAAAATAATAATAAATAAAATGGGACAAAAGGGGGAACATCCAGTATTGTGTTCCCTTCTGACCAGGATATTTGATTTGTTTGTGTCCTGATAGGCTCTACCACAGTAGTCACAGGGAGGACACTACTGTACAAAGGGTTCATATTTGCAAGCACTTACTGCATGTGTGCTTTCACATAACAACTAATCAACCAAAAAGATAACCCAGGATCCTTGGGCCCCACCCTTATACAATTTAATTTCATCACTTTTCTGGAGTAAAGACTGACACCCTCATTAGTACACACAGCCATTCAGAATCAGTGGAAGATTCAGCAATCTCAATAGAAAGAGAACAATGAATGAAAAATTCTTTGGGCTTTACTGACATGGCTGACTGACACCAGACACATTAACAGTCAGCTGTATTTTTTTTTCTTTTTAATGTTTTTTTAAACACCAGATATGAGTTACTAATGAGATATGCTCCTGATTTACTTCAGTATTTCCCTACAGGTGGCTGGTCTGTATCTCATGATTTTCATATATATTTGAGTGTGTTGTGCGCATGAAAATGTTTGTGTATGTGTATATATGTATGTATACACACATACACACACATGCATGCACACATACATATAATGTATTACTTTACAATTTTATAATCTATACACTCAGACAAGTTCCACAAGATATCACAAGTAGACAGGCCCTAGTTTAGGGAAGTCAATTCCCAACTGACTAGAAAATGTGTTCTGATAGGCAGCTGAAGATTTTTGTCTATAGAGAAATACCCACATTACGGCACATTTGTATGGAAATAAATCTCAGAATAATTCAAAATTTACTTACCTGACATTTGTGATCTATAAAACATTTGTCCCAGTTGTTTCACACATGCATGAAACACAAGTGAGGGGTTTATTTACATTTTACAGCTATCACACCCTTTGAAACAGTCTGTAAGCAGTTTATAAATGGCTCTGTTCCCTTCGATTATTCCCTGAACTCTGGTTTTGACACAGGTATGACAGCTGGTTGACTGGAGGAGTCTGGCAGGTGGGAACACCTGCTCAGTTAATGCCTGCAGTTACAAGAGCTGGGGTGTAGAGGGCACAGCAATTTCAGTACTTCCTGTGGGCACAGAAGAAAATGCTGGTCTGTTTTTTTGTCCTCTTCAAAGAAGAAAGGGGGGAAAGAAAAGTCTTGGGGACAGAGAGTAGAGGACCATAGCAGTCCTGTATCAGTGTGGGTGGAGGACCATAGCAGTCCTGTATCAGTGTGGGTGGAGGACCATAGCAGTCCTGTATCAGTGTGGGTGGAGGACCATAGCAGTCCTGTATCAGTGAGGGTGGAGGACCATAGCAGTCCTGTATCCGTGTGGGTGGAGGACCATAGCAGTCCTGTATCAGTGAGGGTGGAGGACCATAGCAGTCCTGTATCCGTGAGGGTGGAGGACCATAGTAGTCCTGTATCAGTGAGTCAGCACAGGTTCTTCATCTGCATCGCAGAGCCTCAACAGTAGTGAAGTTCCGCACTGCAGGTAGGCTGTTCCTCTTCTGCTGAGTCAAGAGTGTGCACAGGTAGGCCACCACAGATACAGTACTCACAAGGTATGTCAAATAAAATGGAGAGGAATTCCTGCCAATTCTTAAGTATTTGTTAGTTTGGGTGCCCAGTGGAATATAAAATTTCGTCCCCTTTTGAGTAAATATTCTATTGACTTGAATTGTTTTCCATCGCAAAGTGATCGCTGCTATTCAGCTGCTCAAGGATTATATTCAGGCATTCACCACATTCACCATCAGCTCAGCACAGTAGAGTAACGTCAGCCCAGAAATGAAAGAAAATCAAAAGTATTTAAAAATAACTCCAAAACAACAGATTTAATCAAAACATTGTTGAGTTCTAGGGACTCTAGGCCTTTTCAGGCTCTACCGACCTTTTAATATTGAGAAGGACATCCAATACAATTATTGTCTCGATTCTACCCGTTTTAAGGCTGCGTCCTCGAGCAGCTTACAGGACAGTACCATATTACCGATCAGTCCGAAGAGAAGAGTCGTGGAAGGCAGAGAAAGTGCAAATGGGCAGTCTGCTGCTCAACAACTTTAGGGGAGCCTTGGCTGCCAAAATTGTAATTCAGAAAGTCAGTAATTTAAGACAAAAAATATGTAATGAGGGGAAATGTATTTCAAAGAGGTAAGTCTATTGCACTCACAACTTAGGCCTCCAATAAGTACTAGGAGAGTCTTCCATTAAGCACGGGTTGGTTAAATAATTTGTAGCTTTCCCTCAATTGGCTGAAATTCCAATGAATTTTGTTAGTTCTAAGGCAGTTTGGTGTTCTGCAGAGAGCCCAGTTACACCCTTCTACCCCCATCTTTAATATAGAGCAGCTAAAAATCACGAGAGAACACAAAAACCCAAAGACAAATAAATGAACTCTAACAGCCCTCCAAATAGACAATTCTAGTGAAGTGTAAAATGTGTACCGTAGTATTTAATAATATGTTGTAAAATCGCTCCATAGGATGTTTATTTACCATGTGATTTCAGTAATATAAATGTATAGATTAATTCCATTTGTTCTGCCTTCAATAGCCTTTTTATCAACTGCACCAGACAAACAATGGTCTTTGGCAGCTAACCAATAGGCAAGCTGCTTTGCGATTATTGAAGATCACCAGTTTAAGTTTCTTTTCTAAATTTCTATAAACATGATCAATAACACCATGAACAGTACCTTCAGCAGGTTTGATCTGTGTTTTTAGTCCTCGTAGAAAACCTTGTTGGTCTCTGCTCAGCATCTCCCTCTATTTCTTTATAATGTAACAACGAACATATACAGGGTTCTGGTTTATCAGTCCATCTGCATTCTCAAGGAATATCTTAAAAATCCCAGACCCCACTCTTTTATCTTGAGATATTCTTTCCCCCAAGTCCGTCCCAACAGAGAATTCATTTTCCCTTTTGTTTTACATGACAAAAAATTCATTTGGAACGGCATTTCCAGTCTTGGATGGATTTGCTGAGAAACTCATGCAGGGTTGTGCACAGTCACAGTAATGGTGATGAAACTTCTTTTCATGTGAGAGTAACATAATGATGACACTAAAACTTGATATGAAACATATCAGTAAAAAGGGAAGGAGAGGACTTGGGTTGGAGCAGGGCCTGGTTCACGATAGAGCTCCGCACACGAGCAGAGGTGTGAAGGGTAAAAGCTCAGAGTTTTTCTGAGGATGGGATCCAGATGTACGGGCCTGACTGCTCCTCGATTATCATCTTGATTTTACTGTAGATCTCTTCTAGTGAGTCACCCTGGACTATGGCTGTGAAGGGAGATTAAAAACCAGCAGATTATGTTTTATTAAACAGTAACAGCTATAGTCTCCGTCCAGGTGGGTCGCTAATCTCACAGAGAATCTCCTTAGAGAATCTCCATTGTTTTATACTGACTGCAGAATATGAGAAGAGTTAGGCATGCGCAAAGTGAGGCAGAATTTACCTGTAAAATACTCCCCAAATTCCTGTTCAAGCTTCATTGCCTTATCAAAGACTTTATTGGCTTGTTCATACGTTTGTCTCTTATTCATTTCCCTGTAAAACACACCAACGTGCACATACCACCTTAGTGGTAGGATATAATATGATATTTCATGTTGCATATCTATTCCGCAGACAAAGTATGAACTATACCTCAAGATGGGTAACTGAATAGTTAAAAACTTACATTAGAGCTTCAACAGATTTTGGCTTGATAAAAATGGAAATCGGATAGAGTTGTGCTTGTTGGAGTCTCTTTATGGCATTCCCAGACACATCCAGAATACAGTGCTTCCCCTAGAAGAGAAAGACACAAAGACACAAATTTCATGGTCAGTGCCAGCAAAAACTGCTAAAGGGAAACGTGTAAAAATAGTAAACAGTGTTCATGGAATCTATTAAGACACTCTGGAATGTTTGCATTAGCATGAGGACGCCATTACAAACCCTCTCAGCCACCGCTCGAACAGACAGAATGCTGGTCCCGTAGAGATTCTCGTTAAACTGGCCTGCTTCAATAAACTTATTATCCTGGATGTCTTTCTCCATCTGCTCTCTCGAGGCTACAAAGTGGTAGTCCTGCCCATCCAGTTCATTCTCTCGCCGTGGACGAGTTGTATCTGGGATGGGGGTTGTTGAATGAACTTAATGAACTTTATTAAGTTCATTTGTATTGACCAAAAATCATTTTGATTGATTAAATAAATACATAAAATAAATAAACTTGTATGGAAAAAAACAAACTGGACACGGGACATTTCACTTACGTGGAACACAGGATCCAAACTTGTGTGGGAATTCTGAGATCAAATCATCATTTATCCTGTCCTTCATTGGACCCAAGATGATCACAGGCCTTGTATAATGAACTAGATGAAGAGAGAAAGAAATAAAAGACAAATAGTCAAAAATGACATGAAACTTCAACCTCTGCACAGATGTTCAATACTTAATATTCACTCTCCTGCCTGGTCACTGGCTCATATGATAAAATACTCACTCTCCTGCCTGGTCACTGGCTCATATGATAAAATCGTATCCTCTTGACCCTCTGGAGGGCAGGAAAAAAAATCAAAAGAAATTTAATGGAATACTTCACTTTAACAAAAAAAATAATTATTTTAAAAGGCTGTTTTCTACTTGCTCTCATGCAAAAATGTGCAAATCACTTACTTGAGCTGCTTTCACTGTCACTCGTATTGGATGTCAAACACTCTGCAGAATGAAAAGGAAGCTTATAAATGCCAGTGCAGGAATGTCTGAAAATGTCAACATTTCTACATTTCACTGTTATGCTCAGAAAGGAAAATAAAGAGCAGAGAAAGGGAAACAGGCCTTGTGCTCAGTCACAGCCTCTACGTCCTGTACAGGGAAGTGGTAGGAGGCAGCAGTAATAGGAAATGAAGTATTTCCTCCTACAAAGTCCCCAGTGACCTCCACTCCCTGGTTAGGGTTTCCTATGACCTTGACTTACACTAGATACTGATACTGCCACACATGCCAATGTAAATAGTGTATTTAGTTAACTACAGGAATCAAATGGTGCACACATCAGATGCTTAAGATTCCTCAGGTGTGAACTGGTGGTTTAACAGCAATTAAATCTGAATTACAATTCAGTGGCAAGTAATTCAATCAAGGGGCAGCTTGGTTTTGCTTTGTAATGAACACTCAGCGTCCTAGCCTAGCAAAACTATTAGCTACCTTTCGCCAAGTAGCTTCCAACTGCATGGGTGTGTAATGTGTCAAGAGTAGGTGGGAAACATCACAGAATCTAAACAAGCTAGATGACAGTTTCATAGCAGAATGCCTGTCTTGTGTTTCTCAATAAATGAATAATCTGTATTGAAAATAACAAATCATTAAAGAATAAACATGTTTTGTATTTGCAGTAATGCTTTAGGAGCTGAAGTAGAACTAATTCAAATAAATGAATTAAATAACATCCTCCCTAAGAAACAACAATCACAGACGTGCTGCAAAAGTCTTAAGGCACTTTAACAGCAGCAAGGCTGTCTGATATGCTGCTCTGAGAAGGTTCAATACATTTGCAATGTCCAAGTCCCTCTAGCATTAAATACTGACTGGTTGGATCACATCTGTTTCCAGAAAATCATTTGCATGAAAAGTTTTTGTTTGTTTGTTTGGGTTTTCTGTGGGGTGGGAGCAAGAGAGAGTAAAGCCCAAGAGAGAGTAAAGCACAAGAGAGAGTAAAGCCCAAGAGAGAGTAAAGCACAAGAGAGAAGACGAGAGAAACAAATCTGGGTGTGGCACAGCCACTGTGAGGGCTGGTTCTGAGCTAAAGGGACATCTGTTCGACAAATACAACCACACACTTACTCAAACTCTTTGATCCATAAAAGTCATCGCTTAACCCTGGGAAGTCCTGAGTGTCCCGACAGGTGAGAGCAGAAACAAACGAGAAAAGAAGAGGAAAGCAGACAGGAAAAACAGATGTTAGTGACAGGACGAAAGGAGAGGTGCGGTGCTGGGGATCAAGAGAGCCTAACACACTGACTGTGCTGGGGATCGAGAGAGCCTAACACACTGACTGTGCGCTGAAAGATCTGGGTCTGTTCTTAATGTGCATCACTAACACAGACGTTGATTAGGTTATTAAACAACAGGGACCAAAAGGAGTTAGAACAATACCTTCAATGGAATATGCAAAGGTACAGGTTTCACAGGCAGATCAATTTGGTCAAGCACAGCATTTGAATGTTAGTGCATCTCTAAACCACTGAGCAGCAGATACCTGCAGTGGCCCATAGAGCAGCCAGAGGTCAGAGAGCAGTTTGCTCTCTCAAGGGCTCTGTGGCATCTAGAGGAGGCACTTAAAGGAGGGACAACAGCCAACCACAGAGTGAGTGACAGCGAGAGGAGGACGAAGGACGAAGCATGGAGGACGGCGTTAGAGCCCTTGGCCTCTCTGGGATCGTTACTCACGTTCGGTCTCCACCAAGTCCTGCACAATATTCTCTTTGCTCTTGTAAAAGGGGAACTTGCGTGAGAGGTTGAAGCTTTTTTTGCGCTTCACTTTGACAGGCTGCTGGGAGACGGTCAGACGATGGGGATGGAAATGAGACATGGAACAAACACAACAGAATGGATTTCAAATGTGGCTGATGGCTCAACCAAAAAAACATGGGGGGGGGGAATCACCAGATCACCACCATACAAATAATAATAACATAAAAACCTGATGGAAATATATGCAGCAGGGACAGTGAATGGTAACAAATGTAAGATAAAAAACAACCTCTTACTCTGATAAAATCTACTAATTATATCACAGTTACTTAAACTATGAATGCAATCCACAAAAGGGCTAAAAAGCTATATAGAGCAGTGTAGAGCTGTATGTACTGAACACTGAATGTACTGTGCCTGAGAACCTTTATAACACATTAGTGCAATACAATCAAAGGTGACGAGCAACACCAAATATTCAGCTGTCTATGAAAGTGTGACGAGGGCAGTGGTGCAGGGGCTGCAGGTGGTGTCCGAGTGCAAACGTCTGGGTGTGGGTGGACCCATGATCTTCACACACCCAGTGAGACGGGAGAGAACTCTGTAATAAGATCCTCCTATTCTCTTACTACAATGAGAACAAACCCATTCCCAGACTGAGGGTCTGGGGATCGATGTCTGACGGCGCACACACAACTGCGAGAGGGAGAGTTGTGCTCTTCCACCACACTTACCCTGTTGGACTCGATCATGCCTGTCCTAGCGTGGAACTTGACTGTTTTTAACCGGGCTCGCTCTTTCTTTTCCACCCTACAAAGCATAAAAGGTTTTGACTGCGATATACCTGCTGCACTGCACAAGCAAACGGTTTATAATATGGTTAAAACAGTGTGTGAGACTCCACTGAATTAACGTTACACTGAATTAACGTTACATTGGATTCACACTGAAACATCTGTTTCTATAACATTTCCTAAAAGACTGTTGTTTTTAGTTTAATGCATCTACAGTTCATTATGTATGTTGTACATATAGTATATTGTGTATGCAGTGGTACATATTCCATGGATACACCTAGAGTGTAAAAAATGACCTATGAATGTGTAGCCTTAGGTTGTAATGACTACGCTGTGGACTTTGGAAGAAAAAGGCCAATCATTTGCTAGAGCCTCTTTAATAAAGCACATTGTGAACTCGTGCAGTGCTGCCGTGAGTTTAGTCGAGGGTGGCAGATAAGCCTAGCGCTACCTTTTCTTGCTGGGAATGACCCCGATCTGTTCACTCTCCCCGTGGGGTGTGACCAGCCGCGCCTGCCACCACTCGTCATCAGAAGCGTTGATGACGTGCAGGATGTCCCCGTAGGAGAAACTCAGGCCCTGACTGGGTAGACAGCTGTCCCTGGTCCGGTCGTAGTCAAACAGAGCCCTGCACAAGATTTACAGAGACAGAGAGAAACGTTTACCTTCTGAGTTTAACACTCTGTTCACATTCTACTGCTATCATTAACCTTTCATTAGTCCATTTTTGTAACTTTCTAATAACCATCAGGGAGGAAAGAGATAATGTTATAACTGGGTGGAGATAAACACACTTTAATTTGCTCATGTTGGGTGAATTTTTCCTAAGTGGTAAGGAATATGTAGAACAAAGACTCAAGAGTCATGCTTCCTCTATTTTTACCTCGTTGGACAGGTAAGACCTAAAAGAAAGATGAAGAACCTGCTGCACTGGTTTCACTGCTCTTCTAGAAACACTCTCTCAGGACCCACTGGTTTCACTGCTCTTCTAGAAACACTCTCTCAGGACCCACTGGTTTCACTGCTCTTCTAGAAACACTCTCTCA
>JAOYMR010000009.1:17867884-17886611 GCA_025802075.1 Tenebrosternarchus preto | reverse complement strand
GGATGAGTGTGAGGGTAACTGTAGCTCTGTACATCTTTATACTCATTTTCACTTCAAATTGAGCAGTTATAATGTGAAGTTGATTGATGGCCTGATTTATGGTCCATGGTAGATTCTGTTTGACTGAGAGGTCACTATTTAATGAAACAGTAATGAATGTGAAAACACTGGTTTAGTGACATGTTCATTGGTGCACTTGTGTTAATCCTCCTGATAATTTCCTGATACGCCTGAAATGCTTTTAAACAGTCATAATCAGATGCAGGCAACATTGTTCTGAACGTTTATTAAAGGCACGTTTATTATTTGCCGTTTCCAGGTGAGGAACCAAGTGAGGAACCTGCTGAACAATCTTGAATTTTATTTGAGTTTATGGAGAACAACAGGGTGGTTAGTGTACAACCTTGAGCAAACCCTGTGTTCAGGAGAAGCAGTGGGAGAAGGTTATAAATGTGGTCTTGCTGGAGTCGTTCTCTCAGGAACTGATGGAACTTTGTGGGTAATGGCAAATCCAATATCTGGAAAAGCTGCATAGGTCCTAAAATCCAACTCTGAGAGATTTTTTTCCGTTACGTGAGGGTAATTAATGGGTCTGAAGTCATGTTTAGTCACATTAAAGGTGTCGCCATTTCTGGAGCGTAGGTCAAGAGCCGGGGAGGGGGGGGGGGTATTGGAATGGAGATGATTTCTCTCTCTTCTGAGAAAAATGTCTGAGAAACAGAATGGTTTGTTTATGACTATTAAGAGCTGGTTTCTAGTTTCTGTCTGATGCATGCTCTTTCAAATGCATCCAGATGTTTGGGGGTTTTTTTGTTTGTTTTTTTTAACATTTAGGTAGTTGCTCATCTTAAATTGTTCAACTTTAAATGCACTTAAAAGCAGTTCATCTTGGTAGGCTGTGCTTCATGCAAATAAGACTGTTTGATTTAGAGGATTCTCTCCTCCCGTCTCTGCTGGATTAGGTGGTGCCAGATTCTGATGCCCATCGAGCAGGACTTCAGGAAGGAGATCAGGTGCTCTCAGTTAATGAGGTGGACTTTCAGGACATTGAGCACTCAAAGGTAAGAGAGCCGTAAAGGAACCTGAGCTGATGTGGGTTTCTTTTTCCCTTTTCACACCCACACTGTAGCTCCCTGTGTGTTTGCTTTAGGCTGTGGAGATTCTGAAGACTGCCAGGGAGATTTTGATGAGAGTTCGCTACTTCCCCTACAGTGAGCTCTGCCATTCCTTTCATGGTACTCGCACGTCACGCTGGTGTCTAATCTGTGAAATTAATCGATTCGTGGTCTCGTTTTTTTAGATTACCAAAGGCAGAAGGAGAGGACAGTCCACTAGGTGGCAGATGTGTGCCGAAGAGTGAACAAGTGAGTCACGGAGGCGCCCGTGTTCTGTCCAGCATGTTCATCTCAACTCCTTTTCTTTGACCAATGCTGCATTCAGATGTTGTCAGAGGTACAAAAATTATTAGTGTAACCCCAACACGGCTGTCCTTGTGATTTAGGAGTGTAGTCATAAAAAGACGAATATAATGATCTCGTGCAAGTAAAAGATGAAACTGGAGCCTTTCAAAACACTGTTTTTAACCTAAAACAAAAGAACACTGAACATGCTTATGCAGAGTTGAAAAACGTGCTCTTGGGAGAGCTGTGTCCTCCATCTACATCACATCCTTACTTGAGGTTTGTGTACATAATAAGGACCTTTGGGGGTGGGTGTGACTGTGGTATGAACATGCTACTTAATCATCTATAGTATGGATATTGCATGGAAATGTGATAGATTAATTATTTAAATAGTAATTGGCATTTTGAGCTCAACAGGGACTCCTTATAATAGGATGATGTGTGATAGTAATCAGTCTTTCTTACCACTGCGATGCTTTTTTTAAGGTGTATTTTGTTTATGAAAAGCAAGTACAAAGGATGTTGTTTCTTCATCGTTTTGCAGCCTGCTGTCCTACTGACTGGTGTATTTGCTACTGAACGATATAATTCTCATTAACTTATAGGAACTCTTTAACAAATTAGAACCTCTGTGATGTGGTTTAGGGAGCCTTTTGTGTACAGTTCACTGGTGAAAAATGAGGTGATATTTTAACCATTTGAAGCATCTTGTATAGCACCTTTTAATAAACAATGTATCCTTATTTCTCTCTATTTTTTATTACTTAAATGACGTGAATGTGAGATTACAGATAAAACACATGTCTAAAGTTGTTTATTTACTGAGGAACATCAGAGGACATTAGCATTGTGATGATCGACTTCACTAGCAGGATGATGACATGCTTTCCTTCTCAGGGTCTTTTATTTGTTGTACATCAGCGTTTCGGGATCCAGTGTGGGATGCGTGCTGGAGCCTCTCTGTGGGCTGGAGGGAGCCGGGGAAGATCAGGAAGGGCAAACGCAAAGGTGGCGTTTCTGGGGCAATGCAGGGCTATCCTGGGCTGAACCTGCAGAATATGTGAGCTTGAACAATAAGTGAAGGCTGCTTGACCTTGTGCACTAGCCCTCGTGGGTCAAAGGTGACTGTAGGAGTTAGACTCTATAACTCTGAAGCAGCCCAGTGCAAACCGGCTCCTGTTTTGATAGAATAGGTGGAAATTCCCCCCTCCCTCTTGGCTACTTAAAATCAAATCATTTACACACACACACCCATATAAACACACCCTCTGAGTAGTGCAAACATGCCTATACGAAGCACAGTGACTGTGCAGGTTTACATAACTCAGCCATGTGCTTTTAGCAGGAGGCAAGAAATATCATATATATCTAGGGAAATGCCTTTTTCAACTTAATAAAAAGGGTAATTTCCTTCATTTACAAAAGTTTAAAAGTAATCAGAAAACGTCACAGCAATAATAAGTGTTTTCTCTTTTTGGAGCTTGAAAAGATTTACATACAAGGTTTGGCAAATGTTAAACTCCAGGTGTGGAAATAAATAAACTGTGCCTGCTTATAAGACGATTCTCAGAGACCTAATGTTAAAAACTAAGATGTAAACATATGAGTCACTTCTGTGCCATGTACCATAGACCACACTGGCTAGAACACACAAACATGGCTGCTCTGCCTGCATAGTCGGTTGAGGGTCTGATTCTTGCTGCGTTCTGTGGCTGTTCTTCAGCTGCTGTCCTCGTTCTCCTGGACCTGTTGCGTAGAGCTTTCGTCCACGTTCTCCAACGAGTCTGCGTGCTGGATAGCCAGCTCTGCTACGTCCATCGTGGGAAGCTGACTTTGTGTAGGGTACAGCCAGGGCTTGTATTCTGGAGAGTTCTGGGCCTTCCATGTTGCGTAGTTCTGACCCGCCTTGTACACACTTCTCATAACCTACAGAGGAAGGAGGAGGCACAACCACTGACGCATACGGCAAACCCTCATTGTTTCTATGGCAACGGAATGTTGCTTTACAGGACCTGATTGTGTCTTACAGACTTTCTCTTCCCCCTCCCCTTAATGAAACTTACTTTCTGAATCGGGTATTTGTGTGGGCACAAGCCAGAACGATGAGACTGTTGGTGTGGTTTCCACAGACTTAAATCTAGTCCTCATTGTAAGTAATGAAAATGTTAGTATCATTAATGTTTGCGGTTTGCCTCCAGGCCATACAATCTCAGTCTTCACACGCAAACGACGCGCGTTGGTCTAACTAGTTTAAAATAGCAGAACTGACTATCTTGTCCCATTAAACTAGATGAGCATGTTCTACATGATTTTCTATTTAAAACAACGTAGAAGACTTTTGAAGTGGTTTTAAAGGTACAGCTGATCAGCGTAGGGAAGCCAGAATTGTGAGTAGCCACTTTTAAAAATAATGTAAAGCATAAAATTAATTCTAGAGCAAAGAACTGTGTCAAACGTTCCCAGTGCGTCACACTTCCGGAGTGCGTGATGAACTGTATCGTTAATCATACGTTAATCATATCGTTAAACGTACGACACGATACTCAAGTCCTATTCATAGAGTCACCGAAGAGAAAACCAATCAAAACTGACCCTCGCCAAGAGAGATGATTAACTGGCGTTGATTAATCAGTGGTAACGGTGAAACGTTCAATAAAAACGGAGCAGATTTGTAACGTTCATGGAACTGCATGGTTTTGTTGAGTTAACAGTTTATGCATTTCTTCTAATCATGGCAGGGCAGCAAAATTTACTTGCGTATGTGCCCAAATGCTGTTAGACAAAAGCTCATACGATCTACATCGGTTTCCTAACGGAACATTTAGAGCTGGATACGTTCAGATGGTATTTTTTTTTTTGCGGAGCGGTTGTCTATTCTATTATAAATAACTAAAGTCATATGCAAATGTAGAGAAACTATGATAGAATGGTATGGTAGAAACTATGGTAGCTCCACATGCCAAGCAAGTATGCTGCCAATCCACCTAATGAATACGCTATTAACGTCATTTGCTATGAACATTACGTCATGTTTTACGAACTGATGTCCTTAACACCTGATACCTGAACACTGTGCCACTTTTCGTCGTGAATGACCAAATTTACAAATCTACAGTAAAAGTGATTGTTATACAGCAAGCGCTTGAGGAAATAGTCCTGCTCTAACCATTCGGAAATGTGGACACTTTCACACTGTTCTGCTTCCAGTTAGTGATGTGAATGTGTTACAAGGGAAGTTTTTTTTAATGTTTTCGGTTACAGAACCAGTAACTGTTGGTTTTGAAAAAAAATAAAATGCATAGTTTCTACTGATTAGGTACAGAGTATTTTATTTTTTAGTGGTCGAATAAATTTTGTTTAGAAGTTAGGCCACACTTAGCAGGGAAATCAGAAAAACAGATGTCTTATTTCTTCAGCATCCCTCCGTAATAATCCCACAAACAAACACAAGCACGTTAAGCAAAACTTCAAAAAGATCAAAATTAAGTAAGGTGACCATCAAACCAGAACTCCACATCAGGCCTTCAGAGCTTCTGTGGTCAAGCTGGACCCAAAACCTCAACTTAAAACTAACAAAAAAATAAATAAAAATTCACTTACTTTGGGAGCCAGGCTCCGAGATGCAACGTTGACTGCCCACTTGGGAAGAGAGCCTAATGGATGAGAGCATTGATGAGAGACAATCCTCAGTCATTTTCACTGAGTGTTGCCAGCCAAAGCATGAGAGTAGTGGAAGAGCCCTAGACCTTCCCTTACCTTTGGGATCAGCTTGTGAGAGGTACGTGAAACTGCAGCTGTTTGGGCCTGTTGGTTTCACCAAATAACCTGTCAGAATGGAGACCGCCCTCACCAAGTCCTTACGTGGAGGGTATTTCTGCAATAAATAAGAGCCCCCATTAACCACATTAACACACAGTAGAACTGTACAACTGTAGAGTAACATGGTTTACACCAATAAGTTGCTTAAGAGTTTAAGATTTGAGTTTGCTATGTGCACAAAACTAACAATATGTAGTGGGCAAATGAACATTATATTAGCAAAGATACATAATACTGACGTACCGGATGCTTGACAGAGTGGTTAATGATGATGTATTCATCCGCAGATGCCCTCCAAGAACGCAGGGTAATTACATCTCTGTTTTTCAGTGGCCGAGGACACAACCCTGCATATCGAGAGTAAGAACCCTTTAAGAATATGGACTTAAATTTTCCATCATCCTCTTGCGCCTCAAGACTTAGAGACGCGTCACTCTGGTAAGGGGAAAACTCACATGAGTAGTAGCCCACGTCGATAGTGGGTCCGAGACGAGCTATTTCGAAGCTCTCGAGCATAGCGGGGTCCCATGTCTTCCGGTACTTGTTATCATGAAGCACATCATACATCGTGGCAGCTGAGACGTCGCTTATAGTGATTTTACACTGTGGAAAGACACATCCCAATCTATGATTTATTCTCATGGCAAACCAGTCAGTGTTGTACAAATAAAACGATAAATTTTGTACTATGAAGTTCAATTGACACCTTTTTTCCCCCGATACAATCGGTAGCGTGACAGCGAAGCGCACTCAAATGACTGTAATGTAACAGGCCCCAGGTATGTGAAAAGACTCACCTTGATTTTATGCACCTTGGAGACGCCGCTGTTGTTCCCCTGTGAGGAAGATAAAGGTGGCACTTCCACCCAGACCTCCATTCCGTTCTTATTGTACTTATTTTGCCAGTTATCAGTCGTCATACACTGTCTTCTAAAGTCACAAAAATCTGATTCGTCGGGAATAATTCGTGAACTCATATTAAAGGATTTGCCAAAATATCCAATAACAGACAAAAAAAATCCTCAGAGTTAAATTCACTACCAGAATAAATCTGCCGTTCAGAAACACTATTAGTGTCTATACAGTCCAGCGCCAAGATTGTTACTGCAGTCTGGCAGCAAGTCGCTCTCCTAATCTCGTTTCAGCCTTTCAAGTTTGACTGGATATTTTCTCGAGTTATTCACCTATCGACAGCGCTGCAAAATCCAACTTCCGGAAGTGCAGGTGTAATCTCTTCAGTGCATAACGAGCACGCTGGTCTTGAGAGGCCCGCAGCTCTTACTCAACACAAAGCAAATGTAACTCTGAACAGCGGCTTAACTTCATATATTCTAGTTGTCGACTGTAATATTACCACTTCCTTCAGATTTAAGACGTGTCCTCGATGTTTGCACATCTCAGCTGTGTTACAGTTCGCCACCGGCCCATCCCCCGATATTCGTCGACCGAAACCGACTGTAAGGAGTTGACTTCCACATTCTCGTTGAATTGTGCATTACTGCTCATGAACGCGCATCTCAGTTCACCCAGTCTAATTTAAATTACTATCACAGCTCTTAATAACTGAAAGCCTTTGAAAATAATTCCGTCACTGACGGCACCCAGAGTTTTCTCGTGGTCCACGTTAGAAGAAAAGGGTAATTCATGAATCTGTGGGTAGTTTCCATTTAACAAAATTATGTACTCTGGGACACTTAATTTATATACATGAGGCACAAACTGTCTAAATAAGCACGTCTTAATGATCTAAGATGATATTTTATCATGTATTTTTGCAGAGAGGAAGCTCAAAAGGGACCCAATTTGTAATATCAAAATAATCAGGACAGGTCAATAAATGTTTGGTGAAATATTTTTATTTCGTGTGATACACTTCAGTGTTTCTTTAACCTTCTCAATTTTTACAGCAGATAATAGTACATATTTCCACACAAACTTTGCTAAACACTAGTAGACAGCATATTTCAAATAGACAAACACACTTCAGAATAGCACACAACTGAATATTCAGTCAGTATCAACTGGTAGAGCTGTTCAGAAGAGTTGGTTCTTGTAATTAAATACTTACATATCCAAATAATACCAAATGCTAACATTTTAAAACAAGCTAGCTGACAGGTATGTGTGTCTGTGTTACCAGAAAGTGTACAGCCGAAAGTGTGCGGGCATGAGTGCGTTTGTGTGTGTATGAGAGTGTCATACCTAGGGCCATTCAGACCGTGTTCTTAAACTACACACAGAGCATACCATCAGTAGGGAAAGGTCGTAAGTAGTGTGACCATAGAGATGAGAACACTTCACAACCAGAGCTCTGTGATACTGTAGCCAAGCAGAAATACAAACCTGAAACCAACTGTGTGTTTCTCCAAGTGTTAATATCTGCCATTCAGGCCAAGCGTACAACATTTTCTGTTACTAGTGAGATAAATAAATTAACACATAAAAGCAACAGTTGTAAAAACGAGCAAATAGCAACAGGTTAAATTCCTCAAGACGTTTCTCTACACTAAACAATAGCTGCAGGTAAGGAAACCCCTCTGTGGCTCTGTGCAGCTGTACAGGCCCCAAGCACACCGCTACGTGGGCTGCATTCGGTGCACTATGACTGAACAAGCCAGGAACTGTGTTAAAAGCGCCCTCAGATAACACGCTGTCCTACAACAGTATACCAAACACAATCCAAAAACAATGACACGGAGTACAGAAGAGATACCAAATGCAGCTGTTGAAACTGGTACACCCTCGACTGTAAATGATCCACGGTGCCTTAACTCACTTCATGACATGTTTATTACCCTTTAGTACATATGTAGTTTTGCTATTATGGTTAGATCTGAATTACAGTTTATGGCTGTTACATAATACAGGTTTCATGTTTAATGAAACTAAGTATATAGAATAAATTTTTCTTTTGAGAATGTATATCCACAGCTGTACATCTTTCCCCAGATAAGTTTGCTCAAGTTCCATGCAATCCCAAAATGCCTTGCGACAAAAAACAACAACAACAACAACAAAAGGGAGTGAGCCTGACTGGATGCAGAGGTTTGTTTAAAAATAACCTCATTCTAACTTCGTAGTCTTTGGCAAAAAACCTAAAAAAATATATAAAACAAACTGTAACAAAAGAAAAAAAAAACCTACTGGTCCCCAACACTAAATCTGATAACATCCAATTATGTGTTACTGCGTAAGATGTTCCACATGTTGATATCAGGTTTAACTTCACAATAGCACTGAGCTATGAGACATTCCTTCGCTCAAAGCCTGGATCAGAGTCAGCTCTTCTGCTTTCCTCAAAGAGCATCAGAAGAACTGTCAAAGTAAGAGCTCATACTCAGATACTCAGTAACCAGCACTTCCAGTTCCTTATAGACAATGCCATGTTGGATTCTCTTGCCATTTTCTTCACTGAAACTAAATGACAAGGCATGGAGACCTTGGTCCAACATAAGCTGAATAAACAGAAACTTCACAATGAAGGCAACAGCACTGATGTCAAGCACTTGTCAAAGACCCAAAGAGCAACCGAGCCGATAGGGTCTGCAGTCTTATATAATGCCATGCAGTTAGAATAGACGGGAATCCCATGAGTATTTAACCTATGCTGTGATTTTTTTCCCTTTAACATATATATATATTTTTTATAATCTGTTAATACAGAGTAATAGCACATCCACACAGTTACTCCAAAAAGTCACTGAGTCAAGGGGAAATTAAAGGTTCTCCGAGTGATGGCGCAGAGCCATGGACTGGAGCAAGTGGCCACTGAGAGACAAGCTGTTGCGGAGGGAGGGGGGCTGTGGGCGGGGCTGTAGGCAGGCTCTGGGGTTACTAGCAGGAGCAGCTGCTCTCGGTCACGGGCAGTTCTGGTGGCTTTTCCAGTTTGATATCAATCACTGAGAGAGTCGTGTTAAGGACAACCACTGTACACACACGTCATTCACAGTGAAGTACACCTGCTAAAGATGAGGGGATTAGAGAGGACTGAACATATGGAACAGGTGTTAATACTCAAACATGTAAGCCATGACTCCTTAGTGGAACCTGGGTGTTATCAATTATGATTATTGAACCATGATAAACTAGTAATAATAATAATAATAATCCATGATTCTGAAGCATTAAATATGCAACATCAAAAATCTCTAATCTGAGATTTAGAGAATCTAAATATGCACATTACTGTTAAGATAACACAGACTTGTGTGGCAGCATTCACAGGACGAGCGCACACACCACCACAGGACGAGCGCACACACCACCAATCCCTCCTCTTAAAGGATACTGTTCTCTTTGCTCTTCTCTGGTGTGTTATCCATCCCAGGCAAGGCTGCAGCAACACGGCGAAACAGCTACAAGAAAAGTACAATTATGCCAAATTCTGCTACACAAGAGTAAAAGTACACACCAAACAAGAACAACGGCTGAGCACCACTGGGATCTATTCTTTACCGTTAGGAGGGGGACATGTAATAGTATATTCAACTTGGAATACAACTAAATAAATATATTATTATAATAATAAAAAATTATCAAGCCTCTAAAACCAAACCAAGTCCTGTGCAGTGGGTCTGTCTGCAGGAGGACACCCCTGGCCCCGGAAACCCTGCACGCGGTCCTTTCAAACCGCAAACAAACTTGCTCAAGACAAGACAAAGAGACCACAGAGCAGCCGCTAGCAGAGGGGCCGTGTCCTCCTGATGCGTGTAAAGAAGGCCAAGCACAGGCGAGGGCGAGACAGAGCAGAACAAAAGCCACAGCGAGAGAGAGATAAAGAGAAAGAGATAGAGAAAGAGAAAGAGAAAGAGGAAGAGAGCAGCTGAGGAGGGCTGGCTGATAAGGGGCAGGTTGGGCCAGGCTGTCGTCATTTCACTGAGTATATACCTGTTTGACATTGTAGCCAGTCTTTGCACTGGTTTCAATGAACATGACATTCAGTTCCTTAGCCCTCTGCTCTCCCTCCTCCGTGGTGATCTGTCTGCTCAGGTCCGAGCACGGACGGAGGGACAGACGGTTTGGGGGGGGGGGGGGGGTGTCGTCCGAGCACGGACAGAGGGACAGACAAAGGGGAAAAGAAAATGTCAAAAAGAAGAGGAAGGGAAGAAAAGGGTTAGGGTTAGAGAGGAAAGAAAGGACACAGAGAAATTTTGACATCAAATTAGTAAGGAGGAAAGGGGAAAGATTAGTTGTTTGTACTAATATGCTTTTAAAAGCTGATAAGAAACCACAGGTCTGGTGAAAAATGGCTGAACATCTCAATAAGTTGAGAAATGTCAATGACAAAAACACCAGTGAGGGTCATTCACACGGAACAGTCACTACTGTGCCCAAATCCAACAGTTAATATCTTAAGAGAAGGATGATACAGACACAATCATCTTCTTGGTTCGATTTGCACACCTATGATTCAAGACCTACCTGCTTGACGTTATAACCAGCCTTGGCACTGGTCTCTATGTACATCACATTGAGTTCCCGAGCTTTTCTCTCTGCAGCCTCTACTGAAACTTGCCTGCCATAGTCCAGTGGAAAGGAGGGTGTGGACGTGGTGCAAATCATAATGGTGATGAAGACAGCAGTGATAACAGGAAATCAAAACAACTAAAATAACCTTCATGGAAATAATAAGACTGAGCAATAATATGATTTACAAAAAAAAAAAACTAACATAATTCCAAACTTGGTGATGAACAGGAGACAGCGGCAAAATCATAAGGACTAAAACAAAACAGGGTGCTGAACGCATACAGTATAGAGCAAACACAGGAGGGAAAAGCCTTCAGTAACTGGAGGCTGGGAGAGAACGTCCATGCTACTGAAAAGGCCCAAGGGGGAACAGGACAAATATGTTCTAACTTTAAGGATCCATTTCCATTATTACAATACCTTTTATCAGCCAAGTCTGTTTTGTTGCCAACCAGCATAATAATGACATCACTTCCTCTCTCTGTTCTGACATCATCTATCCATTTTGAAGTTTGCTGGAAGGAGTTGAGATCTAAAAGGTAGAAATAATACGTCAACACAGATCACCTGCAGCTGTCTCAATGATTTCAGACTCCATTCATTAAAAATGATCACACTCACTCCATACCAAAAGCAAGTTCTTACAGGAAGCTGAGCTTGTAGACTGTTAGTTTAGAAGCTGCACAAACGATGAAAAGCTGTTTAGTTGAAACTAGAATTTGTCAGGGCAGCGGTGAGCTAAGAATCTAAATGTGTTGCTGTACAGTAAATATCTAAAGCAGTCAAGCGATTATTATTTTTTAAAAATATTTTGGAAATGCCTTTAATTATTAAATCCCCAGCTTCTCTTTACAGGAGACAATGGGGACAATGGGATGGGTAGAAAGAAAACAAAGAAAATGAATAAAATAGAAATAAAACATTTAATTTACAGATTTGCAGTGGCAGTGGAGCTTCTAGACCTGCTATGAACCTGAAGGCACCTGCTGGACTATGTTACCTGCCCTCTGGGTAGAAGCACCTGCTGAATTATGCTACCTGCCCCCGGGGGACACAAACAAGCATCACTGTGACTCACTGGTGATGTCATAGACCACCACAGCGATAGTGGAGTCACGGATGTAGCTGGGGATGAGGCTACGGAACCGCTCCTGCCCCGCAGTGTCCCACAGCTGCAGCCGAACCTGGGGGTCAGTCGCCCGCATGCAGACCACACAGAGAAAGAGAACGGGGGGGGAGACAGGGACAGAAACAGACAAGAATGAAGATACAAGAGAGCAGAACAGAATGCGAGAGAGCAGGGTTAAAAGAAAGACTATGGAGAAACGCATCTCAACAGTTACTACATCACCCCGCAGAGGCAATGCACAGCTCAGTGAATTACTCAGAGGAGTTTTAGAAGGCTTCATTCCATGCAGGCAAGCAGGTGTGATTCGAGTGGTGCAGGTGTGATTCGAGTGGTGCAGTCCCTCACTGCTGCTCCTCTCTGGACGTTTTAAGAATGGCACTCTCAAGGCTAAAGTCATGCTGGACACTCTGGGAGCTCTGTGGACGTCCACGCGTTGCACTGCGATGGAACCATGAATGTTTGTTTCTTTCTTCTCCATGACCCTTTATTTTGTAGCTGCTTTCTGAGCATGTTTTACTTACAGCAGATCTCAATCAAATACGCCTGAGCAGCAAACCCTTAAGTCCCTCATCAGTTACATTCATGGGGGTCCTAAGCACTTTTCCCACCATCTGAAGGGAGAAGTACTAGGTTATCCAACATACTTATGAAGCTGTGAGTGCCATTCACATCAACAGCTCCCAAACGCACTTCACCATGTGGCGTGGGCATGACGCGGGGGGGGAGGGCAAAGCGTCTGCAGTAGCTAACATACTTGCTATGTCATAGACCACCACAGCAGCTGCAGAGTCGCGGATGTAGCTGGGGATGAGGCTACGGAACCGCTCCTGCCCCGCAGTGTCCCACAGCTGCAGCCGAATCTATGAGCGTTCACAGGGGAGCAGGCCAAGAGGCCCCCGTTCAGCGAGCAGCCGTGAGCGGGGTGAGCGTGGGAAGAGACACGACCCAACCAAAACAAAACAAAAACTAAAGTAAGTGGTGCAACACAGTGAGATGAGCAAGGTCATATGTAAATGAAATCTGGACTGATCCTGGGCCACTGTGGAGCGGAACATGCTGGACGGATAAGAAATAAGTCAAAATGTAACGTTATTTACAGGGACATTAACAGATAACGGGGGTGAAGGACATCTGGGAAAAAGCTTAAATGAGTCAGCATGGGTCACTAAATTGTATCTATTAAGGGATGCAAAATAAAGTTTTGCAATAGGAAAAAAAATTAAACAAGATGGATTAGCATTTACTGACTCAAAGATGTGCAGTTAACCATGGTAAATGCTGCTTACCGTACGATCTTCCAAATACATGGTTTTTGATAGAAAGTCAATACCAATTGTTGCCTAAGGATTAAAAAACACGTTAATATTAAAGTTCATAATAATCTCTGTTAATACATTTTACATAAGTGTACTCCAAGGACAAAGCACAATATCTAACACTTCACGTGATATTAAAATAACAGGTTATGGATTAAGTCTATGTTAAAAACGGCGAAATTAATCGAGTGGATGTCCAGGCATGGGGTTTGCTCAGTAGTACCTGGTAGGTGTTATCGAAGCTGTCATACATAAACCTGGTGATAAGAGAAGTCTTCCCAACTGTAGAAAAGGAAGCAAATGCTTTAGCAGAAATTCTACAAAAACGTTCACATAAAAACGTAATATATAGGCAACCATGTTTTAGTCATCAGAAATATGGTTGCGGAGTTGGCAACATGGGTGGCGTCTTTCATAGTAACGATTTAAGATGAGGGATCTTTTTTTAAGACACACATGTATAGCAGTCATACATGGACAGGGAGACGCTAGTAGACAGCCATTCAATTTCTGATGTGAAAATAACTAAAAGAGGGCGCTGCGTGGTAAGAGAGACACGTCACGGGGGATGCTGCACAGTGCGCGAGCTTGCCAGACTAAGCTGACGTTGCATAGAATTGAATACTGGTATTTTAGCAATCTGAGGGGTTAGCTAGGGGTTAGCTAGCAGTTAGCTAGCAATCTGAGGGGTTAGCTAGCAATCCGATGGGGTTAGCAATACGAGTTGTTAGCAAGCACCTGTGGCCAACTAGACATTAGCTACTCGTATATAGTTAGACAAATATAGCAACCAACAGAATAAGATTAATATCATAATCAAACTTTTAGATTCATATATTTTAAACATACTGTATAGAACAAAACTGGCAAATGTTATACAAAAAAATTATTTGTGTCAGCCAACCAAAAACAAACGTCAATGAGAGCTAACTAGCGTTGTTTGTGAGACAGCTAACTAGCTGGCTGGCTGGCTAACGTTAGCCAGCTAGCTGTGTAAGATAACTGCAGGCAGATTTCGCGTTGTCAGCCAGCCCAAAATACAAATAACGCTTCCTGGGTTCATACGTATATGAAGTTATCGCAGATTACTTCATATACTGGCAACAAAACCTCCAAATATCTCACACAAGACAATTATCTAGTTTCTTATTTCCACAGGGTGGAAGCTAACTTAGCAACGTAGTTATTTCCAGCTAGCCTACTAGCTAGTTAGATGTATTATCGCATAATCAAATGCAATATTGTACATAAATGCCCTGTAGTATG
Organism: Tenebrosternarchus preto; assembly: GCA_025802075.1. NCBI lineage: Eukaryota > Metazoa > Chordata > Actinopteri > Gymnotiformes > Apteronotidae > Tenebrosternarchus > Tenebrosternarchus preto. Next base: position 17,872,209 of record JAOYMR010000009.1, on the reverse strand, counting down.
ACAGAGATCTGCTATTGCTAATCAGTGATCTTTTCTTTAATCGTCTCTACTAACTTTCCCCGCACGCCAATGTTTTATCACAATATCAGGCCTCACATATCTAGACAGCTTAGCTAAGCTAAGAAAGAGCATCTTTTAACTTGGCCTGTTCATCGCTACTAGACGTTGGTGCATTTTAATGTGGTGTTACAGAGACCTGCTTACCGCTCTGCTCGCCCAAAAACACGAGCTTGAATTTCCGCAGGGGATTACCGAACTCTCCGCCGCCGGTCGTACTAGACATATTTATCAAGAGAAATAGACACTCGGTAGATAAGCAGGTTTGTTCAGTGTGCAGACGAAGGGCACTGTTCTCTCTCACCACGACTGTGGGATGGATAATGTTTTCTGTGTAATGTAGCGCCGCATAGTGACAAAGGGAGGTAGAGATGAGTATTTCAACTCTTAACCCGTTACTGCTGTCTCATAGGATGGGAATCATTGTTTTAAAGCGATGCGTGATAACCAAGTACTATATTGTAGATCTGATATAGTCTAGCTGTATTTCATACACTTGTGAGAAAAATATTAAGCCTTTCAAATGAACTGCATAGATGGCTCCTAAAATGTGTTGTTGCTGTTGTTTTTTTATTCAAGTCAAAATAACCCTGACGACAATATCGGCTTAAAAGTCTTTAAAAATCTTATTTACGATGCCATGCCATAAAATGTCATAAAAAGGCGTTTATGAAACAAACTGTATAAACAGTTATGGTTATCAGACGGTAAAGACCTTTATCATTTTCCATTATGTGCAACATTTCCAGCATGTTAAAAGAAATATTAAAGAAAATTGGTTGAATTGACTTGAAAAGGGTTAAAAAAGATTTCTGTAGTTTACAAACGGAAAGAAAATCAGCACCATTCTGCATCTCCTGTAGATACCTGTCAGGGTGCACCTCAGAATGTTTAAAGAGGTGTCAAAGAACCCTCTTCTCTTTTATAATGACTGAGTTCAGGTCTACCATAAGAAAGACTGAACAAGACTAGTGTTCAAAAGAGGTAACCTCAGAGTAACCCGACCCATCTCAGGTTTGATAAATGCCACTTAAATACTCCAATGGCAATACTAGAACACGTTTTGTGTATGGATGGGAAAACACTGACGTTTTTAGCACAAGTACACAGGTTTTGGGAAAACTACAGTGTACAAGCACGTTATTTCACATGTGAAGTATAGGGAGGGAAGCACACAGTCATGGGTCTAATTTTCTGCTTCAGTGGATGCTTGCAGTTATTTAAGGATCAATATGTTTCTCCATCTTAACTTCAGGTTGTCTGTGTTCTTAGCCTCAAAATAGGCTGAGCCATGCAAAATGACATGATCCAGACTACAGGAGTACATCAACATGACAGTGATCCAGACTACAGGAGTACATCAACATGACGGTGACTCAAGCAGAAAATGTATTTGAGAATGAATAAATTAGATCTAGGTAAAATGCAATGCTGTGACATTACCTGAAGCAGCGAGTCTGAGCAAGACGTGTCTAAAAAACATGCATACTAAAATGGAAAAAAGGATGAAATCATTCCTGTATGTACATGACCACTGCCAAAGGTTCCTTCAGTTCCTAAACCTTACAGTTTCTCATCTATAACAATGACTGTTCAAGACATGCTATTGTAAATGTCTGTTGTTCAGTTGGTAAATAGTACTGTATGTATTTATTATGATTTAGATGAAAATCAGATCACATATTAGGGGCACTGCAGAAATCAACATTATTCAGCTCAGAAATATTAGGGGCCATGCAAAAATCAAGATAAGTACATTCAGAAATCAACATAATTCAGTGACTAGCCAGTTTCTTTTACTGCCTGTAAGGTTTGTTGTCATTAACATAGAATTTCTGTCTCATGAGGACATGGTTTCCCTATGTGCCACTTTAAAACTGCTATTTATGAACTTTTAACAAGCTGTATAAGAGACAAGTTAATATAACTTAGAACTGGCTCGGGTTTAAAAATATTAAAATGACTATAAAAGTAGTATTAAAGAGTCATCAATCAAAACATTTATTTACTGTAGTTTTATTGAAAATGTACACCAATGAAATCTTACTACAATGAAATATTTCACAACGTTGTATTATGATAGGTGCTGGTGCAACTAAGGAGGAAGGGCAATTATGGAAGGTGCTGGGGTAACTAAGGAGGAAGGGCAATTCTGGAAGGTGCTGGGGTAACTAAGGAGGAAGGGCAATTCTGGAAGGTGCTGGGGTAACTGAGGAGGAAGGGCAATTATGGAAGGTACTGGGGTAACTGAGGAGGAAGGGAGATTATGGAAGATACTAGAAAATGTAGCCCATGGCCTTGGCACCCAGAAAGTCGTACACAGCGAAAACCGTCACATCGCAATGTTTTATCTTCACATTTCCACTTCAATACACAAAATAGATCCTTATAAAGTATAGGTTATATATATGGATGAATATCTGTATCTGCCATCTGAATTATTTAAAACAAAACTGACAAAACTATATCTATTTAATTGTAATATTTGGCTAAATCTGCTGAAATTTTGAAGCAAATTTAATTGCCAGTTTACCTGGAATAAATACGCAGAAGGAAAATAAGCCAATATAGAAAGCATTTTGACAATGAAAGAGGATTTGAAATTCATATAAAAAAAGAGTGAAAAAACATGCAAAAGGTGTATTAGACTGGCAAAGAGTGAACCCTGACATAAAGAGAGGGGACTGAATACCACTACGTGGTATTAAGTGACTCTTTATACCATGACCATCAAAACTCAAAAAAGGAAAGGTTTTGCTAAAATGACTCAGTCTTAATGGCAAGTCTTACATTTTCTTTCCAGATTAATAGAATGGTTTAAGAATAAAGAACCAAATAAACCAAAATAAATAGGTTGTGTATTAGTTGAAAACACTTTCTTTGTACCATCAACTAGGAACATGCTGGTTTTCTTTGGGTTGTCTTTATATTTCACAGCCAGAGAGTCAAAACATTTTCAAGTTGTAGGAAACAGAACCTGATTGTACTCAACTTCTATTAATTAATTTCTGATTTATTGTTTAAACACATGGTGTATAGTAAAATAAACATACTGGGTTATATCTACATAATCTGCATATGTGGGGTGTTTGTGAGATATATATATATATATCACAAATGCACATTCTCAAAAGAGAAATCCAGATTGGTCTGGTTCTGATGTAAATGCATAAGACTGGGGCCAAAATGTAATCTAAATTTACAAGGCAATATGAGTACACACAACAAAGAATTCAAATATGAGTGTGCACACAACAAAGAATTCAAACATGAGTACACACAACAAAGAATTCAAATATGAGTGTACACACAACAAAGAATTCAAATATGAGTGTACACACAACAAAGAATTCAAATGTCTTTTATGCCTCCTTCATGCTTTCTTTTACAATCAGAACTTTGGTTCTGGTAACTTCACAAAGTCTGTAAAAAATATTAGTGTGGGATTGCCTGGCATGCCAAAATGGGAGAAAAGCTTATGCTTCCTGCAAACACACCCCCCGTAAAGCCCACATAAGGCCATGTTTGACTGAGCAGACAGAGTGGAAGCTTGAAACCTTATAAATAAAGGGGAAAAAGGCTGGCAGAGCGAGAAACAGGAAGAGGAAATGGGCGCTTAGTTCCTGCGGAAGCTGCAGTCCCCTCTTCTGCTGGACGGCCAAGAGAGATTTAAAAGAAGCTAAGAGAAAGAGAAGGGGACAAAATGCAGGTTAGAGAGAGTCAAGCAGACACAGAATGCAGCCGCTACCACAGGAGGGCAATAACCTATACCATACAAAAACCTATGAGAAATGATTTGATATTAACTTCAGACGGCATAAAGCATTAAATATTTAGAGCTTATTTGCATATACTACTCATATTCTGTTCAAATAGCATTTGTATTCACAAGCATCATTGTAGTTACACTTGTTAGCTATCAGTGTGCACCTGAAACTTACAAGTGAACACTACAGGTTAGAGAGGTGGGCGATGGCTGTCGATGTGTGTCCTTCTTAGTTAAAATGAAAAGAAATCAAGTTCCAGTCTAGCTGGTAACATCTCAAATCTTTTTCAAAACAAAATAAATATTTAATTCTCTCACACTGGTCATCTAAAAATGACGCATAAATAATTTTCTTATAAGGAATATTTTATGCGTGCAAATCTCCCTGAAGAGGCAAAATATGTTAAACATCAGCCGCCCAGCGTCACACTCCAAGAGCACACTCCAAGAGCACACTCCAAGAGCACATTCCAAGCAAGCACGGTTTTAGACAAGGGGCCAG
>JAOYMR010000009.1:17849022-17861566 GCA_025802075.1 Tenebrosternarchus preto | reverse complement strand
TGGTTCTGAAGGCATCAGCCTCGTTTCCGCTGGAGGACGTATCTCACCCTGCACAGTTCCCCAGGGGTACTGTCGCGCCTTCACCATCTTGTTCCCGATCTTCACTTCCTCAGTGCTTCCCACCACTGCAAACGGCAAATGGCCCTGCAGAACACAGAGTCCACATGCAAATAAGCAAACTTACAAATTCTTCATGAAGTTCTTACCAACCTGAATATATTCATGTAGCATTTCACATGGCATTATCTCACAGATTTGACTCGGCATGGAATGTGGAATGAGGAAATAAATAAACATGCATGTTGATAGTCTATCTAGTCTTAGATAGTCTATCTAAGTCTTTAATTATTATGGATCACCCAGAGGCACCAAGTTGGACCCTTTGAGACAGGGCAAGCCCTACACTCCCACCCCTGCTTGGACAGAAGACAGTGTGAATGTGATCAGAGCAGCCCACACAGCAGCCAGATAGGCACCATGCTGTTAACACAACGTTAACTCTCAGGATGTCGCTCTGGAAAAGCAGGGAAAGACAGGAGGCCTGATCCTGTTCTGTGGGAGCAGTGATGTAGTCCAGGCGACTGCAAGCCACTGAGGGTTCACTGGGGTACGGCTACCATCACCCCCTCTGTGGGAGTGACAGGGCAGGGAGGGACTCACCCGCTGAGGTTGGGACCCTGGGAGGTACTCACCCGCTGGGTCTGGGACCCAGGGAGGGACTCACCCGCTGGGTCTGGGACCCAGGGAGGGACTCACCCGCTGGGTCTGGGACCCAGGGAGGGACTCACCCGCCGGGTCTGGGACCCTGGGTGGGGATGAGAGAATCGTGACCCAAGGTCCCTGCAGCAAATAGTGAAGGAACTGCTTCCACATTTGTTTGCCTTTGTCACATAGGCCTTTACTGTGTGTGTGTGTATGTGTGTGTGTGTGTCTCCCACATTTCCTGCAGTGAGAGAACACACTCATTATACATTCCTCTCCTTCTGTGCTACCATTTCCTGACAGTAAGCAAAGCTCGGAGAGCGGGACACCAGATGGGTCCCTTCCAACTTTAACTGCTTATTACTGTCACATAAAGTGCAAAACGAAGAGAGAAAAAGTAAATATAGACGTGGGATCCAATCACACAAAGTGAAGGACAAAGAAGCATCATCACACTGCTGAAAAAACTGGAAGATGATTCAAAAGTGTGTATCGCATTGTTGTGCATTTCATGCCACAGTGAAGATCTCATGACAACACAGTACTGCAAGAGATGATGACACGTACATTCATAGTGGAGTTAATCTCAGCTACTGTCTCGTCGTCAGTGGGGAACTGGTAGATTTGGACTCCGTTGCTCACCAACTCACTGGTGATCTTAATCTTGAACTTGGCGAGTTCACTCTTTGAGACGGCATCTGACTTAGCGATGATGGGAATGATATTCACCTGGAGACAGCACAGAAAAACACAGATCACTTTGTTAGTGAGCCACTTCCATTAGCGCACGCTCTAGAATGCTCTGCAGTCAGTGAGTATTGAAGAACAGTGTTACTGCAGACGGTTCATCCAACACTCAGCCTCCACTCCTGGCCCCGCACAGAGCATCACAATCCCACACGGTCTTCTCACTGAGCTGCCACCCACGCTTCACACTGGATCTGCTCCAAGCAGCCTGGCCTCTCACAGAGAGCTCACACCGTTTGCTGAAAATAACAGTGCTGCTCAGAAAGCAGGCATCAGTAGTTAGCGCTCTGGACGGGTGTGAAGCAGGCATCAGTAGTGAGCGCTCTGGACGGGTGTGAAGCAGGCATCAGTAGTGAGCGCTCTGGACGGGTGTGAAGCACTGGTCAGCAGCCAGAGGAGTGAGATGATGTAGCGGTAGCTAGCGATGTAGGTGTAGAACGGCTAACACCCTGCCTGTGTGCTTGGTGTAATTAGGCTTCGCTACGCTCATGTCTGCAGTAATGCTTGGCTAGATGAGACTGATGGCAAGCACAGCTCTTATGGTGAGAGGTGAGAAACTCAAACGTAAGCTGGTTAAACATTTGGCTAAGGGATGAGACACACTCACCTTATCACTGCACGCTCCTCATACTCAGCACCAACCCTTTAACTTTTGTGAAGCTAAACGCTGCTTCAGTGCCTTTCTGCTTCAATTCGAGCACAGAGCCAACAGGGAGGGTTCAGGGAGGGTTCAGAGAGGGTTCAGGGAGGGTTCAGGGAGGGTTCAGTATGTGGAGGTCTAGCGTGGACTGACCTTGCTGTCCAATTTCTTCATGGTCACGAGGTCAAGGGACTTGAGCGAGTGTCCTGTGGGAGCGATGAAGTAGAGGCAGGCATGGACGCGCGTGTCGTGGTAACTGTGCAGCGTGCGTTTGATCTTCAGCTCCTCCTGCAGGTAAGCCTCAAACTGGGTGTCGATGAACTCCACGATCGGCTTGTAACTGCAGACCAACCAAAGGGCAAGTCAAGAGGGAGGCGCTGGCCTGAGGGGCTGAAGACCTGCTCAAAGCCCAGCTGGCATTTTCACATGGTTCCTCTAAACCACAGAAAGCTGCCGTCTCCCAGTGACAGGCCTGGCATTACAAAAGCTAAGAGGATAACAGCAGTCTGCCTGATTGATCTTTTACACTCTTTGGGCTCTGAACATGTTTAACAAACTACACCTTGAAAAAACAGACACATGAAATTTAATACAGCAAACCAGTTTGATGGCAGGAGCCACCTACTGTGACTTCAGACCTCCTAACCCTTGGGCACTACAGATGTGATGACATCATCCTTTCTCAGATATTGTATGAAAAATGCACAATGAAGGGTCATATGACAAAAAAGGACAAAGGCCAGGAGATGGAGGTCTTCTTCTTCCTGGCAGTGTTAAATTTCACACAAGAGAGTAAGAGGTGTGGGTGCTCTGGAACACAAGCTTGAGAAGATACTGTACAACCATGGATGAGAAGATACTGTACAACCATGGATGAGAAGATACTGTACAACCATGGATGAGAAGATACTGTACAACCATGACAAATGAGTCACACTTGGTCATAGAGGAAAACAACCCATTAAACAAACCGGCACATCTTAACATGACTTTGAACAGATAATGGCATTTTAATTATTAACTGAATGGTCCTCTGTGTTTATGTTAATAAAAATGTTCCAGTACTGTTTAGGACAAGCTAACACACAACGGCGATCAGCCGTGCGCATCTCACCTGTCCTCCTTATTGATCTGGTCTCCAAAGCCGACCGTGTTGACGACTGTGAGCTTGAGATGCACATTACTCTCCTGGAGCTCATAGGTGTTGGAGCGTAGCTGCACACCCGGCTGGCAGTGCTGCGTGGGCTCGCCCTCGAACTTTGTGTTGAACAGGGTATCCATGAGGGTAGACTTCCCCAGCCCGGTCTCCCCTAAGACACCGAGACGCAGACGGTGAGAGCAGCGCTCCGAGAGACCAACACACAACACGCTCAACCCAACACGCCCAACCCAACACGCCCAACCCAACACGCTCAACCCAACACGCCCAACCCATTTGGTTGATTGTTCTCCTTCAGTCAAAACCTGTGATCATCCCGAACCCCATGAGACAAAAAGAAAAAGGCCAAACACACTGTAGCACCACGAAGTTCATTTTCTCACAGTTCATTTAGAATTTCTGAGTTTCGTTCACGTGAGTCACCTGACCTGTATATGAAATGCCATTTCTGATTTAAAATAACACCTCCATTCGAGTTCAGACGCACTTCTGCACACGCCAAAACTGCAGCTGGGCTGGAAACGCGGTCAAACAGCTCAGAGCCTGAAATGAAGCTCAATCACCAAGAGAGGGATGAGAAAACCGCATCAGAGGATTGACTCACGGCTCATCAGAACCACTGCAACTGTCCAAGGGAGGAGATGCAGGCTGTTCACTGGTAAGATATACTGCGACAGTCTGAGTCACAAAACACTCTCTGTCTTCTCTCCATAATAAGATTATGACATATGTAGTATTTCTCATCACACAGGTGAATGACCAGTAATAAAGAGGAAGGTGACAACTTTGTTTGAAAGTGACAATTCCCTTCTCTCTCCCCAGAGGCATGAAGTCTCACAAGTTTCCTGAGGCTCAGTCTGTTCTCCACCACAGGGCTCTGGCAGTACACTACACTGCTACTGGCTGTAACCCCACAACTGTTCTCCATAAACATCCTCCCACAAACTATCCAAAAATCACCAGCTCAACAGGGACGAAGGACAGCCATGAAACCACAGGCACTCATGCTCCCAGTCAGCCTCCGCTGTTTATCTGTCATACAACCTCATGACCTTGGATACAGACACTCTCTGCTTCTACTGTCTACTGTGCTCATCTTTATAGTCTCCAATTGTCATCACACATTAATGAGAACAACATGGTAATAACAAACATACTTTAAAATCCAACTCTGCCACCTGCTTGTGTGGGTGGGATTATATCTGCCCTGACACTGCTGTGGAAAAAGTTCAAAAACAAGAGTCTCCAATCACAGCAAAGAAAAAACAACAACAACAACAACTCTCCAATCACAGCACAGTAGGAAGCAAAGCACACTGTGTAGTTCATCAATCATTATTGTAAGATTAATATCTGGAATGCTGTTTTTTTAAATCATGAGCTGTAAACATCCGGACAAACCCCAGATGTTTCTGATGGACTAGCAGATGTTTGGGGTAGAAAGTGAATCAAGGACTTTTTTCTTTTACAAACATCGTCATTAACAAATGAATCACAATAGAGCAACGATAAGATATTTTGTCATAATTATATGAGTTCATTTTACTTGCCAAGATTTATCTGCAGTCTTTGCTATCCACCTACAGACTATGTTCAGTTCAGCGTTCACTGAGCTATGTTCAGTGAACTGCTGTGCTATAATAAACATCTCCAGCCGAGTTCAGTGTTCAGTTCAGTGTTCGTTGAGCTCCTGTGCTATAATAACATCTCCAACTGGATCCTGGACACACTAGACGATGAAGAGCAGTCGAACCTCGCTGCCTTGCTCTTCGTTTCCAGAGTCATATAACCTCATCTCTGTAATGAAAACAGTTTGCCTTTTTACCACCATTTGTTGCATTTACAGGCTTATCTTGCAGCACTCATAACCAATAACCATGGATACAGCACTCCAGGGCTCTCTGTAAGACCAGCAGTATCTTCTGATAAATACACCAGAAGAAGCGCTGCAGACTGAAGCTCAATGAGGAACACGCTTTAATCTCAGCTGAAGCCTGAACAGCCACAGACCGTAAAACCCAGCAAAGGCTCCCGATCAGTGGAGCCATATAAAGTAAATGGGTCAAAGTGGAGGGGGGTGAGAGTGCATTCACAGGGGGAGGCAGGAGGGAACGGCTCACATCCCTGCCCTCCAGGATGGGAGAGAGAGAGCCCCTCGTGATCCACTCACCAACGCAGAGGATGTTGAAGCAGAAGCCATGGTTAACAGATTTGTTGACCAGCTGGTCCGGCATGCTGTCGAAGCCAACGTGGCCCGAGAGTGGAACAGCTCGAGCACCCTCCCCCTGGGGAACAGCAGGCAGAGGGACCGTCATTAGGACTGGGCATCACGTCATCACAGCGTTTATGATTTTCACTCATTCCATAGCAGAACGTAGAATTAGGAGGTTATAAGCAAACAATTCAATCCTCAAACAAATGTGTGATCGTATGCATGTGTTTGTGTATGTGCACAAATCTAAATGAAAACACACACACACACACACACACACACATTCTACAGCACACAAAAGAATGTTGACTTGGTTTGGTCGCTCCTAATAAATTCAGTCTAAAGGTAATCGAGAGGTGCAGATTAGGCGGTGGATTGTGAGCTTCCTCTTTCCTGTTGAACAGCAACCGTTTAAAACCACATTTAACAAACGACACGTAGTTTACTTCACCAGAAGAGCTAATGCCTCCACGAAACTGTCAATACTGGTGCCCATAACTAAAGGTCTTTGTGAATTAAAAACAGAAACAGAACTACAGCTAACTGTGTGATCAGCATGAGAATCTGGGTCCCAGTATCTGTATTTTTCCAGCGCTGTGTCTGGCACTGTAATGGCAGGTCTGACACCCAGCCTGTATGAGCTCAGACAGGAAACACTGTACCCTCACTGGCTTACGGCCTGACAAGGTGGTGACTGTGTGACTGTGTGATGTATTTTATTTATTTATAAAATGTTAGTGTTCACACTCATATACATTTATGTGTGGGTATACACACACACACACACACACACACACACACACACACACACACCACACACACAACACATCTTCCTTGTGAGGTTTATTGGTAAATTGGTGTAACAGAACAACAGATATCACGCTCCCTCTGAAATTTGGCTAAACTTTGACTTCTGATACCAATCTTTCCCAATCAAAAGTCCCAAAAATGTCCTTTTTGTAAGTCTCATAAAGCAGCGCGTCAGTGTAGACGTGTGGTTATTGAAACATTTAGAAGAAAACTAGTTAACACAGACAACTAATTAAAGTGGGTTTGAAATGAAAACGCAAATAAGACCAAATATTAGCAGAGCAAACACTCCCAGGGCGCACATGTGCGGCGCTGTAAAACACAGATGAGCGGAGATGAAAGGCAGCGTCGTGAGTCTTCGTGAACCACACGGTTCTTCATCCTCCACTTACGGAAAACATCGTTTCAGAAAACACTGTTTGCCACATATAGAGGAACAGAGAGAAGATCCGCTCAGTTAGCGATAGCGGAAACCAGAAGTACCTCTGTCGCCTGTCTACGAATATAAAGCAGAGCCCAATTCAGCAGCAAATACACAGCGTAGGCGATGCTTGAAATATAGCTGAAACTATATATATATATATAAATATATTCTCTTAATCACCCTTCACTCCAGCTGTAGTAGACAACGCCCACTGAGCTAATGGGACACAGGACGGCAAAACAATAAAATAACGGTGCCAGCGAAAGGGGTGGCCGCTCTTCCTTTACACATCAGTGGCGGATACCCTTAAAAAAAAAACTGGCGATGTGCTACGCATGTGAGGTTCCATATATAGTCACTGATATTTCTAGGCCACAACTGGGTTAACAACTGAAAATGTGAAACCCGTCACTTAGAACCGGTGTGTATGATAAAGATATAGAGACATCAACATGTGCGAGCAATGGGCAACCAGAAAAGAGAAATTCTGCATGAAGCAGAAAAAAAGCTTCGAACGAGCGATCCGTATAATTTCAGTCGAATCAAGTAACTATAAAATTGTACTGAAAATCTGCAACCAATGCGCGTTTATTCTGTATCATATTAACTCTTCGTCTTATTTATTGTGTACCCCAGCCAATGAAAATTCAAAATTATGATTTTACTGGTCACTTCAAATTGGCCAATTTATGATGACTGTGTCTCATCTTTTGCCCACCACAATGCTGAGCATTTAGTACTCATCTGTGAACAAAGTAGGCCATCTTTATAAAATGAAAAGATCACTTACCGCTTGTCGGGCTATTTCAGTGGCCGCCATGGTTAAGATTCTGGATGAAACCCTTCAACAGGAAACAGCGCAGCGCACGCAGCAAATGGGCAGCTCGACGGGGTTATCGACAGAGGGAACGCGAAATTAATACGCAACGTCAAAATCTGGAAAAATATATTACAACATTGTATATGTACGTGCAATCAAGTATATAATTGAGTATCATTGTAGTTTCAGTATCGTATCGTTAAAAACATTCTAACAAAACAGCTTATTTTTATATAGATGTTAAGCAGTTCGGGTTAGCGCCCCCATTACCCCAAAAATGGTTTATTCTTCATTTAAAAAAAAAAACCCAGTTGTGAATGAACGTTCGGAATTACAGAACATTTTAGACGGTAGGGTTGTATATATCCACATACACTGGAAATGTGTGTTGGCATTTCAGTATTTATGTATTGTTAATAAGCTGTGATAATGTTTAATTAACCCACCCTAAATTCTATATAAATTGGAATCAAAACGAGTGTTCTTTATACTTTTATTTTGTCCGTAACGTTGTCTTTCGATGTGATTCTGCGCAAAGAAAAAAAAGCAAGTAGAGGTTGTGTTTCGCTTTTGATTAATTAATTCAGATGCTGTATGAACGGTAGTAACAGGCATCATAAAAGTAGTCTCACTTCTTTGGAAGTGCTTTTATGAGTTTATATAAGTCCTATATATGTTCCTTTAGATGAATCTTAAACAATAAACTCTCTCTCTTTATATATAGACTCTCTCTTTATATATATAAATATAATATATATAAAGCAATCCTATTGCAATAATACATAGCAAACCCATAATACGCTTTGGTCCATATTAAGCTATTGTAAATCTTTTAGTTCTCACAATCAATAAGTAACTCATGAAGTGTGACGCGCTTTCCTCTGTTATAGCCTATCGCCTATCGGTAGTTAACATGAGTGGTCACATGTTTCGTAGAAAGCCTTGCTCTTGAGTTTACTGTCAAAGTTACCAGACTCGAACTTTTAATCAGTAACTTTGACCCTGTCAAAAGGTGGCGCATTTAGCGGAAACAACTAGACTATAAATTAATTTGGAGAGAAAACTCGGTCGCAAAATATTTTACGTCAGTCGTGTATTTCTTGGGCTACAAATGTGAATCCACCGTTTAAAGAATGGAGTAAAACTTGTGTGGTATCAGGAGGACAGTCTCCATGAGCGTCGATTAACGCTTCGTAACAGGTGAGAGGGGCGCGGCTGGTTTAATTTGTAACGTATTCAATACTGAATTTACATAAAAAAGCTAAAGACAGATTAACACTGAAGAGTATCGTAAAAGGTCAATGTAATATGTATGAACACAAAAACGGCAAAATAATTCATTCGAATCCTAAATCACGAAACCTTGTCCGTGTAGGCTTTGTTTAAGGTAATCGACAAAACGTAAAGGAGCCGATTTTCTGTATTCATAGTATTATGGTTATGTGTTATTATGGTTGTATGTTCTTGATTCAGACAAGGACCGAAAAGAGGAACAGTACCCACACAGAACTTAAAAACAAGAAGAGAACCTTTTTGTGTAAGGGGGAGGCTTAATAATGATTTAATACAGTCCTTTTGTCATATCTCTTTGTCAACATATTCTAACTGTAATGTTGTTTTCCAGATTCAGAGAATGGAGAATTTTGAAGAGGATAATTAGCTTCCGTAAACTTCTTCAGTGTGTACCTAAACAAGGAAAGATAACACGGCTAGTGTAAACAATATGGATACAAACAGCAGCATCTCTGCTATGTCAGAAAGTAGTTCCAGCAACTCTGAGACTCCTTCAGATTCCCAAATGGGAGGAGATGAATTGCATTTAGACGTACAAAAACATAATGAAACTGAAATCTCAAGTAATAATGTAAGTGATGCCGACTCTTCCATTGGTGAGGCGCCACGCCAGTTTCGCACTAGTCTTCAGGAGCGCTCTTCTAAAGTTGGTGCGCGTTCACTGTCCGTCGCGCTCAATGCCTCGACGCGCAGATCCAGATTTCAAAGACAGCTTGAGGCATCTGAACTCGGCAGTATGCAACTAAAAACAACATTGGATTCAACAGAAAAGGGTTCGCTTACTCCTGCTATGCGTAAAAAGTATCTCAAAGATTTGTTTTTGAACTATAAATCGCACAGTGGACTGTCAAGTATCCTATCTTTAAAAAGCGCGAGCGAGTCATCGAGGGACATGGATGACTCGGTATCGTACAGCGCGGAAGACACTTTTAACAGTGGCACGTTCTGGGCATTAGACCCGTTGGAGCATGCGTGGATGCTGTCAGTTGTAGATGGAAATTATGACACTATAGTGGAGTTTCTCTCAGAGGACCCCAGTTTACTTACCAGAAAGGATTTTGTAAGTGGCTACACAGTTCTCCACTGGTTGTCCAAAAAGGGGAAACATGAGACCATAATAAGCGTTCTGAAACACGCGGAAAGAGAAGGGATTCCCGTGAACATAAACGTGAAGGGCAGCGGAGGTCTGACTCCTCTTCACGTTGCCACCATGCACAGTCAGTATATGGTTGTGAAGGTACTAGTTGGTGCATTTAGTGCTGATGTGGATGCCATGGACTACAACGGTAAAAGGCCCTGGCAGTATCTCAAAGAAAACGCACCATTAGAGATTAACGAGCTCCTTGGTGCGTGGGACGATGAGCACACGTACTGCCATCTAAACATCAACAACAACAGGGCATGTGCAGAAACCCCCTTAGAGGAACTGCAGAAGAACTTGGATGAAGTGGATTCCTTAAGAAGAACTGGCAGATGGGCACTAAGCTCATTTGTGAAGTTACTCACCCCATTTTTCACTAGAGGCAAAAACTAAATGTATGGCTATTAAATATTACAAAAATCACCAATTAACCCATGGCAATTGATTTAGAAATCACACTCCTTTACAGTTCAGACCAAACTGTATTTTGTCTAAAACCATTTTCAGATTGTTTCTAAGTGATTTTTTTCTGTAATATTCCCATTTGTCACCATTCTCAATGTTTTTTAAAGCATGTAACATTTAATACAGGTTAGAGCAAAATATACAACTGCACTAAATGTGTACATGCTGTTCAAAACCCCCACCAGCCTGTCTGGACATTTTGGTCTCATTTCAGTTTTACACCGTTCTTAGAAGCCCGAGTTCCAGTTTAAAAGGTTTTGCACCAAATAACCATGACGTGATAGAGCCCCATGTACAGTAGAGATGAACCAGTACCACAGAGTACTACACAACGACCCACAGCATTGGTAAAAACCCACATTCAACAAGAAGGAGCAAAAAGAAGAAATCATTTGGTCTGACGACAAGTCATTTATTGTTTCACGACAGCATCTCCAAAGAATCTGTACAAAAGAGCCAGCACTGTTGTGGACAGCATCGCTCCTCTCCCAGGCTGGGCAGGACCGCTGGAGCCCAGACACAGGCCCAGCTGGACTGGACCACCGTGGACTCACAGGCCAAGTTTGGTCCTTCTCCAGTGACGCCGCTTGGAGTTGTACCTGGCAGCAAGAAGAAGTGCCCCAAGTTAAGAGCTAAAAAAAAAAACCCTGTGGCCTAGTCAACAATTTAGAAACAAATGTTTTTTTGTTTTTTTTGCAAATAGCAGAAAATAGAAGCAGCGTCACAGGTCATAGCATTATGTTAAAGATGTTTAACTGCTTGATAATCTACAAGAAAATAAAAATTAATATATTTTTTGCACAAGTACACTGGTCTGATATTTATTACATGCACTTTGACAAAGATGACAATCTTAATGATGCATAATCCCAGGTTTTGCTTGCTGTAAAACACCTCAGAGGACCCAAGTGCTTTGAGCTAAATAAATCAGGTGTGTTAGGAAATCTGTAAGGGACACTAAGGGGAAACCACCACTAAAGAGTGAAACAGGGAACAAAAAATTACAAACGAACTCAAACATTCGTTTTGAGAAAGAAAAAAAAAAAAAAAAGAAAAAACACACCGGTAATTTATCACAAAAAGTTGCCAAAGCTGTCTCTACTCGAGAGCATTCCCATCACACAGAAACGACAAGCATCAGCTCTGAAGCAGATGATGTTCTCAGCAGGATAATGACAGTACTTCCACAAAATGAAGCACAGTAATTGCGTCCTGCTTTACATTAATTTAAGCCATGGACCAAAAACAGCCATCGGCTCCCGCATCACAGGTAGCGTGTATTTACTGCACAGCTGCTTCTTACCTGATTTTGTTGCCGGTTTTCATCCTGATCCACTGCGGGATCGGTCTGTTCTGCTTCTGCTTCTTGGCGAGGAAGCGTTTAATTCTGAAAGTCTTGTGCGACGCCTGAAACGAAGGAAAGGCATGATTTAGCGGGGCAGTGCATCAGCTAGCTAATCAAAAGTACAACTTAATAGTGGAAAGCCCACAACGATTTTGGTAGCCTGGCAGCCTTTAAAGAAATCCATGGCATAAGAGTGACACTTTATTTTATCGTTGGGATAACATTAAATCCACTCGAAGTTTCAACGATTCCGTAAACGATTTCGAACGATTTAAAAGTTCGAGAAAAGGTTAATCAGCGTAATTCTTGAACACACAGACACGAAAAGGTCTCCGACGCACATCGGTAACAATCGTTACCAAAAGTTACATGTACTCATGAGGATGTTGTCTGATTATTTCTCACCATTAGATACACAGTCCTTCCACCACTATGGCGCTTGTTGAAGAGAAGGAACCATGGGTAATGGTGACGTCATATACCCGCGCGCTGGTGCGCCACTGTCTTTCGGACAGCGACACCCAGTGGATCCAGAAGCACAAAATCACGGCGATTAAACTACGTTCTGATGTTAATGTATGAGCAAAATAAGACATGCTAAGACATGGTAATTCCCAAGGGCCTGTGAATGCTAGAGCATATGCGCTGAACACACATAACATGCAGGATAAATAATTACCATCTCGCACGCAATGTCATATTTCTGTTGATATATCTTTAAAATATTCCCCCTAGCTGTAGATCCATACTACAAGGTCGTTAGGAAAGATTCACAACATATTCATG
>JAOYMR010000009.1:17804053-17826961 GCA_025802075.1 Tenebrosternarchus preto | reverse complement strand
CCCCCCCCCCCCCCCCCCCCCCCCCCCCCCCCCCCCCCCCCCCCCCCCCCCCCCCCCCCCCCCCCCCCCCCCGTACGCTCAGTCAAAGCAAATTGAACAGTAACTTAACCAAGATAAAACCAAGACAGCAGAGAATATCCTGAGGAACAGTCTGCCGGAGAATATCCTGAGGAACAGTCTGCCAGAGAATATCCTGAGGAACAGTCTGCCAGAGAATATCCTGAGGAACAGTCTGCCAGAGAATATCCTGAGAAGGTACTGTGTCATACCTACTTGCCACAGTTGTAGAGGTCACAGCAGTAGCAAGTGTTACTCTTCACACGCAGGTTGCAGGACATCCGTGATGCAGTTTGGCAGTGGACCTAAAGACCAGACAAAGTGCAGACTGCATCAGCACAAACAACCAGTTGGCAATCAAACCCTATGAGCGCAATTAATATTATTGTATTATTATAGGCTGTTATTATTATGTAAGAGGGTTATTGTAGAACTGGGTTGGAAAATGGGTTGGATTTAGAAATGGGTTGGAGGGAGCACTTTAAGGCAAAAAAAGTGTGAACTCACATCTAGGTCAAAGGGGGTTACGCTGGAGTAGTATTCACATCGACCAGCATAAAGAGGCCCGAGGTCCTGTGGGACATCACAACACACCTGGTACCAAGCAGCTCTGAGCTCTACAGCTCTGACACACACGTTATGACACTGGAAATGGGGGACTCACTATGTGCCTCGCAGCAAACACCCCGTCCACGATGGCGCAGCAGAAAGCTGCCACCACTCCAAAGCTGATGAAGACGATGGAGGCCACCAGCTGCAGCGGAGCACACAGACAGGAGATGAAGGCGGGTATAGCAGGTATGGCAGGTATGGCGGGCATCGCGGGCATTGCCAGTCACTCCTCATGCAACTTCAGTGAATTTCCCAAACTCGCTGATCTTACACAACCTCCTGATCGATGTGCACTTCTGGTGCATTTCTTTTGTTGTTGACATAGTAACATGGTGTTTGTGAACCAGGATTCTCTTTCTCTACACACGATTTAAATGCACAAATGGTTGTAACATCACTTTGTCCAGATCAGTCACAGTGTCTTTTGTGATTTTCACAGTCCCACGGTTATGGTGGGAGAGGCACTTGGTGTGTCTGCCCTGCTTGTATGGATGGGAGTGGTAAAGCCCTTGTATTGATGGGTCAGGGAGTGGTAAAGCCCTTGGCAGAGGACATGATGGGAATAATGTCATCTGGCATCACTTCCCTTCTCTGGTGCCCCCAAGCTGGCACTGTGCCCAGCTGCCCCTCCCCTGCCCGCAGCTTCCCCTGCCCTTCCCCCGAGGATTCTGTTTCACGTCACCCCACACTGTCAGCAGTGAAATCAGTGATCTGACCTGAACACTCCCTGTGACAGACCCCTGTAAACAGTGACAGACCACATTCAACCACCAACAGCATCATGGACCCAAACGCCTATAAACAGTGCATCTAATAGTGGTGTGAAAACACAGATAAACCCTACATTTAAAACATGTCTAGGTCATGTCAGTGATCACGTGTTTTCACATGTTTTCAGGCATGTTAAATGTCCTTGCAGCACTGATACAGCTTCCCAGTACCATATGCCAGAGCACAGTCTACCACACTACCACACACGGCACTTGTTTCCCCTGCATGCGGCTGGTCAGCCCAACCCAGGCACAGCTTTGTTATGAACAGGGCACCTGGCGCCCCCCCCCGTTCTGATGGCTTCCACACGCTCCTGCCCCCGACAGCCACCCCACTCAGCTTACACGCAGCTATTTCTGGGAGCACATCACCAGAGTCGCTGTCACAGATTCTGGTGCTCAGACTGAAGGCAGCCCTGTCCACTCCTCACCGTTATAGCAAGACATGTTTTTAAAAACCTCCGTTCACTCACCAAAGCAGAGGTGATGTGCTGGAGAGTTTTTTTCCATAATGGGGCAATTCATTCTTGTGGTTTAGAACAATTTGATTAAGCAAGGCAAACCCATGTAGATCTGTGTAGTGTAGGACATCTTACCATCTGCCTCTTATTCTCTGTTAAATGTGCTCCAATTATTCCAAGAAAGGAGCCGAAACCAAGCTAAAAAAAAACACCACCACACATAAACACACAAAACACACACACAAACAAAATCCTCTTACTGGTTGTTATACTCCCTTGTAGTTTATACTGACCACTAACTGAATAAGCATGAAGATATTTCACTGTATCGGTTAGATTACGGTCAGATGTTAATACAAACGCTTCCTGTTTTAGAATACAACCATGCAACAAGGCTGAGTAGGTTATCAACTACCAGAGAAGAAACAGGGAGAAATATCACATCCGTTCTGTGTAAGATTCTCTATGATAAAGGATGGCGTTTATAATAGCATGCCTTAGGTGTTCAGTCAGATGCAGTTCTAAGCACTATTACTTACAATGACTCCAGGATAGTAACCACCCACAGTGATGTTCT
Source organism: Tenebrosternarchus preto (assembly GCA_025802075.1). Lineage (NCBI taxonomy): Eukaryota > Metazoa > Chordata > Actinopteri > Gymnotiformes > Apteronotidae > Tenebrosternarchus > Tenebrosternarchus preto. The sequence continues at coordinate 17,824,484 of JAOYMR010000009.1, read as the reverse complement.
GGGTCTTTGTAGTAGCAGCCAGACCGAAGACCAGGATCAGTACAGACACTATGAACAGCATCGCAGTCACTATGATGGACTTCCTTTTCCTCCTTCTGAACGATCCTACAAAGTTGACAAAGCATGCCATTGCTAAACGCCTGTGCTTATCGGCGGGGTTTTGTTTTTATTCGTCTTGCTTTCTTAATTATTTTTTATTTTTAGAGTTTCATCATCTTGTTTACAGCCAGGCGAATACACACTAGTAACTGTTTCATTGTACTGTTATCTGATCCAGATGACTAAATGCCATATCGATTTTGAATTCACTTTGTTTGTATGTTTTTAATTACAGCCAGGGAAATGTTTTACACCCTCATTAAATCTTAATATATCAAGAATACTCTATAATGTACATAAACGTTATAGTTTAAGCAAATATACATAAAACTTCAAAACACTGCAACACACCATCGACTGTATTTCGAAATCAACCCATAAATCTGACGTCGCAAACACCTGGATCTTTGTTTCGTTATATTGAATATACACTGACAGTCACCACTGTTGCAACATTACGGCTTTAGAGAGAGAACAAATAGAATTTTATTTTCAGTAAAAATACCAACCATTCAGATCGATCTTTGCCACACCTACAAGGTAATAATGTTTCCTAAATGCATTACGTAGACAGAACATGTTATTTTGAGGTGTAAATGGTAAATAAAAAAACATCTTATAACCCAAGTATAAACCTATACGTTGTTGAGCAATGAACATGACATGAAATAAAATGAAAAATATGTATCGTGCATCTGAAATAACTCCTAAAAATATAAAACTGTCACATTACAAATCCCAACACGCGAGCTCCCAGTCATCTGTATTGACCTTGTACGTACCCATCGCGTCGGACATCGGTGTCCCGCTGGTTTGAGGATTCGACCCCGTAGGCATTTTATGCTGAGGATTTTAAGCATTAGCTACCATGCACTTGCGATTTAAGGTTAAAAATTAAACACCTTAACGAGACAAATGTTTTTTTTTTCGCTAAGACGTAATGAAGGGAAACCCTTCGGTCGTCTTGGCACTCTCTAAGAGCAAAAGCTTAGCTCGCAAATTAGCTTCAGTGTCTATTGACAAATACGCTGCGCTCATCTTATCGCCCGGATCACAGCCGCGGCGACGCGCGCTCTACGCGACTACGCATGCTCGGTATTCGCGCTAGTTTTTCTCCTTGGGCTTCGATCAGGACAATGTTTGAAGCAACAGACTTAAGAGAAAATCAAGAAATTGACACAGCTTCCATTAAACAGTTTGATTCTTGATACTGACAGAAACTGATGAGCAGCTGTCGCATTACTGGCCAAGTAACATTTGAAATACCACGAAAATAATATGGTGCGGTCAGCTGAGATATTTATTTTGGAGATGGGTAACCCTATCTATCTATCTATCTATCTATCTATCTATCTATCTATCTGTCCTTCTGTCTATCTGTCTATCTGTCTATGTTTTAGGGTTGGCATCGATAACACAGTGATTATATATAATTATATTAAATAATATATAATTTCCATATTGCTATGGGACATCTTTGTCATCAAAAATGCAAATCTGTTTCCAGTACAAACAGCAGTTTATGTGTTGGTGGTTATAGAAAATAGCAGATTACTGTATAAGACATAAATGTAATTGGATATTTGTTTTACACATGATTTGGCATCATGGACCATCTGTTGAATAATAAAGTGACAGGTGAAATTATTTAGTGACCTCTTTTAGTCTCCAATGCTAAATTAACTCCACGCTCGGGATTTTTCCTCGCTCCTTAAGATCGAGCTGCGCTCTACAGTAGTGAACTGTCATCATTTCTCATCATTCTGAAAATAACCGTTTTTATCATGGAAATGTAACTGACCTTCAGCCGCAACAGTAAAATATGTACAAAACACGTTACATGTTTATTAATATTAAGCTTAGATTAGTAAAAATATATGTAAAAGTGCAGTTCACGGTGAACACAGGCGGGCCTGTTGGCTGGTGACCCTGGCTGAAGAACAATCCTGAGTAGATGAAATGCGGCGGAGTTCGAGTTCGGCCGCATACCAGCGTCGCTGACCCAACTAATGAATATACTCCGGATGGTCTGAGTGTTTGAGACGCAGCCAGACGATCTTCAGGAGGCAGGCTGAAAAAAAAAGAAAAGAAAAACAAAACGTTGTAGTTAAAACGATGAACGTGTAATCAATTACATTCAGAGCTTAGTACTATACTCTTAAACTGTTTTCGACTGTTATTGCAGAACTTGTGACTTTTTTTCCAGTTGGAATGAGAAACCGGGCCAGTTTAGTAAAAATTAATCGAGTGCGCCACACCGTGGCTAAGTGAAATATAACACAAAGTTTAAGGGGTCAAAAATCTGGCTCACTGCAAGACTGGGAAAGTTAGTTGTAGACTATACGCTAATTTATCACAGTAATCTAAAGTTAATTGTAGACTGTACCCTAGATTAACATTTGTCTTTGATATTTTACTTTATACACTTACATCAGGTAGAGGCTACCTGGTCACAAATTACTACCAAAGTTGTTAAGTTTTTCTCTTTTCTTGAACATCCTACTTCTATTTGTCAGATTATGTGTTTGTGATACCGATAACAAATGATACCGATAACAAATGTCACAGTTGTACGTTGTTTCCACATATTTTCACATTCTGACCAAATCTGAGATATGTATCGAAATTTTGTCGCAATTCTGAATATGCATTGGCTACCTATAACGGTTTAAGTATGGATTAAATGACCAAGCAAGACTCACAGCGTGTTTTAGGCTTCGCAAGTATACATGTACTAAATGTTGATTCTTCTGAAATTTTATGAACCTACTCTTCAGTGTGAGCCTAAGTATGTAGGTTCTACGTGGTCTTCAGAAATAAGAACACGGGAAAAAAGAACCAATTTTCCATGACGACATTTCTATTCAGACTTGAAAAAAACGGCCGGTTCACAAGCTAACAGAGTACAACGTGACTGGGGTACAAATATTTAAGTTGATGACAACTATTGGAATTTATTATTGCTAAAGTCTTGGCAACAACGGGGGCACAAGCTATTCCTCCCAGAATGTGAAATTCGGAGGCTTCCAGTGTGCACCATGCATTACTTAGAAAAGGACAAAGCGTTTAGATTCACTCTCAAATCTGCCGTGGAGCCCTAAAGCTGCATTATGGAAAGAAGCGAAGCCTAATAGAGTGAATTCCGATGGGATTTGGGAGTTGACTGACAACGGGAATTAGGATCAGAAAATAAACTTATATCAATACAGCGAGGTTTCGGATAAGTCTCATTTTAGGAAACAACGATCTTGTGCCGTGCGTGTGCGGAATACCGCAGGAACACCAGTCCTCGCCGCTGCCAAAACTTCTTCAAGGATTAAAAAAAGCCCTCCACGTTCTCTCCCACCCCACACTCTCGCTTCGTCTCGAGCCCATTCACTATGATGCTCGCCTTGTAACAGGGAGGTTCTCCGTACCCGCCATCCGTTGTGAGGGCAAAACACATGAATTCAAAGAAAATTTATTAACCAAATTACCGTTCGCCCTACCACCGTTAAAATTAACTTAAAGGCATCATCTCATTTTACTGCGTGCAAGAGCTACTTTTGGGTATAGTAATAGTAATTTTTTTATATCTGAGAAGATAATTTGCAATACACCGTATTTCTCTTTTTTGTTTTCCGTTGCAAAAGTTTTTGCCTTTTTTGGATTGTCCAAAACTTTATTTTGCTGGACTTCGATACCGCCAGAAGTCGGTTTGGCCAGTCGTATATGTGATTGGGTTAACAAGTACTTTTATTCTTCAGCGAAGAATTAATGGAACCCGAGTCGAAGTCGGGAGGGGCCGGGGACCTGCTCCTCGAAACCTCAGCACCAAAAGCGGTAAGATACTGCCACTGTTTACTCTCCACTCAATTGAACAGTGTAGCATCTGCCATTTTGGAACGTGAGCGATGATGGCAAAGTAATCAGGGACAGGGACAAGAGCAGCAGGTCCAAGACGCGCCTAGTTAGGAGAACAGCTGGTTAATATTTCTTTATATCATTTATGTGGTGTTACCTGTCAAACCACAGTCATTTAATTTCAGTGATATGGCCGTCGAGGAGCGATATGATTAATTTGTACAGCGACAGAAAATGAAAGCCTTCAAGTCTCTGTGTGGGTTGAGGCTCCTTTGAAAAGGTCAGATGGAAATCTCAGTGTGCGCCATTACTCAGTGCTGAGAATTAGTGTCTAACATCTGGCTGCAAAGTGACCTTGTAGTCCCCCTGCAGCTGTTGGAGTCGAACCCCCCCTCCCCACCCCCACCACGAGGGGCAGCAGGCCGAGGCGGCCTCTGTCATCCATGCTCAGTCCCTCTCACCCGAATGGTTCAGACGGATTGTGAATGAAATGTTTTCTTTCAGCCATTTTCACACTGTTCAAAGAATGCCCTCACTCACCTCAGCTCGTTACTGGAGAACCCTATTCACTCTCTTCCTTCCTTCATTAAGGACTCATTACATAATCTACTCATCGTTCACCACATGTTTTAGAATTGAATGTTTGACTTCTCTCAGGGCAGCTGCTGACTTTAGTGCTGCTATTTAGCAAAATTGATTATCCAGACTGATATGAGAAATGTGCTGTGTGTGTTCCCCGGTAAGAAATGTGCTGTGTGTGTTCACCTGTAAGAAATGTGCTGTGTGTGTTCCCCTGTAAGCGTGCTGGGTCTCTGCACAAGCACAGCCATCAGCTGGCCGAAGCTCTGGAGGTGGAGCAGGAGTGCCTGGTGGAGCACCAGCCCTTGGAGCAGGACGATCTCAACTTTGAGAGATGGAAGCCCAAACCCAAGCCCAAGAGGACGCTGCACGAGAAGATCGGTGACCTGAAGACATACCTGTGGAACCCCGAGACCAAGGAGTTCATGGGCCGCTCGGGGAAGAGCTGGAGTGAGTAATGTGCGTGTGGGTCTGGAGAGAAGAGCCAGCTGCACTGCTGAAACCATGAGCTTGTGTTCCACGGAGTGGACTCAGTCTGCCTCTGTCTGATAAACACAGGAATGAATAAATGAATGAATGAGTGAATGAATGAATGAGTGAATGAATAAATGAATGAATGAATGAATGAATAATGTACTATTTTTGCTCATTTTTGGTTTTGCACTAGCTCTTCAGAGGCCGGGATGAGACAAGACAGCAAGTGTGTGTGTGTGTTTGTGTGTGTCTGTGTGTGTCTGTGTGTGTTTGTGTGTGTCTGTGTGTCTGTGTGTGAATGAAATGTTTACATAGGTGCACAGATAGCTTGGAGAAATCTTGACAAAAACAGACTGCCTGGGGAATGGTTCTCAGTGGGAGAGCAACTGTCGCTGTCCGCTGTTGGCCAGCAATCACATGACTATTGCCCCTGGAAAGCTCTTGGCTGCCTCTTTCCCAAACCCCCCCTTGACCTCCAGACCAGCTCTCTCATCCACAGTACATGCTGACATATATCGTCACATAGGCTAGCTGCATGACCCCAGATCCTCGGAACAGGCCAGAGAGAGAGAAAGTGTGTGTGAGAGAGAGAGAGAAAGAGTGAGAGAGAGAAAGTGAGAGAGAGAGAAAGTGTGTGTGAGAGAGAAAGAGTGAGAGAGAAAGTGTGTGGGAGAGAGAAAGAGTGAGAGAAAGAGTGAGAGAGAGAAAGAGAGTGAGAGAGAGAGAGCTTTTCCTATAAGGTTAGTGTAGTCTGTGGTGGTGGCTGATTCTTGCGATCCTGTTGCTATGGGACGTCTCTGACTCTCTGTGCATTAGAGGAAATGTATCTGACTCTTTTATAATGGACATCCTCATAGTAGCTATAGTATTTGTCTATAGTATGTGTCTATAGTATGTGTCTATAGTATTTGTCTATAGTACGTGTCTATAGTATTTGTCTATAGTACGTGTCTATAGTATGTGTCTATAGTATTTGTCTATAGTACGTGTCTATAGTATGTGTCTGTAGTATTTGTCTATAGTATTTGTCTATAGTATTTTCCTTTGTCATCTCATTTCAAACATATTGTGCCCCTGAGGTGCAAGGGGGTTGAGTGTGGTTTAATTAGGAGTGTTTCCGACTGATAAAATGAAACTGAGTGAGCGAGGACCCCTGTGAACTAAGGACCCCTGTGAGCTAAGGACCCCTGTTTTCATGAGCTGGAGGGGGGGGGGGGGGGGGACACCCGGCAATCCCATGTGTATAAATTGAAAGGAGACCATGGAGGGCACCCAGTGCCAGGGAGGGGTGAGCGGGTGCCTTGGATCCCAGCCGTGGCTCTGGGTAGCTCCAAAATCCTGTCACTCCGATGGCCACCGGAGGTTCACAGTGTTCCTACGGTAAAGGACAGCTGGTAGAGTTCTCAGTGCGCTTGAACAGAAAGGTCTTTGTGACTCAGAGACACCAGGCTGGCTGCAAACGAGATACTGTGAAACTGCCCGCACAGCAAAAGCCATTTGATTTTGTGACACGTCCTGTTTGATCAGTGCATAATGGACACTTAATTGGAAATTAAAAAACAATAGGTTCAGTTAATTTACACCAGGACTGGTGTGCTGAGTGTATAAATGCAGCACTAGTTCAATACGCTGCCTGACAGAAAGTCTGTAATAATTTTTTTCTGAGACATAGAGCTGCACAATTGAAAATTTAGTTCCTGTGTTCAGTGTCACATTCAAAGAAGTTAAAAAGGTTATATGTAATTGTGTAACCATTTCTCTCCCAGTTATAAACATTCATAAGACTTGGAAAGGCACAGGATGCTCTGGATTGTTTTGTGAGTTTCTATGTGTCATGGATGACGTGAGGGTTATGTCCTTCTTCTATGTGTCATGGATGACGTGAGGGTTATGTCCTTCTTCTATGTGTCATGGATGACGTGAGGGTTATGTCCTTTTTGGTGTATTGCAGGCCTCATTGTTCTGTTCTACGCAGCGCTGTACGTTTTCCTGGCAGCTATGTTCGCAGGCTGCATGTGCTGCCTGATGTGGTCTATCAGCCCCTATACCCCAACCTACAACGACAGGGTCATGCCTCCAGGTAGGGAGCATATTCACACACACCAGGCTGGAACACACACGCCTGGGAATGGAACTACTAAACCTGTGTTGCATTTGTGTATAGGAACTTTACTGTAATTCTTCAAGATGAATGAAAGACCTGAGAATATTTTTGCACAGGTGTACATAAGAACATCATTTTGACATGATGTCACAATAATATGGAAATTACTGTTAATCCAGAATTGTAACAGTCAATTCTGAGTTAGTAAAAAAAACCCAGCTTGTTTTATGTCTTGGGTTTCATCTTCCTAGATTGTTTGTTTTTTATTTGTAATATGCTCTGACCCTTGGATCTTTGATACTACGCTTTGCGTTTTAACCAAAGGTATGACGATGTCGCCACATTTTCATGACGTTCATGGGTTGGTAGTTTTCTTCAACGCTTCCGACAGCAAATCGTGGAAGAAATACGCCAAGGCTCTGGAAGCTCAGCTCAAACGTGAGTGCGTTCAGGGTGAAGCTCAGCTCAAATGTGAGTGCGTTCAGGGTGAAGCTCAGCTCAAACGTGAGTGCGTTCAGGGTGGTGCTTCACCCAGACTGCAGTCTGGATGTTTACGTTTACTGGTCTCCTGTGAACACATTCAGAATCGCTGCATGGTACATTCGTTTCTCAAGCCCCACATGCCAGTCCCACCTGCACACACTGCCTGTTTGTCCATTCTCAGCTGGGCATAGAGAAACAGGCAGGGAGGGAAACCCTCTTCTGTAGGCAGAGTGCAGCCTCACTGGGAGTCAATAAGCAGCTCCTCTTTGGAGACTGTTTCACTGACAAGTCAAGCAGGGCGTCTGTTGTCTGATTAAATTATGGTCTCTCTCCCTTTCCCGGGTTTCTCCTATTCCCTCTCTGTGCTCGTTCAGCCTATGACGACGTAGTTCAAGAGAAGCGCAACATTGCCTGCACGCAGGACAGCTACTTCATGCAGGATGACCTGGAGGAGAGCGCTGAGCGAAAGGCATGTCAGTTCAAGAGGTCCTGGCTGGGGCCGTGCTCGGGGAATCAGGACCGAGACTTTGGCTACTCCAAGGGGAAGCCGTGCATCCTGCTCAAAATGAACCGGGTGAGTTGATAATCCAGCACACGAAAGGAGCAAGATAGGAAGTGTGCTGGTGTAAAACAACTGTTGCAAAAGAGTGACACTTTAGTGACACCTAGTGGATAAAATCAGCACGGACGTAAACAAGCGATTTAAACATTGGACTATATCTAGTCTGCAAGTTTGAGAAACTTAACATTATATATTTTTAACTTCTGTTAAATGTTTTGCTTCCTTTTTTGTCACTGCTCTACAGATTCTCGGCTACTTACCTGGTCAGGGCACTCCGATAAACGTGGCCTGTGCCGTTAAAGTTAGTACCAGTGTGAATAAGAAGTGCACTACATATTTATTTTTTTCATCTTCATCTGTCACACTAATATAACGCACCGAGAGCACGTATTTCTCCTGACATTCATACGTTCTCTTGAAAGTACGAAGCGTTCACCTCGTTTGCCATTGTCTTTTTAGAAAGGATTAGCCGACGGCCTCGGAGAAGTTGATTTCTATCCAAAAAATATTTTCAACTTGGTGTACTATCCTTACTATGGAAAGCTCAGACATGTAAGCACACACACGCATGTCCTTTCACTGCTTACACGTTTTACAAAACTTCAGGTGTTGATTTTACACTTTATTACGATATAAAAATCCGCATGGTCAGTTTTCAGAAGCAGTGATGTGAAAGTAACGATCAGAACACACAGTGATGTTTAATTCACTGCTTTGCTTCTCGCTACGTTCAGGTAAACTACACCTCTCCGTTGGTGGCTGCTCATTTTTCGGGGCTCCAGTTCGACACCCATCTACTAGTGCAATGTAAGCTGCATGGCCATGGCATCATCAATGATTCACCGACTGACCGCTACCTCGGTAGTGTGACTTTCTCTCTAGAGGTCGGTGCGTAGTGTTGGAGAACACCTACGAGGGAACTCTTCTCAGCATCGAGTACTCAGTACCATGGTTCAGTAGTCCAGTGGCCACTCTTCTCCAACTCCCTTGCCACTGGGCCTTCCCCTATAATTTAGTCCAGTGTTATCACAATGTACATTTGTCCACAAAGAAAATGCCTGGGTAGTCTCATATAGATTAATTTTAAGAGGTGCGGACATTTCCATTACAGATAATATTTAGAATTTGGTTTATAATTTTGTTTATAATATTTAGAATTTGGTTATGAGTACAATTCCAAACATTTGCTTCAATTTATCATCCATTGCTATTTGCTAGACTATGTAATAAAAATCACAAATGTAGTTCTTAGACAAACTCCTTCACATGTAGATATACTGTATACAGTATGGAGGGTCAAACCATCTTAGGTCAGTTTACTGTAGGGGATTAACTTAAAAAGGTTTCTGCCTTAAATCAAAAGGTACAGCTGTGTAGATAGGAGGACAGCGGGAAAATCCAATTTCTATTTTGTTTTTTTTTTCCCACAAACCGAGAGTTGTGTGTGAGGCGGAGGCCATACCAGTGATTAACAGATTTACTTGCTGCTCTTTTCTAAAGAAAACTAAAGGGAAAAAATTTTCCCTTTCCAAGATATTGATGCAAGCAATTAAATTCTATAACTAGTTTAATTTCTCAAAAGGATAACCTGCTAATTATAAGCATTCTTGTAATAACATGAAGGTGAAATTCCAGTTGTTTAGTAAACAACTTGTTTATTTTAGCAATTTCTGAAAAGGATCGTCCTTAGTTATATGAAAGTGTGTTAAATAACTTCAGATTTGAATGCCCCCATTTGTATGGGAAGAAAAAAAACCCACTTGTAAAAGCCCAGTCATGTTTAATATCACTGTTCATTAATCAGTTGTGCTTTAGCATTAGCTCTTTCTATACTACACTATGAACTAAATTGAGTTATGGCTAGTGCAACTAAAATTTTTTCCAGAGAAGACTTGAGTTATGGAATTGTTCATTTTTCATTCTCAGAGTTACAACAAACCATGTGCCCTCACCACAGCAAGCACTTGCCCACAAACATACTCCCAGCTCCACATTTGAATTCATTCTTTATAGGGTGGGGGAAAAGACAAAAACACTGTAGCTGCTTGGGTCTCTGTGAGAAGGATTTCAACAGTATTATTTATTAATTGTATTTGCCTGATGTGGTACAATCATATCAACCATGACTGCTAGATGGACACTGGAAATGGCATATTGGTGATTGAGTTGAAACAAAACAGATGTACCAGCTCATGTTTTAAACACTCCTAATGGTCTAGATAAAAATGAACAAAAAAAAAACCAATAAAAAGGTGGAACTGAATTAACTCCACTTAATGTTTGCTTGAGTTTGTATGTTTAAAGGAAAGCCTCTCTAAACAGCCGAAGCAACCCTCACATGACCTCAATGGGAACATGTGCACAGCTGATGGCACCAGTGAGCAAGAGTAGATGCTTGTGGGTGGTGGACAGCCAGGGGCTCAGATTGGTTAGAGCTTCTGATGGCAGTGCAGGGTTACACAGTCAGGCCCGAGTAGGTCAGAAGATGAGCAGAAAGCAGAATTCAACCAACTTGTTAATGCACACTGCAGTCCAGGAACTTGGTTGAAGTCCCTTTACCCTTCATTAAACCAAGTTGGCCATGAAAGGCTTCTGTTAAGCATGACTGAATGCAAATGTAAGTCACAGGTTGAGAAACTTGGGTAACAAACTGGACTACAAAGTACAATACCAAAAACGGCCATTTTATTTTAGTTCTCCCTCATTGAAACAGGCATTCTTACACAGCTCACACTAAACAGAGAGGGTTGGGTAAGTCACAAGGCACAGCATCATAAAAAGAATGACTGGATTCATGGTTTGACTAAATTAACAGTGAAAACTTAAACCCAAAAGAATCTTTGTCTGAAAAACCAGCAAGAGAAATGATTTCACTGGCACATCAGATCAAGCATCACAAATCAGTAAATCAAATCCATTGGTAGTTCCACTTGAACATTGTACTGGTGAAAATTATGGGTTGGTCTCCACTCAACTACATCACACCCTTATCCCACACAGCAGAGGAAAAAGGAACCATGTTCAACACCCAAACACTGGAAGAATTACCACTAATATTGGTTTCCCTTCGCTAGTCGATAGGCTACATTGAAGACAAGCAGATTTTGCTATTGAAAGGAGAACCAGGGACTTGATCCTTGCCGATTTGAGAACACTCCACCTGCAACTTCTGCTCAGAACTGAAACACTTGCATTCCAGGGTTAATAAGCTTAACTTCTAACCCCAACATTTAAACCAGTCAGTCACAAGTAGCACACATCAAGTCAATGTGTAGAGCCTCAGCATTGAGAAAAATAGATAACTTTAAAAAGAGCAATTCTCATGCATTTTAAACATTTAGTGCAATGCCAGCAGTTATTTGGACAGTGAGAATTAGGGTTTACTGTAAATGAGGAATGAGCACTGGAAGAGGCCTCAGAGCAGTAGGAACTCACTCATTTTAAGAGAATGAATTTCATAAAGGCAGGTAATTATATGCAGGATGAAGAGCAGGGGTGTATAAAAGGGGTATGGTTAGGCTGTCGGGAGGGAGGTGAAGGAGACAGAAGCTATGGAACAAGCACAAGCGCCAACAACAAACTTCCAGGCAAGTTATACAGACTGGTAACCAGTGCGGCTCTTCCGCCGACCAATCAGGTAAGAGATAAGCACAAGGATGATTAGGAAGCCAAGAGCCACGCCCACAGCGATTGGCACGAGAAAGCTCAAATCAGCATCCAGAAAGCACTCCTCCGCTGTCAGGAAAAGAAGAGAAGAGAGGGTGTTTAGGGGAAAGTTACAGGAGGTATGAACAAAGGGCTAGATTAGCAGGAAAGACCAACAGAAGGATGTTCACTGGAGCCTATGAAGGAAGGACTGGGAAGGGGGGGGAACAAAATCAATTAAGTAAAATCATTCTACTGCATTTCAGCAGCACAAAAGATGCATATTAAACAGTGCACAAATCTGGGGTGGTAGCAGGGCTCACCTACAGTCTGAACAAAGTGGGCTGGGAGGGGGGTGCACAGCCCTTAAGTGTAGTGTTAACTGAACTGCTGATAACCAGAAGTCTGGCTCCTCTTTCTTCCAATAAAATAGGCCACCAAGACAATAGCAACAAGCACCATGAGGGCAACTCCAACTGCAATGGGGATGATGAAGTTGTCCGTCCGATCATCCTGGCAATCTTCAGCTGAGGAAGAGGGCATGCATGTGAAAAAAAAAAAAGGGGCACCACCAGCTGCTCACAGAGGAGGCAGGGAGAGATTAGACAGCCTGATCAATCAATAACGCTGCCTGGAAAGTTAACATGTACAGCAGCACCATCAATGTTGGTGACAAACCTTTAAGAACAAAAGTATACAAAGTCATGTGATCAAATCCCTTTATTAGTCACATTTATAAAAAAAAACAAAGCAGAAAATCCAACAGTTCATCCATCGTTAAACTGGACCCCAGGCGCACCTTCGTCACCAACAGCCTCACAACTGATTAGAGCAGACATGTTTTATAAAACCTGTTACAATTCAAGTGCTGCAAAACCAAGTTTAGTTTTGTGCAGACAGTAACTTGGATTAGGAGGGTGATCAGGAGGAGGAACGAAAAAAAAAACTGAAGCTGAACTAGTTTGAAACTTACAAGCCTTCAGGATTACTCCAACTGTACACTAGAAGTTGAGGTTCAAACCTTTAGCAATGCTTGATCATCTCACCTACTGCCAACTCCCTGCCCTGCAAAAGCAGCTGATCAGTCAAAGGTGAGGTACAGCAGCCACCATCTGTTATTTTAACTTGGGCTCACAGTGCAGTGAAGGAGCCAGTGCAATTTAAGCATTACCAGCTGATACAGTGCTGGTCTTAGCCAAATTGAAGTGTTTAAGGCAGCATACTACAGGCCTATTCACAGACCAATGCATGGTAACTAAACCCAGAACAAGTCCATTGGTAGTTTGAGTGATGGCACTCAACTGCAAATCCAAGCATTGCTTCAAGGTGGTAATGCTGCAGTACAAGCTATTCACAGACAGCAGCACACGCCATGCAAGTTATTTACAGGTCAACCTGAAGGGTAAGCAAGATGAGGCATAATCCCTTTATGAACTAAATCCCTGTCAGAACCAAGAGAAATTTCTGGAGTGGCAGTTACCACAGTGAACTTGAACACAACTCAGGACATGATACAATAAATACACATTTAACTCCCCCAGCATCTGATATCGTTTAATCAGCCAAACCCTGAAATGTGGTCTTGGATCTTTTCCTGTTCAGGGGGAGGCTAAATACAAAATTAATCTACAACAGGCTTGTGATTTCATGGAAGTGCAAGGTCTTGGCTATGAAATGTCAGTGACCCAACTTGATCTGGGCCAAAGGCACAGTACCAAGACCTACTGGACCAAATTAGAGTGGAAAGGATCCTCATATCTGACCAATTTTAATGGGGGGGGGTTAGGAGAGAAGCAGACCAATGGTCCTGGAACACAAGTCTACAGATTTACTGTACGACAGCCATGGTGCCGACATTAAAATTGCGCAGAACATCTGAATTATAACAGTCAGTTGCCAATCAAGAGTGAAAGGTTGCAGTGGTCCAGGATCAGGCAAGATGACTTGCAGAGAATTTGTAGATTTGGATTTGTGAGGCTCTCATTACAGGGTCTGATATCCAACATAGGTCTTCCGCCGACCAATCACGTATGCAATCACTACAATGAGAATCAAGCCAGCCAGAGCAGCACCAACAATGATTGGAATTAAGAGGCTGGAGTCATCCAGTGAACATTCAAAGGCTGCAGGCAGAGAACACATGAATGAACAAAGTGAGGAGGCCATTTTCATACAGCAGGAGAAAAGCATGAAGGCAATTGTAGCATCTCAAGCATCAATGCTTGAATCCATTTACAGAGAGATAAGAGGTCAGGACATACCTGTACTGAACTTGTTATTGATCACACCAAAGGGCTGGACCTGGAGCTCAAACGTGTTCAGGGTGAGGTTGCCAGTGATGTTGAAGGTCTGCTCCTTCCGACACATGTAGGAACTCCCCAGTGATGCCTCCCACATAGACAGGTTGACGTTAACAGCCTCAAAAGTGCTTCCTGCATCAACAGTTAAGAAATTCATTAAGGCCTGTTCAAGGCAGCATTTTATTTTTATTCAGACCCATCAATGACTTACCATTCCCAATGTCCACAGTGAAATTCAGAGCCTTCAAGTGGAACTTGTTCGTCTGCTACAAGAGGCAACAAGCTCAAGTCATTTCAGCACAAGTGTCAAACCACAGCTGTTCATTCAGGCAAGCAGGAAGAAAAAAGGAAACCTTTACTGGAGCTATAAAAGAACATTTACAATGACTAGTAGCACTGCAAGTTTAACATTCACCCTTAGTGCAAGAATGATCATGATTAGGTCAGGTTACAAGTTATATTGTACATTATACTCAAATACTTACATTGGCAAAAGTGAACTGGACTGCAATTTTGTCTGATACCAGTGCAAGTAGGGCATCACTGCCATGACTCCCACACATCCCAGAGGAAACCGTGACATTAGGCCTTGGGTCCAGGTTAACAGTATGTACACTTGCACCCTTAACAGATAAAGACACTGAAGGGTTTGAGACGGACACTCAACAGGGACAGGATGACTGCATTACAGTACTTGATTCAGGCATTGCAGAATGGCAAGTTTAGACTAGGCTCACAATATTTACTATATTAGTCTGTGCACATACCTCATTTGGTGTGAAACTGAACTGGAGGCCCATCTTTGCCATGAGGCAGACCGAAGAGTTATCAGCCCTTACAGAATAATCTCCAACATCTGGGTTGGGAAGTAGAGGAGAAGTGGTGGTAGGAGCAGAGGTGGAGGTCACAGGCGTGGCTGGAACAGCCGTCGTAATATTGGTGTGGTGTGCGGTTGGTGCAAAGGTTGTAGCATTGGCAGGGGTAGTTACAAGTCCTATCGTAGTTTCAGTCTGCTCAGAAGGCGCTTCAGTACTGGTGGGTGTAGCTGGTTCAGAAGGCGCTTCAGTACTGGTGGGTGTAGCTGGTTCAGAAGGCGCTTCAGTACTGGTGGGTGTAGCTGGTTCAGTGGTGGCTGCAGAGTCCATTATGCCATCAGTAGAACTTTGCACAATGGGGAATGTTGCAGTTTCTGTAGCTGAAGTGGGAAGTGCCTCCAGAGGTTCTGACAAAAGCACATCAGAACACACGACACCTGCAGAAAGAGCAGCACATGTACAAAGTTCAGTTAGCAGTCCAGTTAGGAGCCTGCACAGCTTTCCAATCGATCACCTGCAGGGTATAATCACAACCCTAATCAACACCTAGCAGCAGTATTCAGACTCCTCCAGGCATTGGAGTAAAAACCACACTCATCTCAGGATTTGGTAGAGCTAGACTAAACAGCAATGTCTCAAAAGGCCTGCCAGTTACTGCCTTCCTAAATTAAAATAATGAACCATTTCAGGTCATGAAAAATTCTTGACTTGCTATTGGCAAAACCTGTAGCATGATTCCAACACCTGCAAGAAGGAATCAAGTAGTGAGTGAAACCTGAACTTCCAACCAGTCCATGCAATATTTAGTAATGCAACTGCAATTACTGCGTTAGGCACCCAAGGAGGATGAGAACGTCATGACTACAACCCGTAGACTAACGGATTAAACATTTCTCGGCACTCCGGGTACAAGTAGTACAGGAACAAGAATTTGTATTGGACAATAAAGCCACTACAATATAAGATAACGGCTTAAATTTCTCACTGTTCCACAAAACGCCCCTAGTCACACGGTTAAGCGCAGATAAAGGTTACAGTACAGTCACATGCTCATTTAATAGATAAAGACTAGCACAGACTCCGTTCAACGTTGATCACGTCGTGTCGTTCCTTCCAAACCACAGCGACTCTTCACGCAGTGACAGTCTGTTCAAAGCTCACTTGCTGAAATCGCGTATTTATCTAGATAGGAATAAAATTTAGCTACTGCGATGACTGAAAAACTAATCATGAGTCAGCTCGTTTGCTAGTTAAAGTTAGTAAGACAAAGTCTTGACAGTCATGAGATCCGACAAGCTGCCAATTCAAGCATTACATAAATCCTTATGTTATTGCTGCCAGTTCAAAACGTTTTAGTTCTAGCTAGTCACTTACCACAGGAAACCGAGAAGGCAAGCCAGCTAGACGACTAGGGAGTATGCTAGCTACCAATCAAAACACGACGTCCGAACTAACTAGCTAAAATAAGTAGGAATATTACAGAATATTTACAGCACTTAGATACAAGTAGCAAGACGATTTTTTCCGAATAAAACAAGGTTTAGCCTTTACGATCCTTTGTGGCGTAAGAATCTGCGCTGTCGTAGTTAGCAAGCTGCTGTGCTAAGCTACTGGCGAGCTAATCCAGCTAGCCAGGGCCTCGGGTGTCGAAAAAAAAAAATAAAGAAGTTGTTCAAATGTTGACTTCAACGTAAAACTCTTGACGACGGAGTACTCACCACTCAAAAGAACAAAAATCAGCGAAGGGCAAACGCAGCGAGCCATGTCGACGGTAACTTCGCCACACTGCTCCGAGATGGCCGAGACTACGAAGTGTCGGAGAGCGAGCGCCTGCCTGCCGACCCGGGTGAGGCTCGCGGGGTTATGAACGCTCGTGAACCACCAGCTGATCGGAAGTCATGTGACAGCTAGCTAAATAACAGGCGGTGTTGTTGTATTTGAAGTTAACCCCATCTTAACTTGATTGGCTAAATAAGACGTATCAATTTAAATCTAATTAAGTGGCATAGGTTAGCACACGCGAGTACTTAGCAAATAGACGAAAGAAAGGCTTTCTTTTGAAGCAGAATGGTAGTGTTTTCCCCGAGCCTATCTGCGTAGCCCTGTCTGCTGTGTTTAGGGCTTCACCTGGCTGTAATGACTCTCTGGGTCTATTACACCATATGAAACATAGTCGGAATCTGTTTATTTCACCCACTTTGTTTCGCAGACAAATAATTTGTCTTGGTGGTTCCACATGCTAACAAGACCAGACCAATACACGGACAGGACTAGTGACGATGTATTTCAAATAGAAATATGGTATTTTTTAATATAAATATCATAAAGCTATCGGAGTAGAAATAAGATTCAGAAGAGAGAAACATATTTGTGAATGTGTACATATGTGCTGTTCTGAGCAAAATGTAGGAAACATTCTGGAAGTGCAAAGATGCATTTTTGTGCATAGGTTGTATAGTTACAACTGGAGCCACAGTTCTAGAGGTGTGGGAGGCCCAGTTTAGTGTGCTAGAGGTTTACTGCAGTTAATGAAGGCTTCAGCTTTGGATATGTAACACCCGCATAAACTCTGTTTACCTTCATGGCACCTGTCTTCCATAATTGTGGGGAAATGTACTACATGCTGCCATAGTGCAAATGTTCTTCATGAATAGTTTGAGGAATGTGACAAAGAGTTTGAGTTGTTGCTTTGGCTTCCAAACTCCCCCAATCTCAGTATGATCGAGGATCCATGGAATGTGGTGGAAAACAAAACAAATCCACGGTTTTGCAGGCCTTACGGGCCTTACAGGAGCTGCTAACATCAGCTTCCTCTTCACCACTACTGTTGGTACAGTGAATGCTTTACCATAGCTGCTGCATCTAACCTGTGGTGGATTTAACTTGTTCATGAAATCCCTCTTCACAAACAAGACCCTTCCTCCATCACCCATGGACAAGACTTCTCTCAGTGTGCATGAGTGGTTTGCAGAGTGTGAAGCTTTACATCATGTTGCTATAAAATTAAAGTTGAGACCCCCTCAATCAATAAAAAAGCATTTCATGGTTCCATTTCTATAGCTGTAATAATATTTTTTTGTTTGTATGATTGATTAGAATCAGATGCTCTTCTGCCAGCATATATCAGTATAGCTGTTGGATTAGACTGATTTCGAATTCAGGAATTAGTAAGTGGTGCTTAATACATGAAAGACATGGAGCATTAGACTGAACTCTAGTTCAGTGAGCTTACACAGCAACCCTTTGTCTATATCTGTGTGGTCTGCTCTACTGTTTACTATTGTGTGGGATGTACAGTATTAAAAACGCATATATCAGTGGGTTAGACTATGAATCAAGTTACAGTTTACTGTCAGACGGAGACTCACTAAATACTCTACCGTTTCTCAAAGACTAATACATACTCTTTCAAGTTACATTTTGCTAGAAATAATAAAAAAATGATTAAAAGGTTGTTAAAACATTGATAAATATTGCTGTGATAATATCAAATTGAGTAAGCCGTGTTCTTGGTTTTATTATTTAATTTACATAATTTTTTGTAAAGAGGTTTTAAAAAAAGGTGTAGTGCGCCCCCTGGTGATAGCTCCTACTTCAGGGCCTTGAAACCATCAAAGGAAAAACCATGCTCACATTTCAGCGGCTAAGCTAACAGGCTAACACACCAGGGTGTGAAGTACTTCCGGTAGGTCAATGTATCGCCCTGTAAAGTTTATCATAACTGTTTGCCCTCGGATTTATTCTAACATTTTCTCGGCAACATAATTCCTAAAACAAAATATGAAACTAGCATAAAGCACACCCGTCGCCATTTGTATAAGTAGTTGAATTTTAATCGACTTGAAAAACAGCACAAGAGTATGTCCAAGAGGAAGCAATAATCAACCATCTTTCCTCTGCCAGCAATAACAAGAAAGAGAGGGTCCAAGTAGGGCTACAGTTTTCAATTTATTGTCTGTTTCTTACTAAACAGAGACGGAACTGTGCGTTTGGATTTTTTGAAGACCAAGGCCAAGGGATATAGAGATACCTCCAACGGCACACTTAGGAGCGTAGCATTAGTAGATTATCTGTTTGATTTTGTATTTCTTTTTTAATGTTTCCAACAGGTTTACCTTCCCCTAATCCCCCACCGCCAAACCAAGAGGCTAGACCGGCAGCTTCTGATGTTAACAACGACAGTAGCTTAACGTCTTCTAAGAAGAGGAAAATAAATAATTCTGAGAGGGAAGACATTGATTCACTATCCTCGTCTCCTAAAGCCATTTGCAATTCCTCTACGTCTTGCTCTTCCAATTCACAACACATCCAGAAGAAGTTAAGGTTTGAAGACCCAGTTGATTTCATTGGACTGGATGTGAAAATGGCAGAGGAGTCTCCAACTGCATCGTGTTCTAAGGCAAAGAATGTGTTCTTGGCCGGGGGTGTTGCACATCACGCAAATGGACTGACGAGGTCGGCTGGATCCACCACATTCGCCAACAGCAAACCTGGTGCAGCAAAGAAACTTGTAATCAAGAACTTTAAAGGTAAGTGAGGCAAAAGCACAACCTTTACAATTCATCAAGGTTCTCACTGAAGATGACCATGGCAGTGAATACCAATGTGCGAATTTTGTCGGAGACCTGTATATAAAGTGAAGCTGGTGTTCTTTAGACTGTGAGACTGAATTTCCAAGCGCTTGTAGTACACCTGCACGTGCTTGTAGTATACCTGCACGTTATATGCTGCTGTGACAGGTGTACATACATTTGACTCTGGTTTTATGTAATTGGAATTTTTAATTATTTCAGTTATTATAGGCTAGGCTACTTGTAGAAAACCTATAAGGTAGTGCAGGAAATATAACTGACAGTCTGCATTGACGGTATCATATATATAATTTATTGTATAAGCTTAGACATTTACTTTGTATCTCATTATGTATATTGATTCCACTTCCACGAATGCATTAAAGGTTTTCCCTTTACAGTAATATAGTGGATGGTTCAAGGCTTTTGCTAATATATCCTAATATAACATTAACATTTTTAGCATGGTTCTCTTTGCAGTTCCCTCTAATCTCTAGCCAATAAATAAAATGAAAGGAAATTAAAAGAAAAAAAAGCACAGAATGCACTCGTTTAGCTTGTGTGGTGCCTGTGTGGTGCCTGTGTGGTGGTCTGGGCAAGTACCTCATCTAATCATTTTCTACACTGAAAAAGTCACTTATTGGGGCTGCTGGTTTTGTTTAGTTGTAATAGTTACCTCAGTTATTGGCTACGTGATTTTTTTTTTTGGGGGGGGGCAGTATTGGCAGAGCTGCATATTGAATGGATAGTTTACAGATTGGGTGTGTTTAAGAAGTGCTTTTGATTGATGTGATGTCACATCGGTTTGTGGACTCATAAGTTCTTTGTAAAAACTGAAACGAGGCACAGTGATGGACACTTCACGTTTCACAGGTTCATACAGTGATGGACACTTCACGTTTCACAGGTTCATACAGTGATGGACACTTCACGTTTCACAGGTTCATACAGTGATG